>OU015466.1:14953155-15553155 GCA_907164805.1 Brachyptera putata | reverse complement strand
ATACTTCATATCATATATGGTTAGACTACAAAGTCACACACGATTCAAAATCATTTTGAGTTGATCTTGTAACAAGATTGTCCATTCTTATTTCCATTTTTGCTGATATTTGCTCGAGGGAAATTTGGCTGCATGAATAAAATAATCCTTTTATATGCTTACTACTGATTTATTTATAGGCCCTTCACTTTATTCTAGTTATAAACAGAACAATCAGACTTGATTATTCAGTCGGCCCCTATCATGACTTTTTTAAAACTTTCAACCACGGGTTTTGCTTGTGGTAACAAACGTTGAACAAGTAATGATGAGACTGTTCTGTTTGTGCCATGTTGCCACTTATACAGCGCTGCGAGTTATGCCCGAGTAGGGACGGAGCTTTGAAGAAATCTGACAACGATGCCTGGGCCCATGTGGTGTGTGCTCTTTACATCCCCGAGGTGCGCTTTGGCAATGTCACAACAATGGAGCCGATCATTCTGCAACTAATTCCTGCTGAAAGATTTAATAAGGTAAATAATCCAACAGAGAGAGAGAGAGAGAGAAAGTTTATTTATAAAACACTGCAGCCAAAACGGTTGCCACACGGACACAGTATAACAAAATGTATAAAAACAATGCATTATTTTAAAGAAAATAAGAGAAGGAATTGACAATGTAAAAGTAATAATGGTAAAACAAAAGAACGAACGTAAATATAAATTGATAACACTAAAGTATGAATAGAAAATTGAATGATATGTTGGCCGTATAAGTGGTTACTGTACGTAAATGTAATGTAAATCACTAAATTGTAATGTAAAAAAAAAAGTAATGTAAATTACTGTAAGCTGGAGTATCAACTCCATTTACGAGACGTCACATTGTTGATTATAATTCATAATATAAGAATTAAGTTGAGCCATGAGGTCAAAGCGTCACACTTTTTTCTTGACTTTCAGTGTGAAATTGAAATGAAATAGTCACTTGTTACTACAGTATATGTACAATAGTTTTTAGTCAGCCGTGCAACATTTTCAGGTTGTCGTGGATGGGTGTTGAGTAAATGATTTATTGCATGTTTCAGACGTGTTATATCTGTGAGGAGGGCGGTAAGGGATCCCGTGCGCAGATTGGCGCGTGTATGCAGTGCAATAAGTCGGGCTGCAAGCAACAGTTCCACGTGACGTGCGCCCAATCACTCGGCTTGTTGTGCGAAGAAGCTGGCAATTACTTGGACAACGTCAAGTATTGCGGCTATTGCCAACATCACTACTCCAAACTGGTACGATACTCTCCCACGGCATGCAGAGTCGTGCTGAAACAGATCTTAGGAGACATGAAGATAGATGATTTCATTGGTTGCTGAATGAGAATGCAATTAGAACTTGACTCTGTGACAGTACCTAGGCATATTGCAACAATAGGGCCTAAGTAATAACACAACCGAGTTTCTTCCATAAAGTTTTTTCAAAAAGATCAACACGCTAACAAATAATTTTTGCTCTGATTTTAGTTTAATTTCAGGTCAAGACTTTTTACATTTTAATTCAATGAGAACAGTTTGTAAAATATGGCAAAGAAAAGTAGGCCTAGTGGGTTGGTATAGGGAGACGATGAGAGAATATAGATGTGAGAGCAACGATTCCGTGCAATTTTATTGAACAATGTTTACATTCTGGCCATGTGCAAGTGTAACCAAGTAAGAAATAACTATAGGTTTCATCAATAGATTGAATATATTTTCAAATTTAACCCAGGGATCCTCGCATGGTCAGAATTGAAACAAGGAAATAAATTGTTTTTTGGCACAATTATTCAAAACGGGCCTCCAAATTTGTGGCTAGTGTTATTGCTACTAATCAGAAAAGTAGACTTAGGAAGATTGAAGTTAGATGTAAGTAGTACGGTATCAACGAATTTATATTTCAACATCTTTTCATGTCAATTGACCATTTTCAGCCAACTTGGGTGAATATTTGAAATGAGGGGTTCCAGTTGGGAAGGTAATTTGAATAGGCCTAGTAACAACAGAGCTCAAACTAAAGGATGTGAAATCATTTTATTTCAGAAGAAAGGGGGAAATGTGAAGACTATCCCCCCCTATAAACCTGTTCACCCCGATAACGTATCGTCTGACTCCTCTCCGGAGAAGGAAGTGTCCGACTCCGTGAAGCCTGGACCAGTGAAACGGAAGAACTCGGCCAAGTGTACCCCGGTTATTTCCGCACCCAACAAGAACAATAAACCTGTTGAGAGTAGCGAGGTGAAAGACGTTGCCAACGTCCCCACAAGTGTTACCAAATTCACTAACTCAAACTTTGTCGAGAGTGTGGTTACAAACAGTGAAAGTGTATTCGGTGCAGAAACCCCCCCTGCCCTACCCCCCGCTGCCAAGAAACGCAAGTCCGGCAGCCGCACGCCAACGTTGCCGACAGAAAGTGAGGTTATACCGCCCGTGACAGACTCTGTACCACTGAAAGTAGTGAAGATAGAGGGTGAAGTGGCTAGTGAAGTGGCAGAAGTGAAGATGGAAGTGGAAGTGCCTCCGACAAGCACCAAAGCTAACGTCATCACAAGTACCGGTATAGTCGTAAGCGTCCCTCTGACCGCAGCCACGTCGATACAACAGACGTCTACTCCGCCGACATTGTTCCAACAGCTGCAGCAATCGATGGTAGCAGCTCCAGTGCAACCTAGCCAACCCGTACAACCTGAGGCTGCAAAGAGACGCAGGTAAACTGGCAGGTCTAGCAGCTATACACTCACTATTCAAAACATGTCGTGAATCTCTATTGATGATATGTACGATATAATGAACTGCTATCACTCTTGAGTTTGACGTTGAAGTCGTTGAAAGTTCGATCCGATCCCGATCTCGGTTCGATGCGTGCTCCGTCCATCGGTAACGGAGGTTTTTTTGTGATTTCCCTGTAAAGCGTCGTGAGGCAAATGCCTGAATGGTACCTACAATATAGGTCACAAATGCTTCCTTCCCATTACCTAAGTAAAGTAACCTGAGTCATCTCATTAATCGTTCGTCCGATGCCAACAGATCTTGGTTATCATTACAGTGTGACTTGAATCCCCCCAAAAAAGAAAAGGCTCAAGTTTGTGTTTGGTCCGTGTCGAACTGATAAGAACATGATTCTTTTGTTGTGTTAGGTCTCAGTCGAGCGAGAAGCCAGAGAAGGGTCGCAAGAACAAGCGCACAGTAGCACCTCCTCCAGTCGCCGCCCCTGTCAGCGCCGTGCCGAAACGCAGCTCTCGTTCTAACCTGAGTACCCCGACTCCCCCGCCCGCTGGCCTGCCCACGAGGTCCAGTCATCCTTCTGTTGTCCCCAAGGACTCTCCTCCCAGCAGTCCGGAGTCTGAAGCTGCTGCGTATACTACTGGACCGCGCAAGAACAAGAAGAAGGTCACCCCGCTGCGCACCGAACAGAAGGACGTAAAGCTGTAAGCCAACAAGCATACATTTTACATTGAGTTTTAGTCGAGTTTTGATATTTGAATCTGAAACAGCTGCACCAGGGGCTGGCATGCTAAACTGTGGTATGTCCTATGTAGTGAAATCTGTATCGTTTTTCAAGGGACTGAGAAAAACAATCTATGTAAGAAAATGATCCATACGAGAAATTTTAACTTCGGTTACATGGGAGTAGGTTGGGAAATATGAATGATGGAATCAGGAAAACAATGGATTCAAGAACGAGTATGATCAACTTAGTATGATTAGCTGATTAACCCATTAATAAGTAGTGCAGCTGTGATTGGACGTTCTGTGTCTAACCTGTTGAACTGTTCCAGGTTTTCCAATGGAGTGAGTGCCCCTCACATGCTAGGCAACCAGCTTAACCCATCTTCTAACATGTCTAAGAAGCTGTCAGACACATTGTCAGCAGAGTTGGAAGCTCATAGTGTGTTTACTGATTCAAATACTGCCTCCTCATTGGTTGGTCCTCAGCTGCACAGTAGGGTGATAGCTTCGGTAAGTTGAGCAGTCCCCGTTTTTAATGTGTAGGCCTAATTTACGCAGGGTTGCCACCGATTACTGACCAATCACAAGCCAGTATTCACCTGAATAACATAAGGGATCACGACAGGTTTTGGTGCTGATTCATGCTGTAATTGTTTACTCCATTTCACCTTTGGTCAGCTGAAATCTTGATCTTACCGTATGTTATGTGTTAACCCCACTTGGCAGATAGGTTTACTGCACGTGTGCTGTCATTCATTTTGATGTACGTACATCTAATGACCGAGGAAAAGAATGGATTATTGAAAATATTGATTTAAAGTCCAAACAATAAGGTAGCCTGCATAGAATAATATAGGCCTACAAGTACATTCTAACATAAAATAAGGATAACTCGATCCTTCACTGTCACATATTTTGTACAATTTCGTTCCATTTAAAATTCGTTCAGACGAATTAACGTTTCAGAATGGATCGAATTATCGTATCATTACATACGACAGGAAATAGTCGGAAGTGGAAAACCAGCTTTTTTTCAAAGCATATGTCTGTAAGACGTCTCTTTCTGTAATGTATAATTGCTATGATCTGCCTTTTCAAGAAAAATTTGTTTCAACCTCCATATTTCATAATAACTTTGCATTAAGAGGTGTTATGACACGCCTTTGTTGCTCTGCGCTAGTATTTCATCTAATTCCCTGATTGTTTACGTTTAGGTCCGCTCTGGTGCTGCCGCGGCCGCAGCTGCCAATAGTGCCGCTAACCCTCTAGCGATGGGTCTGGGAGCAGCGTTTGCCGCTAACCAAACGACCGTCAACAACCTGGCTACCGTCAACAATAGTCTGGCCACCAGTGCTGCTACTGGCGCGATTCCCCAGAGCCTGGACCAGCTGCTGGAGAGACAGTGGGAGCAAGGCAGCCAGTTCCTCATGGAACAAGCTCAACACTTTGACAGTAAGTGTCTCTCACCCTCTCTCTGCCTCTTTCTTGCCTACTAATATCAGTTCTGACTAATATCTACTTTGAATGTTCTTCATTACTATGATTCAACATTTTTAACAATTATTTGTGACTACATCGATTATAGGCCCAAATCTGCGATAATAATATGCTTGCACTGCGATTCTCTATCTACGTCAAAATTCGGTCGATAGCGATCCTGATCACGCGCACAGCTTCTTGTGCGTCATTGAACCAAATATTTAGTATAACGAGCGAGAGTATACTCTGTCATGGGTCGAAACTCGTAATCACTTGTGAGAAACCGTTCGTAGGGGCCTTCCAATCGTACGTCATCGTCTGTACCCGTCTAGCAGTCGACTTTCGATGTGTGTGTGTGGCTCTCTTCTATTTACACTCGGCCGCTCTGAAGCTGACGAACACTGGTTTATAGTTGACCGCCTCTCTCGTCAAGGTCAGACCACACAGCTGATCCAAATTCAAGCCAGTCATTTGTATATGAGAGACGAGAGAGCTCTACTTGCTTTTTTACCCAGCTGTGTTTCCCAGGTGCTAATTTTCAATAATGATGGTGTTTTTTTTCGATAATTAACCTGGTCCAAGGAATCGGGTGTACAGTTAATAAATTTATTACCTGATGTTATCTTAATGTTTAGTGCGGGTGTAATGTTGAGTTTGTGGCGTGTTTCAGTTGCCTCGCTTCTGTCGTGCTTGCACCAGCTCCGAGCGGAGAACCTACGGCTCGAGGAACACGTCAACACGTTGTTGCAACGCAGAGACCACTTGCTGGCTGTCAACGCTAGGCTCGCCATCCCCCTGCTCACCACTCAGCCCTCATCACAAGGTACCTACATCGCTCAACTGTTTTAGCTTTTTTTAGCTTTTTAAAAGGACTTGATTGAAAGTGTACTGTGCGTGACACAGTGTATGATACATGACAATTTAAATTTCTCGTATCGTTCAGCTGTGTAACATTTTAGATGCTAGAAGACGTATGTTTAGAGGCTACCAATACTTTGTAGATGCAAGCCCAACAACTATTTGCTGTTCTAACTAAGAAAAAGTTACACCTTTTTTAAAATGTAATCGTCAAAGTCAAAACTTTCAGAACAAAAATTAATTCTTATCCCAAATCAAATGGATGTTGATGGGGTCGTTAGCAAACAATAATGAAAAATGTATAATTACCATCATACATAATCCACTCCCTGGATACTTTGTCGGTGAGATTGCAGCCGTACGATATTACACATGTGGTCACATTTTCCTAGAATTTGATCACATTTGCAATTATTTTGAATTACTATAAGCTGTGAGGCATTGCAGTTACTTGAAAGGTACTTCCCCAATAAAAACTTACTGAAAGCCAGAAAATTGATCTTGTCAGTGATCGGCCTATGACTCGGTAAAACTAGAAACACTCATGTTAACGCTGAACGTTTGTTGTGCGTTTCAGTGAACAACGTCCATGCAGAACCACGACGGGTGAACAACTCTGTGTATCCTCACCCGATGGAGAACGGCTTGGATAACGTGCTGTATCCCTCCCCCCATCGCAGTCCCCCGCAGCCCCCATCGCAGCCTCCACAGCCCTCGGCCAGGGCAGCTGACAACAGACGACTGTGAGTCACATGAAAGCTTCAGTCTCCTGTACAACGAGCTGGCAATTACTGTTGACGCGGGTGGTTTTGAGTACCTGTAAAATAGCCCTCCTCCAGATCGCAGAACAATGCAAAAAAAGCTCTCTTGTCTACATAGGTCAGCTTGGGAAATTGCGTAGATGAGATTCAGATTGAAAAATAAAATTTATATTGAAAACATGGCCAGATATTTTTGATACGGATAGTAGGAGTAGTTGAAAGGGGTGTGTTCTGAGACGTTTGGTACAGTCTGTGAACAGTGTATAAGGTATTGAATAATTGATTTTTGTAGAATTGATACCAAGGCTCCAATCAACCTTGACTTTATTTTCATTTCAGACTTTTTTATTATTATTATTATGAATATTATTGAAAATCGAGATGTACCGGTATTAGCATTTTTATAAAAAAATCCCGAACACGCTTTATGATGAGTGGCTTGCTAAGAACAGTCTTAAGCAGTCCTAACTCTTTTCTTCTCATGTTTTAGTGTTCCTGAAATTATTAAGGTCTTGCATGTTCTGGTTTTGTTCCAGTCCGAACCAGCCGTCTGGCTACCCACAATCTTACCAAGTGAGTTCATCCCCTGCAGTACCGTCGCAGCTTTCTGCCGCCACCAGCCAAGCCATACACAGTGTACGTCGTGACGCTGTTACCGACCTCCACCAGATGACCTCCAAGCACAGCTGAAGAGGTCACACTGTCCTTCACTACATCGCCTCGAAACATAGCTGAAGGTCACCGACTTCCAGAAGATGAGGATGTGTGAACATAGCTAAAGTGGCAGCTTGACCTCTACCGTGTATAAGATCACATTAACCTCTACCATTTGACCTCTAAACATAGCTGAAAAGCTCAGACTGACCTGCACCATGTGACCTCTACGTGCAGCTAGAGGTTACAGCTACTTCTAGCTCAAGTAATATGATGTATTGTTGCCAAGCTAAATGAACAGCCAGATTGTTTGTGTAGTGTTTGTGACATACGAAGTGAACGCTTAACAAGTGATCAACACTGCCACCGTGTATATATTAGCGTATATATATATATATATTCTAGCCACAGCTATTATTTATTATATATCGTACTGATTTCCTCGAGAAATTGTGTCAATTACCATGTACGTTACGGGCTTAATTGCACTTATTGTAGAAATCCAAGAGTAGGCCTAGTTATTGGAAATAAATTTTAGAAGAACGGGCAAATATCAACGTGAAGTGTTTACTTTGCTTCATCAACAATCTGCTATTTAGCTTTTGCCACATTCCTATCCTGACAGTGCTCAAGTTGCACATCTAGCCTTCTGTGTGATGCTGCTACTGTTAACTTGTTGACTTGTTTGCTACGTAAAACTCGATGCTAATGAGTTGTGAAGAACGGATCCACAAAGTGAGCAAAACGTATTCATGGTTTTCACAATTATTTTATCTATACCGTACTCGATAGTTTGTCACAATAACAGTAAAACCTCTATCGTTTTTGAAAGGAGCATGAAAATGAACCCGTTCGTTCAGTAAAACGATCCATCCGGGAAAATTTTAACATTGCTTATGTGAGTAGAGTGGGAAAAAATGAATAATAGGAGCGATAAAATGATGGATCCGGGAACGATGCATAGAGGTTTCACTGTAATGGAGAATATTAATCAAGTTCTGGTCGCTAAACATTAATCATCTGATGTTATACGTAGGCATACTAAAATACACTTTGTAACTTATTGTTGATTTTTGTGCAAGGTAACTATTAAGAACTTGTTGCTTTAACAGTAAAATCTAGAAAGACTTTTTCAACTTTTCCCAATTACGCTTCAGAAACTAACCTTTCCTAATCATTCACAAATCAAGTACTCGCATATTTACCATCGTTTAGACCAAATTCAATATTTTCAGTGGCCATTAAAATGAACTTCTTTGCAACTAGAGCTGTTTTAACATTTCCGAAGAATATTGTCAACATAAATATCTGTCTGGCTATCTGAGAGAATGGGATCAATTACGTACATGAAATTTACATGAAATTAGTAATTCACCTCGTAATTTACAATTGGTAATTTATCGATTTGCACACCTCGTTTATTTGAAAGGGTTGTATTTGTTTTACGGAGATCCATATCGAGTTGGACTAATAACGCGTCTGTATTTGTCAAGCACTCACTTGTATAATTTCACACCAACGCTTTATAACTACAGTAAACCCTTTTCCCTTTGAAATTCAATGAACATTTAAATGAATGATGAAAGCGGGAAAGTGATGGTTCCGGGAACGATGCATAGAAGTTTCACTGTACAATGTTACTTATAATACTTCAAGATAATTTGTAATAAAGTGTATGTAAATACTAAATATAGTAATAGGTACTAGCTAGATAGCCGTGCAATAGCCTCAATAGGTCTTCCTGTAAGGCTGCTATAAATCCAACGTTGATGGTAGAAAGGTTCATGAGACTTATTATAAGTGCCATCTAGGAGTATAGTTGAATTTAATTGAGGTAGATAAACTTCTTTATACGTATCAACCTTCACTGATAAATGAATTAAACTTTTGCCTTTCTACCGTCGATGAACATGTGTATAGCTTGACTATTTGTATACAGTTATTTATTAGTTGTCGTTAGCAAAGATTCCCTTTCATATTGATCTAGTGGGAAAGTGTTTGTCCTTTTGTTCCTTTAGCATAATAACTCATTAATCAAAGTACCATTTTGCTCAATCTCATTCTACCTTCAATCTGGTAATGACTCGATTTCACATCCGGAAAATTATATTGTTATTTTATTGTATTGTATATTTTTGTTAGTAGCCAGATAAAACGAGAAACGAATTGAATCCAAAATTTGCTGCAATATTGTTGTCATACCAAAAAAAAACAGCTGGTTTCATGGCTCAGTCAACTAGCGCACTGTGCTAGGAACTGAAGTCAGGTCGGGCATACGTACGAGTCCTGCATAAGGCGTGGGTTTTTGTAAATGCCCTTTCACCTATCATCACACATTTCATCATCACCCACTCATTCGTACCGCTGTATAACCTAGCTGTTGGTGGGGTCGTTAAGCAGCAATTCAAATGAAAAACAGAATAGAACCGAATCCTAAGTGGTTCAACCACTTTGACAAAAATAAGGAAGATTGTTTCAAATGGTTTTCCAAAGATAGTCAATGTATTCTTGGATAATGTTTTGTAGACATATATTTTTTTAAATTTCCACAAGCCATTATTTTCATAGACACAATATTGCTCATCTCACAACCACACTTTTCTACGTTTTTCTAGTACAATGCTCGAATTGAAAGAGATTGACAGTCGTTGATGTTGAGATTGGTACGCTCGAGACAAACTTCTTGCTCGTTCATTAGATCGTAATACGAAACGGTATCCAATTGTGTCTGTTATACTTTCATATGTCTTGATCGAATAATAAACAATTATTGATGTGAGCTTTTTAGTTCTGTGTTTAATCATTAAATTGTCTGTTGTCATATTCCATTGTCTTGTTAGATAGAGAGAATTACCTGAGATACCAGCAAAATAATAATATGGGTTGGTTAAAAATTGTTGAATATACTGTAGCTTTATTAGAGTCAATTTCATGTTCTGGTAAGTTTTTAAACAAGGTGTGTGCATGCTTCCAAGGTCAAATTATTCACAAACCACCATGGATAATACTTGCTATAAATTCCCCATACAGGAGCATCGTATCAGAACAGAACTGTACTTTTACGACGAAATATGTTTGACCATGGTTTTGATGAAAATCAGTTGAGAACTGAAATTCTGGGAAATGCCATAATCATACAAGAAAAGAAATGATACAGTGCAAATTACTCTTCAAATAAATTTAAAATATCTAGAATTCTAGAATGGTCTGTATTTTCCACAAAATTTCAGCCAAGTGAGTTTTGAACCAAATTTGAAAATTAATTGAGGAAGTGTTAGCAACTATTTTTTCAGCTTTAATCAAACTTTTTGGCAAATGTATCCAGCTTTTTTCTCAACAATCTGTCTTAACACTTTTTCCCATCCAATTCACAATTCCCACCTCCTTTCAGTTATTTAATTAATTATTTCCTTGTTAATTTTCTTCAATTATATCTTTAATGGTATTATATTATGTTTGAAGCTGAAATTTTTTTTTTAATACTTATTTAAAAAAGTCAAGTCGGGCGAAGATTTCGAGAGTTGCATAACAAGCTACATCGAGTTTGATATGATTAGGTGAGGCCTACACTTGCGGTCACATAAAATGTTTTTTCTGAAACTTCAATTACAATTTCAAAGTACAATTCCTGGAAATAATACCAAGTTGACCACTTGTTAATTTATTGAGTGCTCTTTTCAAAATATCGACGGAAAATTTTGAAATAAATGTGTGTTTTTAGTTTTAGTTGACTTGTTGCAGTATCTATATTAGTATTAAGTAAAGTAACGTCGTACCGGTACCTCCTTAATCTATGGTCGTACTGAGAAGAGTGGTAGAGTGGCTAGCATACTTAACCTCCATTCAGAAGACCGGGGTTCGATTCCCGCCATGTTCGACCACCATCCTGACGGAGGTTATTCATGGTTTGTTGTTCATGTCAATAAGGGGATGGTTCCTTAACAACAGGCCACGAATGACTTCTTGCCAACGTCCAAAAACACCTAATAAAATAAAATAACCTGTCATCTAATGATCCCATCATCTCGTTTATCATTCACCGACACAAATAGATCTGTCATCAGTATAGTGCGTCGTTAAACCCAATATAAATAAATCTTTTAACGTCGTCTGTTGGAGCATGGTTGGAGGTTGGGTAGTTGTGAAGCATATAAAAAAAAACTATTACATACACTTTAATTTAAACGCGAATTTTATGCTTGCAACTTGAATGAATGAATTCTCAAAACATGTACAGCAATGAAGAAACATCGTTACGTTATATTTACACCAAATACATCGTCAAGCTGTCAACTTGCTGCGCCCCTCATTGGCATTGCGCCCAGACATATATGACGTCACCGAAATCACCTCTTATTGCCAGCTCGACACGTCCAACCGTTGCTGCTAACATGTAGAAGAGACGGTTGATCGGCTTCTTAGCTGGAGCCTACCTTATGAGAGACTTCAGTGTTTTATTTAGTAGCGTCAAGTTAGCATCTCGTCGAGTTCAAGAACAGTAGAAGGCGTAGTTCTTGTTCTGTCGTAATATCATCGTGCGACGACGATGTGATAATTGGTGTTTTAAGGTAAATGATTTCTTATTTTAAAAATAAAAGGATATAGTTATTTCTGAACAATTCAAAGTGATATGTAGAATTTCTGATGATTTGGATGAAATATTGTGTCATAAATTGAAAGAAAATAGTGAACTAGAAATGGAAAGTTGATGCGATCAGACACCACCGACTGTTCTAGCTGAAGGTACTGGGAGACGGTCGATCGGAACCTTCTATTCAGGTGGCATGAGGTCAGAGTGTCATCCAGTATGACCACAGACACACAGACAGAACTTA
Source organism: Brachyptera putata (assembly GCA_907164805.1). NCBI lineage: Eukaryota > Metazoa > Arthropoda > Insecta > Plecoptera > Taeniopterygidae > Brachyptera > Brachyptera putata. The sequence goes on along the minus strand of OU015466.1, from coordinate 15,541,111 downwards.
CGAGCGTTACAAGCAAATGAATTACTAAATAATTGTATGAATGAAAATCATCAAACCCCTTCCCCTCCCCCGCTGCGGTTTTCGAGGCTCTAAGCGGCTTATAATTTATTTTTCATTATGACAAAGTATTTTGATCAAGAATTGGGTTAAATATTTGCCCATTGAACCATTTTCGAAATACCGAAACTAGAAGTGATTAAAAAACGAAACGTTTTTGTAACTTCACCAATAAATGTGAACAGTCGTATGCATCGTTCTCTTTGTAAAAACATAGGCAACAGTATTAGACTGTAACAAACACGACTCGTAGGCCTACCTCGAACGAAAACTCGAACCTTCCAGATGAAGAATTTATCAACATTTTATAATTAGATCACTCATAATAATTCTTGCTGCTGCACCGATTCGAACAACTTGGAGGCTGCACTGCCAACGTAAAATACGAAACGCTCCTTCAACATACTGAGTAACTCGCAATTTTCTTATTTTTATGTAGGCACCTTGTCACAACAACTTTCAGGCGTCAAAGAAAATCTGTCACATGACCAAAAGTCCAAAACCCAAACCAATAGCCTTTATAATATTTAAAAAATAGAAAAGTACGCCGGTTGGATTTCAAAACCTAGTGGCCTTGTTCTTTAAATGTATTAGATTATTTATGGCCGAAGGTGCTTTATTCGCGGACGTCAAAAAGTGCCATATGTCAATCTATTCGTGCGCGAATCACAATCGTTTGTACAACGGCATCTTTGGGAGCGCGAACGCACAAATAACTATACTTTGTTTTTACAAAAGATTGAAAAACATAACATATAGTAGGCCTTATATAAGATAAAAACAAATTACATGTAGTTTTATTTGCCAGTTGACGATCTGTCAAGTGGTAACACTGATAGTTTACAATGGCGGACGAAGAGGATACTTCAAGTGATGAGGGGGATGGTTCTGCGAGAAGCAAGCGGTCGACACCTTCCACTCCAACCAGGTAGAGACAAAAGACAGATCTTTTCTAGTTTATGAAATATTTCTATCAGATAGCTGGTACTATGTGTTCACGTTCCTATACATTCGTTATTATTCCACATTAGTATTCCACAAAATTTTCGTGAATACAATTTATGATTATTTGGTAATAGGCCTATATAGGCTATTACTTTGCATCCCCTCAATTCTTCCCACACTTTGGTGGATATTGCGCATAAGTGAATTTAAATATGGTAAGTGAAAACGCGTTTAGAGAGGTCGCATGAACAATTTTTGAAGTAATTTGTAAGAATATAAAGGGCGAAAAAATTGTATGAGAGGAGGAATAAACCGGAAAACCCAATGTTAAATGTGTAGGGAAAGTAGAAAATATTTACAAAATATAATTCATAATTAGTAATTTATAAATCTTTTTCAAGAAAATATATTCCAATATAGGCAATATAATTAATAAACTCGGTATTCTCTAACTTAATAAACGCAGAATATGCGTTGTGAGATGAGCGAGATATTTATATGAAATGTTATGGAAATTAACTACACTTACACAATTCATTCTTTCATACACGGTCTCCATTTGTTCCTATTTTGCTTCCCATTCCTCCCATTTCCTGCCATTTCCCCACCATTTACAAATTTCAATTCCCTTTTTAATCTTATTGCCATTTACTTATAGTTGGTATGATCATGGATAATTAAATAGTTTTAATACGTTCATAATCAAACCACCTCACTTTTGGTCTTCCAATTACTATTATTTTTACAAAATGTGTGTCTATATAGGTATCCTGTTGATGCCCATGTGATAATTGGTATCCAGCAATCTTTTATTTTATCTTTGATATAGGCCTAACAGTGTTCTGTCTGTATAAACATGTTACAAAACAGACGTGGGTGTGATGGGTCTGCCTAGACTATATATCAGCTGCTATTATTACTCTTCTCGATATATTGAACCTGACATGTGTTTGTTTGGAAAGTTACTGACTTCAGTGCAAATAGCTGATTTTTTAATTGAGACACTCTTTTTTCTGCTTCCATATCTTTCTCTCAGTCCTCCATCACTATATATTTTTTATTTGACTGTATATAGATTTGTAAGCACGACGATAATTTTTGTTTCATGTTGAATTTGATTGAATGATTGATTATCGTAAAACGTTTTCGTCTAGTAGAAAAAACTTCAGATTAATATCAACATCAAAGGAGGTGCCTATCATTCCATACCAAAAATACATTGATCGTAAAATCAAACTTAATCCAAAATAGATTTTGTATAAGAAAAAATCATATTTATATTGAATACGAATATTATAATAAAATTAAGTTCGTATTAAGTCAACAAGTACATCAGAGATTCAGAGGAGATATATCATTCGTTAACATAATTATTATAATTTTAATGATACATTGGTCGTGAAAACAGATATTATTCAAAATAGAAACTAAAATGATGTTAATTAATATGTTACACAATTTTATGTGACAAACTATTTACTAAATCAAAATTCTTTCAACTCATGTGTAAAATGAAATTCTACAATTTTTTCTTGTTATAATTTGGACATAATGCCTATAAATAGCATAAAACCGGCTTGCAAAAATACCCCCCCCTCCTCCCTCGAATATATTTCCAGCTTGATTATGCATGATGATTATGCATGCACTTTATTTAATTGATAATAGCTGCCCCTGATATTGACGCCGATTAAATCGCGAATTGGAAGTTTATAGGAAATCATCATTTATAATTTTCTATCTAATCATCAGCAATAATCAGCGACATTCAAACTTATTCAATTACAAATGAATAACAATTCCAGTTGTGTGTGTCCTCCCACAACATCAGCCAACCCTACGACAAGACTACGGCCCCGATTTGACCCCGGCTTGCCGCAGAGCAGCGGTAATCCGTCTTACAGCCGTCGTATGATGCTTTGGGGTCGACACGGCTACCATCTGGCCATCTTGCCAAGCGGAAGAGTCAAGGGGGTGGACGACGAGTATAATAAATATGGTAAATAAATATCAGGTAGTTCATTTAGTATTATTTAGTTAATTACCATCAAACATATTTTAGAAATTTATCATAAAGGTCTTGGGCTCCCAATCGAAGAAATACTAGACAAATTCATTCATGAATAAAATTGTTTCTCAAAGAAACAATCAAAATTAACAAAGTGCATTGCTATCTAAAATATGATGCAAATTTTCACATAAATCATGGGTCTATATTATCAATTCTTCAAATCTTCAATAAAGATTCTATTTTACACATAGCACTTGTAAGATACACAGAATAAAACTCAATTATTTGAAATTTTCAAAAGAATGACAGAAAAATATAAGAGCAGCAGACCAAAGCAACTGATCAGTATATCTTGGAATAATTCATAACAATAGAAACAGGCACAGAATAACTATGTTTTTAGTGGAGGGGAGGGAGGGTAATAATAATTGTAAATCAAATGATGATATTTAGGGCTCTTGTACATACAAGGTCTGGGGCAGAGTACCAGCCACAGGTGGTAGAGATTTTAACTCCTTATATTGTACTTTGACAATATTAGTACAGTAGTATCAATTTTGCCAGATAATCTTATCATAATGAATTAAATATAAATATGTTGAACATTTTATTTGTGTGAGATCATTATAAATAACATTAGTAATTGATACATTTCTATTTTCCAGCAATGCTCGAGTTCAGTTCCGCAGGAGTGGGAGAGGTACGAATGAAAGGCTTGGAGACAAATCTCTATCTTGCAATGAACAAAGATGGCAAACTCTATGGAGAGGTAATAATTTGAACAAACATTCAAAAATCCAATATACTGTATAGCCAAATGCCAAGATATTGACCCAATTGAAACTTACCTTAATTGGCAGAAAAATGCAATGATTAATGTTATACATGTTATAAAATATAAACATCTGCTTATTCAACAATCTTGTTGCAGCCTGACCGAAATAACAACAACACCGTATTTGTAGAGGCATTCCTCACGCAGTACAATACTTATTTATCAAAACACTGGGCACACTTGGGTTGGTACGTCGGTATCAAGAAAGACGGAAAAATCAAGCCAGGACAAAAGACCAAATGGGGTCAAAAAGCGATTCAGTTTTTACCCAGGAGAAGACCTTGAAAATCATTGCATGAAATGTATACCCCAAATATCTTGTTCACACTATTAGCTCATTATAACTGAAGATACGCTGTTTTCTAGATTTTACAATAAGTGCGAATGGAAAGCAACGTCTCTTACTCTAGTTGTTGTATTCATCTATTTATAATTCCTACTTGAAGCGGTCTGGAAGACTGAGATTTATTTTATTTGATACTAGTAATTAGTCTAATTACTGATATAAAGCTATATGCTGGACTATGTTAACAGAAGTCTTGCTCTTGCAGAACTATGCAATATTAGAACATTCATTGAAATTGTTAAGCCGTAACTCCGTAGTTATCGAATAAGGACCGAATAATCTGTTGGATGTTTAGTGTTTACTGACCGACTGATTATTAGATATAAACTAGTCCTAATTTGTGCATTTTTAATATTATTTATTCAGTTACACCACTTCCATGTTCTGATCTGGAATGTCTAGTCAAATAAATGGGTCAGTTTCCTTGTAGATTCATCATTCTATGTATAGCAAACATGGACACAAACTAGAATAACTCACAGATTTTACTATAGGTGAAACCATTTCGAGTAAGCCTGAGATATGGTTTCAGTTATACTGTATTGCATAACACGTATTGGGAAGTGCAACAAGTCGTCAGATGTGAGTGATCGTATAAGCTCGTTGACCATCGGAAAACAACCAAGAGTCAAATTTGATTGTCAGCTGAACTAAACTTTTTAATAAGCTATACTAACCAGATAGCGTGTTTGAGTGCTGTGGCTCCCAATATGGCATGCACATTTACATCTTATTCCTCCCATTGAAATTCCATGGGGCTAACACTACGGGTTCCAGTGATTTACCAACGATCTGGTCACGGAAATCGTGATAGCTTCTTCGTTTCCAGAAAAAAAAAATGAAAAAAAAAAAATTGATATAATAATCGTTAACTTGATATTGAGTAAATATAATAGGCATCCCCCGCATACTTATTTGAATAAATTGTCAATTTTTAGCATCAATTTGTTGATATTGACTACTTTCGAGTTTCAGTTTTCAACAGTATCAACGTAAGTGTGTTCGTACAGTAGGCGCTAATGCTACTACAGTACATAGCATGTTTAGTACCAGTAATAATTCTAATATATTATAAATGAAAATGAGTAAAATGAGAGATTATATCAATGTTCTACAGGTATTTACTCATTTTATATTGGGATTGCTAATGCACCTAATTCCAACTAAAATTTAGTAGCATCATTTTTTCAGTATTATATGCCATACAGGTTTAGATTCTCGAAAACTAACATGTAATTGATGTAGAAAGTGAAATCATAATGCTACGTAGAAGGTGTAGCCTACTCAAGAAAAGTATTCCTTAAAAAGTAACAAAAAATGGAGAAGACAAGGACATGGGCTAATCACACATTTGTCTGTCAAAATATTCACATTTTCAATCCATAGTTAAAAGTGAGAATATTAATGTTATATGCTCACCACTCATGAGAAATGACACATTATTGTCAAAAGCTTGAGTATGTACTGTACAATAATAGTACATCTGCCAAAAGGCTACTTTGACAAGATCCTCTAATTTCTCAAGGATTTACACAATTGTCGAAGTCATAGGACGCAACAACCATGAAAAGATGGTAGAAGACGAGTTTCTAGATTTGAGTGAACCCATTAACAAATTGGAACTCAAGCAATTGAAAAGCTCAAAATAGAAAAAGAGTGGATAGCCAATCAGACATGAAGTTCCGTCGTCAGCGTTGCATCGTTCGACTAAGACAATTATTGTGATTCCCGCACGTCAGTCTAAACTCTAAAGGCAGAGGATTGTGAAGAGGTCAAACAAAAATATAATGCATTGTTATTTCTTAAGCTATTTTATTTAATACTATGTACCTACTCTATACATTAACGTAGTAGAACTCATAAAATATGAACACACAAAGCAGTAAATCTGACTATAGTGCTTTATAAAGGTTTGTAATATATTACTTATTGTTTTAAAATAGTTCTGTAATAAAAAGATAATAATAAAAGATATAAAATATAATTATATTGTTTTAACCAAAGATTATATGTACTTACAGTAGAGTAAGCAACTTAGTTGCGTGCAGTAGAATCTCTTTAAATTCTTATTCAAGAGAGCCATGGTGGGTTAAATTTCGAGTTTACATACCGGTATATTGATTTACAGCAGTTTAATTATAGGATTATAATACCGGTAAGTGTAACATTATTTTAATCTCACAAGTGAGAATTAACGAGATTCTACTGTAGGTCTATTACTTATTGGCAGGACAAAAACAGTAAGCTTACAAAGGATTATATGAACTGATGGCACCAATGTTCTACGTAGGTGCTACAAAATATCAATGTTATTTGCTAGATTTTGGTTGCCTTATATTTTTCAAACATAGTCATGGGCCTAGCAAATAAAATACCATGTACGCAGATCCAATATAAATAATCAACTCGTCAGTCATCACATATATTGACCATACTTGGAAAAAAATTGTCAGAAAAATAGGCCTACTGTTGAAGATAAATATGTCAAAATGCACAAGCTTAGATACGCTAATAATTTGATTATTTTGATACATTTAAAATTCAAAATTTAAATAAAAATTTAAAATTAATGATGAACACTATGCTTATGCTACAATGAAGTGTTGTTGGCTAAGCCTGAATTTGCTTCTTTACCAGCTGTATATTGTTTTCATATAGAAAATGCAGGATACCACATATGACATAAGAAATTCCTGTTATAGTGCACTAAACCTGTAGGCCTAAGCCTGTTCCACAAAACATATTTTTGAAGAATTTTAATATTGGAAATTCAGATTGGAGCTGTAGAAAAAACACAGTTGTATCGTTTTGATTATAGGCCCTAATGTACAATGTTTCATATTTGATTGATTAGGCCCTAAATTAGTTATGTTGAACATTTCTACATTTACAGGAGTAAGCTTATGATAAATTGTACATGTTCATGCTTCTAACAATTAAATTTTAATATAATTTCAAGAAAATCTTGACTCAACACGATTAAATCTAATTGGTGGCCAATTTCTGTGATGACAGTTTGGTAGTAGGATACTTGAACTAATTGCTAACATAAAAGGATATAATAATACGATATATCACAGAGGCTGCTGAACAAAACCAACAAAGCATCTTCCTTCCACCTTCCTACCCGTGCAATTGCAGCCGTTTTGTGCAGAATAAAATGTAATTGGAGGGCGAAGTTCAGGGTACATTTGATGAAGTGAGACGTGACTATAGAGTTCACTTCTTCTTGGTCTTTGGCGATGTAGACTGGAAAACGCTGGATGCCGACATCAAGTTCTCGATGTATTGACCCAGGACTTGATTCTCGGAGCGTAGCTTTAAATTCTCCTCTTTTACGCTGTCTACACGTTGAGACAAATCTGTGGGGAAAAAAACGTGCATTGGCTTTTATCACGTATTACTATTTGCTAGTTTGCTTGTGATGTAAAATGATGATCATTTACAAGTCGTGTCAGATAATAACATTTTTTTTTCAAAGAGCTTTTTGGAGTATTGTGGGAAAATACAATTAGTTGACTAGTTGACATGAATTTTTGGAACTTTTGGACATCAAGGACATCTTTCAATGGTACAGTAATTTATATGATCACAGGCTCACAGCAAACTAGACTCATTTTACACTGAACAAATTTGGAACTCGTTGTTATAAATAAATATTTATTTAGCGTGGCATGCCGCATACATGTCAGTCAAAGTAACCAATTGACTTGACACCTTTTCTGGACACCTTTTCTGTCATACCAGAATTGATCTCCGTTGAAAAAAAAGTAAAAGTGTCAAAGGTACCGTATTAAAAGTGTCTTACCATCCAAAGTATTTTGAAGTTCTAATACTTGTGAAATAAGCCGAGCCTTCTCCTCTTGTTCATCTGGGCTTATATCTGGATCCAAACTGTTTGGTCCTGGACTACTGCTACCGTTAGTAAATGTTGACGGGATTGACTCGAAGCTACGACCACGCATCATCGCTTCAGACGAATGAGACATGTCAACACCTTCCAAATCATCTTGAATAATAGCTGAACAGAAGAGCATACAAAATAATATTTAGGCCTACTATGTTTCCAAAAATGTATTTTTCTTCTATTTTGCTGGTGCGTTCTTCCATCCAACAATAACCATTAGATCTTGTTACGACTACCGGTACTTGAAGAGTTGGCAATACTGAAATCTGTGGGTAGGCCTACAAACGTGGTAGCCACAGTAAAAGTATTTCCGACAGAAGTTAAATAAATGAGTGAAATAAGATGGAAATGAAACAAATTCTAGTAATAACAAACAAATAGTTGACGTGGAATATTTCGGATAGAGGTTGAAATAATGAGTGGAAAATAAGAGCAGAAACCGAACAAAAACTAATTACGAACAACTAGATTGTGTGGAGTAAGTTAGTAGGCCTACTAGGATAATAGGCTTACCGCACCTACGTTACATATTGCTACCTAAAATAGATCGGCACAGATTAGGCCTACTGTATAATTGCCAAGATCAGTCAAGAATCAGGTATATTTACCAAGATAGATAGTAATAATTTTTCCGCGTTAAAAACATAGGTGTGGGAAATGAGAGTAGGCCCAGGCCTAATTTCCCGATAATGTGACAGCCGCCAAGAAAAAATGGTCAATTGTAACCCATACTTCATACGTACCTAATATTATGATTGAGGCCCACATAAAACTATACAAACTAGGTATAGAACAACCAATTATAATAAAGGAATAATTAATAGGCAAGGACTGGGCCATTGAGTTTAATTCAATGCCTAAAAGGCCTACTTACCCTGTGGGTCATCATCAGCTAGAGGAATATTGTTCATGTCATCTTGACTTTTAGCTCCAGCTAGAACCGACATATTTCAATAAGATTGCTTTTCAAGTTATCGAAGAAAGTGTACACGTTCAGTATTACACTAAATAATCCCTCGTTATGATTTCCTAGCTCTCTGAATATTTACTTATCATTACAACATTTGCCATAGGCCTAATTTGTTCTGCTATTTTTTGCTTTCTCTTATCAGACTAATCGACTCTCGTTTCTCGATATAGAATTACCAACTATTAAACACGAATGTAGCTAGAAATTGAGCGCGATCCACTTTGAAACTTACAAAGATCAGAGCAGAGTAGATTTCGTCATATATTATATTTTGGGAAAGAGTTTAATGATGGTGATCATTAAGGTATAAAGCGCAGAGCTTACAATACCAGCAAGTAGTAGCTATAGCTGAAAAAAAAACTCTTGGCTTTTTTTTAACAAAAATTAATGGTCTTCATATAATATACCATGTTTCAAAGATAATATGTGGTATTCATACCATAGGTATAAGAATTTTTACACATCAAATCTTTATGAAGATTGTACTGAAAAAACTGATATATCCATTCCATTAACCAATCCATTCCATCCTTCAACTATTATAGATACAAATTTGTGATGTGGAACACATGCAGCAAGCATAGGCCTACAGTGTCTTCCAGTTCCACCCAGCATGGATAGATCTGTCTATTATATAAACAGAAATCGGAATTCAGCACACATTCTTCTTTCTTTTTTTTTTCAAATACTGTGATGGTGTAGATTTTTATTGAAATTTGAATTTGAATTTCTATCATAAGTGTTCTTGTAAAAGTAATAGAGATATCAACCCATATTTTAATCTATAATACTATAATGTAATACACTGTAATATAAAGTGGTCAATTTAGTGTATTCATTTCAGCATTTTTAACAGTCTTCAATCATTTTCTCTCTCTCCTTATTGCAATGTAATCACAAGAAGACAACATAATATTGTATTACAGGTACTCATGACGTGTAAAACACTCATTTCACTTTTGCCTTGAGGATGGGGTTGAGGATGGGATCCAACTTTATGGATAATTTCAAGAAACAATTTAATTGGGGTTATTTGGACTTTTTTAAAACTAATTTATTAACTTTATATAATATGATTTTAATTGTTAACAAAAATACATCAAATTTTCCATAAATAAATAAATATCACTGTATCAAAGTGATTATTACTTGGCAATAACATTTGAAATTATTTTTCAAAATAAAATATAAACAAATACAATGCATCATATTATTATAGTCTTGACACAACGTTAAATTAATTGGCAGCAATCGGAGATTCTGATTCAAGCTCAATTTTCGGTTCTTCAACGACTTCATCAAGGTTAGTATCAGTAACTGAATCCTCTTCGATATCAAGGACCGAATCCTCATCAGTCGTACCGATAGTAATATTTTCAGCTGAAACTGACTCCTCCACCTTGGAAGAAGTTGCTTCTTGTTGTAAATCAGGCTTCAGATTACAACGAAGCCAACTGGTTCTCAGTGAACTAATCCTCGAGATCTGAATAAAACAAATGAACTAAAATTAAAAGATTCACCAATGCACAAGCATTACAAGAATTTGAAAATGCTTAGTTATTTAATTAAGGTTTTGAATAATATAAAAATAAAAACAATATAACTGAAATGTTTCATAAATGTGTCACAAAACCATGAAGTGGAAGTTGGATCAGTGGGTTGACTAATTTTTTCTATTAAATCACTGTTGATCTACTTTTGTCACAAATCTGGGACTAGGGATATAAGTATAGTATATAGTGAGTATATAAGTATATAAGTATATAGTATAACTGTATAAGTGATTCAAGAGGGGTCATCACACCTTGTAGCTAAAAATTCTCCTCCCATAAAGGATGGCTCACGGTAATATGACCGACTCAATAATAAAAATATCAGACAACTATGTGTTGAGCTTCTACACATAATGTAGAACTATTTGTTAGCAATATTTTCATGTCATTGAATTCAAATATTAATCTGAATATCAACTCACCATCAATTCTTGTATAAATTGTTTCCTTGAGTTCAGCATGTATTTTGCATAACGGAATGCAATTGGCTGCGGCGTACTGTGCGCATAGGTACGGCTGGCATCTTTTACGTCAACACGAATTTCAATGCTATTGGCTAGAACAACTTCATTGATTAGGTACGCTCGCCGAGTTGAGCTGAATTCAGGAGTTAGATCTGTGTTCAACGTGACTTGGTTGATAGGTGAAAACTCTCTCGGCACAGTTCGTTTACTGAAATCCTTGAAGACGGCAGTCACTCGAATCTTGTTGGCTTCATCATTCAGAGTTAGCTGTTTTTATCCGCCAACAACATGAAAAAAAAAAAAAATAGGAAGAAATAATCAAAACGCTATTATATCCAAGTTGTAGATAAGGGGCGTGCCGATATTCAGTGGAAAAAAGCGCTGAATTCGCACTCATGTCTTCACGGCTAGATTGACTAGCTAGCAACTCTGAAATGATCATCACCATCTGGCGGACAATCAAATTATATTTAGAGCAATGTAACTTTGGCCTTGTTATTGTACCTGAACACTGTACTTTCTTGCAAGTATTTAATTATCACTTTTGAAATATCTACACTCACAATTTTTTTTGGTTCTGCCATATTTTTATCAACAGTTAACGTTATTATTTCATTCTCAGACTCGATGCGCATGTTGTTCATTTCAAGCAACGCCATGTTATTTGAATTGTCAGGCACTAAGTTAGCAACCTTTTTATCGCTAGTTGCAATCAGCAGGCTCATCACGATGATTTCTGGAACGATCTGCTAGATTCTAGTGGAGTAAGCGGCTTGATATTGGAACGACTTTTTGTCACTGCTGAGCCATGATTTGGTGATTGATTCTGGAACTCTCCTTCATGATGTTCTGTGAGTAAATACTAGTAAAATAAAATTAGGCAAACAAGGACTAGTAAACAATGATATAACTTGGTCTGATGTGACAGATATATCTAATATTATTTGATATATCGCCAGTAAAATAAAATTTGTACAACGTATATATTTGAAAAATATTTAAATCAATTTCCATTCCTATCTATTTGACATGAAAAGTAACAACAGAATGCATTTCTAAAAGCAATATGGCTGATGAATGGTTACAAAAACTATCAACAATGTAATATCACTGCTAATGTCACTGCTGTTGAAAGTATAGCAAACACTTTATATTGTAACTTTTCACAAGTTCCACTTTTAACATTAACAAATACCGTGCCCACAACTTTTTCTGTCGAATAAGGTTGTCGTAAATGTAAATAATGAATGTCGTAAATTTGAATTTATTTGTAGAAAATATTTTTTCCATATTTTCACCTCTGGGTATTCTTACAGGGGTTTTCAAAATTTCAGAAGTTTATAATTTTCTTAGAACTGGTTAAACTGATTGTGCCTCAAAATTATACAGTATGGAGTTGGATGATGACATTTGCACGTGCTTTGTTTCATACAAAATATTTCTTCCGTTTGACTTCCGGCCAGCGCGCCAAAAAAAAACGTTTTTCAAGTAGCCTACGGTAATATTAATTCTTTGCTTTGCTCATCCAAAAAACACTCAGTTTATAATTTACCAGTACTGTCCAAACAGTTACAGAAATAACTAGTTGCAATGTTGAGCTACCTGTGTAATACATTTTTACTTGAAACTGCTTGATAAACAAGCGTCCAACAAGTAGCTAAGAGTCGATTAGCTTACCCAACAAACATACCTCAAAAGGTGATGGAAACTTTGACGGCACGGGAGATGGAATTCTGTCACTCACATCGTGCCATACTTCGTACGACTTATTTTGGTTGATTATGTTCTCAATTTTACCAAGAGGTTGGTACGTGCGCAGCCGTTTGCCGAGACCTCCTCTCTGTGAAATAGTTAATTGTTTAATTGTTTTACTTTAACCAAGGTTAGGCCATACTAACCATAGTCCATAGGTTAGTACTTACTACCATGACATCAAGCTAGGCTTATATAGAATAAGGCTTAGGTCTAGCTAGCTATAGCACAGACATTCTTTTCTACAATAGCCTAGGATGGTAAGGTTTGCGTACAATATTTCAAACTCACCTGCTCAGTCTTGACGAACATGCACGTAACGTCATATGAAGAACCATCGGTAATGAACGGAATGCAGGCATACCTATCTTTCCCAATTTGCTTTTCAATATCGTCTTTCAGTAATATCCAGGCAGTTGTAAGATCACATGCTTTTAAAGCACTCAAATCACGTTCAATTTTCAAGACAAAATTATTGCTCGGTGAAACTCCAGCCATTATAAATGGATGGATGATAAGTATTAATTAAATAGCACAAATCTATATTTCTCTGTATTCAAATTTTCAAAACTTGGCAATCATTTTCTTTTAGAATTTTGTTATCATTGTTACAACAATATACATACAATTACTTCTTCTTCTTCTTTTTTCATTAATGACACTTCTGCCTTCCTTAGTATTATTTTTCTCTCAACTCATGATACAAAAGTTGGCATTTGATAGAGGAGGCAGTGGCCAGTGGGTGGCACTTCAGTCACAGTGTATTCAGCATAGCATAGCTGCGCTATGTTCTAGCTGCGCTATGATACGTTCTCTCTATACTGTGCAATTCTGTACTATCTATAGATGTATCTGAATAAAAAAATATTTATAAGCAATTCTTTAATTTATGAATAAATTACAGGTAAAACTCGACCAAAAGTGCCATAACATGCAACATTTTTTAACATTGATTCAGTAGAAAGCACAAGAAAGATAATAAAACACATGAACAAATCAGCACAAATATTATCTCAAAATAAATAAACTGTGCCAATGCATCCAAAAATACTTGAAGAAGCTTTCTCAAATTGAAGAGACTTTCAAAGTTTCAAAATGGAAAAGTAATTTTTGAACCGATTAGGCAATAATCACCTATAGTACCTGAAGCAGAACAAATTCTAGTAAAGGGAATTTAAAACATAGACGATGGAAAACCAATATTTGGAAATTGAATAAATAAATGAGTTTGTTACGGCACAGTTGAATAGAAAATTAAGGTTTTATGTCAATAGTTGACGACAAAGACTTATTGACAACTACTTTTTAATTAATAATATGATAGGGCCTGCCTGATAAAATATTAAAATAAATTAATTATGAATTGAAGTACTAAAGTACCATAATATGTACCATATAAGTATTGTACTACAGTAAATAGTCAATATGTGGGAAAATACCAAAAAATTGAAACATAACGCCTTAATAATTAGAGGATTATCATGGAGTTTGTAGGGTATCACCATATAATATCTTTATCCTATGGTATTACCATAGAATATTCTATGGTAAAGATACATATTTTTGTATTCTACGCCGCATTTATTAGCGAATTTCTAGACTTCTGTGTTAAGTTGGTAGTCTACTTCAAGGCATGTTTTGATTTCTACACAGTATTTTCCAAGCATTCCTAGTGTATTCCCAGCAACCCAAAAACAGTGATGGATCCGTCATTTGATGCGATTTATGAAGACGAAGAAGGGGATGAAGGTGTTTTAGAAGAACCTTATGTCACTTTAGTTCCCGACCCCATAGTTGTACGTGGAGCTGGAAATATGACAGTGTAAGTAAACCATTTATTAACATCCCTAAATCTGCAGCTTCAGCCCACACACAATGGAAATAATAGGCCTATGGTCGAACTTGTCCCATTGTGAGCGAACATAGCCTGTTGGTTCTGGACATAAATGACACGCAATAAATGTATGTTTTCAGGTTTGGTCTTAGCAACAGATTCGAGGCAGATTTCCCAAATGGTCTTGTATCTCGGGTAGCTCCTGAAGAATATAAGGCGACAGTAATGCGAGTGAACAGTATTCTGAAAAAGACCTTACCTGTGAATGTCAAATGGTTGTTTTGTGGTTGCATCTGTTGTTGCTGTACATTAGGATGTTCGCTGTGGCCTGCAATTAAAATAAATATAAAAGTAAGTATACTATATATAGTCAAGATTTGAACAGAGGTACTGGGCACCGTGACCTAGACCTAGTTCACCGAGCTTGTTTGGGTTACTCGACAGGTTTACCAATATTCTCGTATTTTTAATGGCCGTGGGTTAATTCTTGTCTGGTGAAATTCACATTTAGGGTGGCATGTATTTTTCAGAGGTAAAAGTTATTGTAAAAATTTGTTACTCAGTAAGCCCAACATAATGGGCATAATTGGATATTGTTTAGACTTTGCTAGATACTCTAAGAGCTCCGCAGGTACCGGCACCGGGTGTCAGTCGCAAGTTGCAATATAATCGCACTGGGATGTCATACGTGGTGAACAGGTATATGCACGACAGAAATTGTGTAATATAGTCGATCTTTTGTATGTTTATGCCGCCCTCGGTAGCTCAGTCATCTGAGGCACCGCTTCAGAAACTGAAGTCACCGTTGGGCATAAGCTGCATAAGGCATGGGTTTATGTGAACGTCCTTTCACTTATCATTAATTCATAATGTCATAATCACCCGCTCATTCGTACCCCCGTATAAACCTAGCTGTTGGTGGGGTCGTTAAGCAAACAATAATAGGCCTAATCATTATGTTTCTACTTTCAGTAAAAGTTTTAAGTTTTTTGAAGAGATTTTTTTTCCAATTTTACTGCCTGCCTAATCTTATGGGGTTTTTCAAAATTTAATGTTGACTTTCCTCAATCTCGCCAATTTGATTAATATTATCTAGATGGTTCTGAGTTGAATGAGTTTGCGTAACAACAAAAAGCTTCGTAAATTGTTGAGTCAAACCGCATGACCATACCAAAAAAAAGTAGGATGAAGGTATTCGCTATCGCTCATCTAAAAATTTGTGGTGGAAATAAGTAGCAATGCTATAGACCTGTATATAGGCAATCCATTCAAGCGCATTTATTTTGTGGGAACGCTTTCTCTCCTCCCTTAGTTTTTCTTTGTTCCTAGCTCAAAAAAAATTTCACTTGTTTGACGGTGATCTTCATAAGAAAAAGTTTCATTAGACCCAGTCTTAAAATATCTCCTATACATTTTTTTCTCCTCATATGAACGAGGTAAGAATTCTCGTAAGGACATTATTGGACAAATATTGACACGTAGACGTATCAATTTAGTAAAATTTCACACTGACTGAAGTACAATGCTCCTTCAAGACTGGAAGGCAGTACTTCATATGGAAGCCTTGCAGTGTCGTTAACAATTAATAAGCCAAGTAGGCCTACTCGACTCAGGACCTGAGAAATAATTCTGTGACATTTTTCAGCATTTCAAATTTAATTAACTGCACTGCATAATTTTGTGTCCCAATTAATGTCTTGCAAACGTTCCAGACACAACACACAATCGACAAACTTTTGGATTGGGAGAACAGTCACCTTTACCACAAGCTTGGTCTTCATTGGAGACTTGCTAAGCAAAGAAGTGATTCTTCTTCTATGATGGAATATGTAAGTATATTACTCATTAGTCAATAAAATGGACATATATTGTACTCATTATACCAGTAACATCTTTTGACTTGGACAAAGTAATTCTTTTTATTTTGTAGCTTATAGCGTGTAGAACCACGATGTTAATAATCATTTTTCAATGGTTTGTAGCAAGCAGAATGACTTCTTGAATTCATTTATTTGGTATTTTGTATGCATTACAGTATATTTTGTATTCTTAGAACTTACAACAATCTTGGACACATTTTTACTTCATATTACACGCAAGTAACATCAGTCGGTATTGTAGGCCTAACTGATGTTACAATATACCTCACATATATGTCATCTAAAATAGACGCTTCTTATGTGTAGTCTTTGTAGTACCTGTATTGTGTGAATTACAAGTACCATGCTTATGTAGCATGCTAGAAGCAATCTGTGTAATATGTCCGAAAAGTAATTCGATCAAGAATATGTGAACAATAACAGTACGGTACCATGGTACCGGTATGCCATGGTGAAAATCGATAGAAAATATCGAGAAATTAGAAGTTCCATTTGATGTCGAACTAAAATGATGATATTGAATATCAATCAAAATGATTTTAGTTTTGTTGTTAGGTCTCAGTCATGTCTTTTTAGCCTCTGCAATTATTTGGAGACATTGTAGGAATCGTCTTTGCCTTGACACACACATACACGCACGCACTTCAAGTGTAAACAAGCGACTGACAACCTAACCTTGGACGAGAACCTACATAGAATGGTCGCTATGATAATGTGTTAGAGGGGAGTCGACAGTTTGCTATTTATTCATTCGATATTGAATTCATTCTCAAGACGAAATAATCAAATTGAATTTATTTTCAATGTCGAAATAATGGAAATCAAAAGGATTCATTTCGATATATGATGATATCGAATATCGATCGAAAATATCGAATATCAATCGAAGATATCGAATATCGATCCAAAATATTGTTATCGAACAGCAATCCCATAACAGCACCTTTGCCATAACCTTGCCAAATACACTACTTCTGATTGATAGTAAGCGTACTTGCACTTGGTTTAATTTCACTTGTGTGCCAAAAGATAATTCCATCGGTCTCATCTGATATATCTTCCTTCATTCTAGGTTCTTCTCGTTGAATTTATCCCCAAGATTCCTATCTACAGGCCAGACTAAGACGTTGAAATATATTGTTTAATTGTTACGTAAATATCTGAACAAACTGCGAACTGCAACAGTGTGAGTGCAACACAGTGTGACTTTCAGAGGTGCTGCCTATAATCGTTTGTGCTTGGACCAGCAGAACTGATGTTTAAAAGCTTCAGTGAATTTTTGAAAGTTTTGCGGGACCCTACTCAATTGCGAAGTCGTAGACTTTTCATCGTCCATAACACTAGTGATTATCCACTGGAAAGATTTTTAAGAGCTACATAGTTCTGACATCGACTGCTTAGTTGCTTGGCTGCCTGAATGGTTGCTAAAAACTATATCTCTATATCTATATATCTATCTATCTGATATTATAATGTAAGTTTAGACTACCTACTATTATTTACAATTTAGTAAATGATTACAATTGAACCTGACTACAGTAATGTATTAGAGACTCCACCAAAGTAGATAGTTTGAACATTTCCATAGTCTCACTATATCACAATGCATTGTACTTCTGTAGGTAACTATGTATAATTATAATAGGCCTACCAATTATATTGTGTAGTAGGCCTTGACTAAAATATATTGGTGGACGGGCCATATGTACCGTAGCTTGGTACCGCTAGGAGTGACCAATTACTATTGAGATCTATGTACGTTACATTTATGAGTGACAACTCATTTGAATCGTAGGCTAGATTAGTTGAAACCGAAAGAAAAATATGGTCAGTAATTTTTAGGTTATAGCTTAGGCCTACTACGTAGCGTAATTACCAAACAATCAACGAACCCTGTACAAATATTCTTCTTTTTTCATTGATAACTAAGCACCTGAGTATGTCAACCTTATTATTGTTATGGTTGACCAAGCTAGAGCATTTATCATAGTACAACATACCTAGCCTGATTGTATTCTTTACCGTAGTAAGAAACTTGGCTGCATATTATTTTGTTTTGTTGAGATATGTTGAAGGTCTGAATTGAACAAACAACTCGGTACCAGTATATAAATTATGTGCACTTGACAGTGTATGAGTGAAATATCAGACGTAGAATAACTGTAGGCCTATTGGAACAATTTATTAAGGTACGGAGGCGTATTCGTTTATGTTGAAGAGTTCTCTGAAATCCGACTCTTTTTGTCAAAATTGTTACAGACTTCATCTAGAAAGTACAACATGTCTTATTGGTTGATTTGATATACTTATGTTGGTACTGGTGGTGGAGTGGGTTTGTTATTGGTTGACTATAGCATTGAGTTTGTAGTGCTTTAATTTTCAGATAAATATCAATTTCAGGTTTTGATTAGGCCTACGTATCCAGTTTTAGGAAAATGTGTCATTCTTGTTTCTGATCTCAAGACTTTACATGTGGAGAGGTATATGCATTTTTTTTTTACTCGCTCCATCATCAAAGTAGGCCCAAAATTGCGAAGTCTGTATCTACTTCGTAGCTGGTATTGATTTTTTAAGAAAGCGTTCAGAATGTTTACATCTTTGATCCAAGCATCTACCATATTTATTCTAATATTTGATATTTCACTTCTAAGCACTCCCGTAGCCATTATTAAAACTAATGATTGACTATAATTTGTCTTGTAAAGCAGTGTTCTTCTTTTTCTGCTTAAAAAGCACGTATAGTGATAGTATGAAGTATTATGTGTATTGATTGGACTTGACTGCATAGATTTGAAAAACAAAAAAGGAAAGGTATTACTCGAACGAGTGAAATACAAAGTAAAGTGACGTCTTTCATCAATCGACTTCTGGTGGTTAGATTGAAAACTAACTTCGTATTATGTGACCATATAATCAAGTCGGGTCTTGAACATCACAATGCTTTTAAAAAGTGCATTTTTGGGGACATGTCAGCCAGTAAAATTTAGTTTCTCTATTTACGCTTCATACTTTGTGACTGATAACGCATTTTCCATGCAAAACAACTTCTTCGTGTTGAGCTATAATTTAATTTCTATAAACTACACTGTTACCAACCACCAAAAATACTGAAATTATATTGTAGATGGAGAATAGATCATAAGAGGTTCCAACCAACAATTTCGTATAATGTACGTACCATTCAACTAACGTGATAACAATGATTGATAATATAATGTTAAGGAGCTTTAATATTTTGCCTTTTAAACAAATTAACGTGTACAGCTAACAAACTTGTGTTATGTTGTATTTATAATACCGTATCATGAAAGTAAATAATGTAGGCCTATAATTACAAATAGTAGCTAAAACATTTCTTTTGTACATATTATAGTAAGTAGAGTTGATGATTTAAAGATTTTTATGTGAATAGTTTATACTTTGTACCGTAAAAAGTTAATTTGTAAAGTGGTTTGGGCTTAGGCCTAAATCTAAACAATAATTCTCTTTTTTTTTTTAAATATACGATGAATGTGATGGTGATACATGTTCAATAAAATTTTAAAAGTGCAATTTTAATTTTTGGTTTTCATTTTGGATGGTTTATTTGTTGTTAATTGTTATGCTAGCGGCTGGAAAACGCAGATCCAAAACTACGGGTATACTTGTATCCACGAAAGAAGGTCGTCTACCAAATAAATAACAGTAAAAACTTGGGTAATTACAGAATTTTGCTGCTTCTCTAGTGATTTCATGCTTTTGAAAGATGCAGTTGCATTGCTTATCAGAAATCTCGTTCTGAAAAATCATACGTTGATACTACCACAGCATACAAATATGTACTGTAGTTGGCATTTGTGATCATGTTTGTGAATGACCTTTTTTTTTCATGTTTACAAGTATAGCTAGTTCTACTGTTTTTAATGAGTGTCGATAGTTGTGGTCAACTACGCCTACCGGAGCCATGCTAAGAAGTTCGAAATCAAAATCATTCAATACTAAATTGTATGGGGGCTGAGAGGATCAATAGGTATACATTCGCCCCGTTGCGAATTTTTGAGAATTTGTAGATTTCTAATTATGGTCTTCAATTATTTGTAACTTTGGCTGTTTTTTTTAGTCATATAAAATGAATATAATTTTTTATATAATAATTATATACAACTGTATATGATGTAGGTTAGAACTCATGCAAGTTGGTGATAAAAAGTTATTTGAATTTGATGTATGGCTGTAAAATGTAAAACGTGATGCAACAAATATTTCAGCCTTTTTAACTAGCCAATCCTTTTCGAATCCTAATAACAATTGAGTAATTTATAGTTAGTAAGGTAGAAAAAGCTGTTGTTAAAAAAATTCCTTTTAGTTCATTACGTTGAAGCTAGAAAAGAAGAATTGCAAAAATAGTACTAGTATGTACTGGTAGTTTCCAATTATACCTGTATGAAATAAATAGGCCTATAGTTAATACTTGTAGCAAGCAAGCCGATATTTTGTATTTCTTCTGTTCTGTGCTTATAAGGTTTCTAAGAAAATATGACAAATTGAAGACCACAAATTCTAATCAAGATTTTCATCTTCATTCACCAAGGACAAATTACCTAGACTGTGTGTCACACATAATAATTTCATATAATACCAAGAGTCATTCACTTTAATGACAGTGACGGAGATTAAGCGTGGCAGAAGCATGAAATTGATATGGTATTTAACCACAGCCACTGATGAATGCTTATAATCTAAATAATACATAAGTAAGTAACACTACCAACTTGTTCAATTTAATCTTTCCAGTAATATGACTGTGCTATGAAAATGTAATTATATATATTTACATTTTTTTTCGCACAGCAAAAAAGTCAACTAATAAAAAATCTTGATCATTAATAACTAACCAGTGGTGCATGGTTGCATCCTGAATAGGGTATCTAATTATGTGTATTTACGTATAAACGTCAATGAAAACATTAAATAATATTGTTAGCATATTTTCCTCATTACTATTTAGTCTTGGCTATGAACTGAGGAATAACTACCGTACAGCGAAGTGCAATCACAACTGTTATGTTACCGGTAATTCTTAATTTATAACATTCAAGATCCCTGAACACAGCATTCGCAAAATGGAGCTGCTTGTGATGTGTTGTTTTGTTTTTTCAACATGTGTTCTAAATTTACAAAATGTCTTGGGAGAACTTGTTTTTGGAATTGAGATAAATTATCAAAATGTGTAAGTATAACCATTGAATAATTGTATGTAATTTCCATGATTCTATGGTATAACGTGGACTTTAAAATGAACAATTAGGGATGTACATATTCCTGTAGTGCTAATATTGGGCTTTAACTATTAACACAGTGGGAATCCCTTTGGTATGATCTTCAGGAGACAATAATAAAAAAATATTAATCGGAAAGGGAAGACGTAATTACTTCTCAATTTTGCTCCAAATACTATTGTGTTACAGAGACTATTTAGCATGAGGAAGCATATGGAAGGAATCGGCAAATAAAACTTACTAAATGTATCATTCATTAGGAATCAACGGAATTAGTTACTAAAGAGGTTTTATCGTATTGCACTAAAATGTTAAAACCACAACCAGATAATCTAGACATCAATAGAAATTTGTCTGTGAAAGGCCGTTCAACTTTGCCGTTCAACTTTGTTGTTGAGGAAAGTAATTGTCCGTAATCATGTGTGTGTCAATTTAATGTTGGTTCAATAATCTAACATTCATTTTCCAGTTGATTGCAAAGACATATTACAGTTGAATGTATTTATGTTTTTACATTATGTTTTTACAGATTCACATGAAACATTTTTCTCCATTATTTATTCATTTTATTGTGCTGCCTCCTCTAGCTTAATCGTAAAGGTTATATGAGCATATAGACAATGTGCCAATCATATATTAATATTTAATATTATATAATAATATAAGTTTACCAACTGTGTGATTCTGTAACTGTTTCAAAAAATGAAGAATCTATAGGATTTAATGAAGTAAATTGTTAGTAGTTAACTTTTCGGTACAATTTACAAATAATGTGATTCTATTTCTTTAGTGATTACAGTTTAATATCTGTATCAAATCATTGGCTTAATATTTGCAGTATTGTCAAAATTCTTGGTTGAGCTAGCTAATAATGTGCAGTGAGGTCGACAGGAAAGTATTGTTAATTTGTTACTTACCCAGTTTCGATGGATTTTTTCAACTTTTCCAAAAATCGTATTACCGGTATATAGGCCCACGTACATTTGTTTAAATTTTTCAAAAAACCATTCACGGCAATTAGAACTTGTTAATTACGGACTAATGCAATAATAACGAGATATGTCTCAATATAAATAATTATATTACTGATCAAATCAAAAAAATTAAGTTCAGTGATTGAATTAACTAAAATAAACCATCACGATTGATAGATTTACTATGGCAACCATACAATAAATTATGTACTGGAGTTCAACGAAACCATTAATAATTTGAGGTGGAGATCGAGTCATCTTTGATTCATTCCAACTTCTTAATTTTCTTTTTTTTTCAAGTTCGGTTGAGAATGAGACCTGTCTTTACAACCTGACACAATTGGACTTCATACACAACATTGAAAAGGAAAATTTGACGTTGCTTGATCTAATTTATCCATGTGAACTACGCTACTATTGGGTCGAGATTCAAGATCTAGTCAAATTTGTACGCTTCCTTCTCACATACGCTGACATTTTACTTGTCATTATTGGTAGGTTCTCCACCGTGTCTACATTTAAAAAAATTCGAATGTGTATATCTGAAAAATCTGAAAATCAGTTGAGCGGTAACTAAACCACCTTACTTTATAAGAAGGCTCAGTTGTTAGAACTGAGCTAGTAAAATGGTGCAAGTAGAGCAAAATAAATTCCTACTAAAATACACTTGTCTAGTTTGTTGTGGTTTGTCATAAAATGCAAAAGAACAACTTTATCCAAGTATAAATTGAAAGTTCAGTAATAAATAATAATATAAATAATATATTCGTGATTTAACTTGCTTTCACTTCGAAATCACATTCAAATTTAAAAGAGAGTTTCAATCTTGTTACTGTTAGAGCCGGTTGTACCAACTGGTATTTAGTGATTGAGCGATAATTAGTAAGGGAGCCAATTGATTCCAATATTTTCGATCGATTTGATATTTTCGGACTTCGATTCGATATTGAATTTAAATATTCTCATGAATAATTTGATATTGATACGATAGTCGATATCGAATTAAAAAATCGTAATACTGTAGCAAAAATAAGTAATAAGTCAAATAACCAAGTGAAAAAAAAGAGCAAAAAATTGAATTTCCAACCAAAAGTGAATTTAAAGTGAATAAGTCGTTACTGTCAGATATGTTGATGCTGAGTCTAATATGAGTATGTAGAGTAAAGAGCTCGACGTGCTCATAATGTATTCTTATAACCACCAGATTGTTACGATAATGAGTTTCTTCTTTAAGAGAGTAATTGACTATCTTAAAGAGTAAATATGATTCTGTACATTGTTGTAAAATGGGTTGTTTCGGATACTGTCGTATGTAAATCATAGTTTGTTTTCAGGTTTGTTTTTGAATACGCTAGCGTTTTTGGTGTTGAACACACCCGCTTTAAGTTCGTGTAATTTGTCCGTGTATTTACGAGCCCTCGCTATTTCTGATAATGCTGCGCTGTTGTGCAACTGTGCCGTAGGAATAGCTCGGTCGCACAGCCGAGAGTTTAATGGACTATTCTTGGTGAGTATTATACTAATACTAGTAATATAATTCAAACGAGGTGATGAAATTATATTTATAAATAGATTTTTTCTTAATTCTTCCAACCAGAAAGAGTAACTAGAAAATGAAATTTGTCAACTTTGGTGAGTAAGAAATGTATGTTTAGGTCCATTTGTGTTGAAATAATTTACGTCAACTTCAAAAAAAAATTACCCGTAGGCTCAGAATAACCAAACAGAGACATAATTTTTCAGTCAAATATTAACTTTTATCGAATTTGGTCTTAACACTAGCATTAAAGCAATAATTTGTTGCATTCTATAGTTCTGTTGAGTTTTGGTTACTTCAACCTAATCTTTTCAGAGGAAAAATGTAATTTTTAACGTTTTCCTGCAGTAAGTGACTTCATGATTGCCGTTCAATAATTATTCCATATTAGTTTAATTATGATCGATACCAATTATGTCGATTTCAATATTTTAAGTTGTTCTTTGATATCGACTGCTAAATAATTGCTAACATAGTACCGTCGGAATAAAAGCCGTAATACTGTACTACATTTTCTTTCTGAAATCTCTCCCAATCTCTTTCCTGGTATGGTAATTGAAAATATAATAATAGATAAATAAATAAATGAGCATGGAAGAGTCTATCCAAATCTAAATAATTACCTCAATTTTACATGATCCAACTCAACATTTTTGATCTTGAGAAACCCGAGATTTCAACCAATTGAAGTTCAAAATCAACCTTTTCAATATCTAACATGATATGCTAATCAAACACTAGCCATATAGGAAAGATAATTTAGGTTGGTTTTACTAGGACAATACACTTCTCTGTGCCGTGAACAATGTCATGTTCATAGTGTTCTTCTACATATCGACATGGCTCGACGTTATGCTGACGTTGGAACGTTTGTTTCTGGTTACTTGGCCGTTTGTCCACCGACGATGTTCAGGTTCTGCAGTGAAGACAGTTTTGGTTCTAGCAGGTGCTTGCTTCGTTGTTACGTTAACGAGACTACAGTTGTCAGGTGAACTCATCATTACTAGATGCATGCACTGTCGACAAATGTAACTGGTAGAAAGAGAAAGTTGAACCAGCAGCTTACCTAGAAATATTTTCCCTCACTTCAGTGTTTCAACTCCAATTACTGGTAATAACAATAATATTGATAGACCGTGTGATAATAATACCATGCAGTCCTCATTACGTTTTCAAATAAACATTTACACTCAATGGTTAACTGGTTAAATTTCACTGTACTGGTATTCAACATACCACTCGTCTATCTCATATCAGAACCATAACACTCGTCCAATTAACCAATTACCGGTACCAGTTTCTATATAATGCGAAAGTAGAAAAGTCCTTTTGTTCTTCATTAAGGCTATATTTTATCATTTACAGGATTTGAACAAGATAACGTTTATGGTTATGAACCTTGCAGATATCAAGTGAAAGGATGGAGTAAATCTCTTTATCTTTACTTTGCATTTGGTTTGTGGTTCCCGTTGTTACTGATTCCAGCGGGCAACATTCTACTTCTCATCCAGCTGTGGAAAGCAGCACGTGATAAAATTTCACTCATTGGTATGTCTTGCCCAATCTATTTTAAATTATAATTATAATTTTATTATTTTATTACGTACCTGGTAGTAGAATGTTATATCAAAGGTGCAAGCTTCTCAAGTTCCTGTGAATATTTAACATTACAGCTACGATTGAAGTTAGCAAAGAAACACCAAAGACGTTCTATGGAATGACTCGAATGCTGCTATTGCTGTCAGCCACATATGTTGTACTTCTAATGCCGATTGGTATTATTGGTTCTCTGGAGTTATATTGGGATGCTGTCTTATTTCGAGAACCATCATCTGATAAACACCTTTACATTCAATGGTAAGAAATCGAAGCACTTTATTAGAATTTATTAGCCTGTTCTTACTGTTAATGATCTCTTTCCTAATTTTTCAATAAACAAACAATAATTCTGTCAATTTGGTGTGAGCAACAATAGGCCTAACAATGCTGTGTATGATGTCATCTGCTTATACAGAGCTTATACATTATAATGTCACATTTTTAAAGCTCTCTGAAACTGTGAAAAGTATATCAACATACAAACTCATCTCATAAGGCCTAATTATTATATGTATTTTCATTATTTGACAAAATTTTTATGATAATTCATAAATAAATAAGATTACATACCTAATTAATTAATAATTATGTGGCATAAGGTAAGCATCATGTATGTTCAAATGTAGTAACAGGTCTTTTAGGAGACTATTCTACTTCTCACATTTCTGAAATTGGTCTGAAAATTTTACAAGTTGCCAATTCATACTTAGCTTATACAAAAACGGTAATTAAAGAAGTTCAAGAAAGAAAATTCAAGAAGAAACTTCAAGAACTGTCAAGTAGTTATGCCTACTATAATGCTGTAAGATACAGTACTTTCAATTTTGTCCAATATTAATATATTTTTCGTATTTTTCATTTCACTTACAGGATGAAAGAAAAGATGTTGCTGAAAAGAATTCGTGGAATTTGTTTCTTCATTTACCATTTCAATTTCGTCATTAACTTCTTCCTTTATTGCATGTCGGGTAAAATCTTTCGCAATGAAGTGAAGACTTTCATGCTGCGGTTTCTACCGGCCAATAGAATTATACCAACCGTTCCTTGGTTGAAAAAATTAAGTAGGGTAGGTAGTCGTAACAAAGATAAAGAAATTGTGGTAGGGCTTAAAACTTCGCCAAGTACAATAACTTTGACCAGCGTAATAGCTATTGACCTTTACGAAGCCCACGTTCATCCGATTCCTCTTTGGTGACGAAGAAGAGCTGGCAATAAACCGGTTCACAAACTGTCCTGTTTGGGAACGCAATGGACATCTAGATGACGCCCGAAGGTGATCCAAATAATCTCGGTGATGCCAAACTATTTTACCATAGTAACTACAGACAAACATCCAATATATTTTGCAATGGTAATTTTCAGTGCAAATCACTTGAAGTAAGATGCTGATTTTTCTGTCCCTAACTTGCTAGTCACTAAATATCAAATAAACATAGGAACTACAATGACTGTCTCATATCCAGAGTAAGTGTGATGCATTGCATAGTGCTAAATGTTGTTGACGACCCCAGCACTAATAGCTACCAGTTATATAGGAGTACTGTATTGCTAAATTATTACAATTACTACTGCTGTTTTATTCAAAACAACAAACTAAAGGACTAAAATTACCGTCAAATGTTAATGGATATAAAACTAAAATATACAAAATATTTGAAGAGCCAACTTCAATTTGTTTAATGTGTATCTAAAGCATGTCGAAAGTAACTCGTAGAATTGTGGGGAGAAAAAAATCAGTAGACATTATGATATTTCAAGATTAACACCTAATTGCTTCAGCACGTAGTTACTTTTTCATTTTTTCAATAACATAGAAACTTGGTACAAAATCATTGTTCTTCAATTAAGGTTACCGGCATGGACGAAAATAGGATAGTTTGGATAGAGCACGATCTTATCACCCCATTTCAATTATTTTAAATGAAACACAACTTGGGCATCAGATCTGCGCCGTCAGTGACCATACTTTTTCCCCGCAGATAAAAAGTCTTTCAGTTTCCAAATGTCCAAACACATTGTAAGTAGGCCTATGTATAAAATGTGGACTATGTAATTACTCCGGTATGCAGCATTAATTTCCAACACTAATCCTATAACCTGTTAGAAAGAAAATAAGTTTCTCCTGCCTATGACAGGATTAATTCAGCTCTCACCGAATTCCGGTGGCACAACCCTTGTATACTCAAACCTTGTCCGTAAGTGATGTAATAAATGTTTTTTATTCATCAAACAGGTAGCAAAAATAAGCTTTAACTGTTTTCACTACCTGAACTAAAATCCAAGCAAGTGCTGCTTAAGAAGAAAATACCCGAGTTGTTGATTTAAAAAAATTGTGCAGTGTTAATACCAACAAGTCCATAAAATCGATACAACCACAGCAACTACCGTATTGATTTTAACGAAAACAAGATGCAAAGTTATTGACGCTACAAAAATAGTAAATAAAAGTGAAGTGCTTTTGCGTATGGTAATCGACATGGCATAGTAAAGTAAATGGACATTTTTCTATCTCTGTAACCAACATGATCTTCGTTTTTCTTTTTACTGTTGCTTTACGACCCCACCAACAGCTAGGTTATACGGGGGTACGAATGAGCGGATGATAATGAAACGATGAAGAGATGATAGATGAAAGGACGTTTACAAAAACCCATCCGGGACTTGAACCCACGCCCAACGGTGACTTCAGTTACTACCGCTAGCGATAATTGACTTAGCCACTGGGGCGGCTATGATCTTCGTGATTCTTGATCTTCGTGAATGTGCAACATGAAACAATCACTACATACGATTGCAACTGTAGTCCAATATGGATTCAAGTTTTGTTGGTTCACAACCTTTTAAACTGAACGTCTTAGTATTCCATAACATTGAATATTGTTACAAATTTTCACAAGTGGCTCTTCCATTTGTGACAACAAAATAACACCTGTTCAAGGCTCTTGAGGATGTCCAGGACTTTTTGGAAGAGTAATACTAATATGTGCTACAAATTTAGTAATTGTTTTTTGTACACAATAATTACAGTACTATCTTTATTGAACAGCCCATTTAGTGAAGACACTATCATGTTACATCATTATCAGTGAAGTACCGGTACTTAGAAGGCACATATTATAATTGTGGTAATAAACCTTGTATAATCCAAACATTATGTTTGTTCATCACAAATCATTATTAATGTATTATATTGTAAAATTAATAGTACAGCTTTACATACTACAGTACTATTTTCTTGGGTATCTTATAATACCTACCTATGCACGTTGGTCCTTCAAAATACACTAAAACTAAGATACATTTGACAGCATGTGAGCAATTAGCTAATAATTAATAATACAAATAGGCCTATGCCTACTGAATTTAAATTTTGCATCTGAT
The DNA here is from genome assembly GCA_907164805.1 of Brachyptera putata. Classification (NCBI taxonomy): domain Eukaryota; kingdom Metazoa; phylum Arthropoda; class Insecta; order Plecoptera; family Taeniopterygidae; genus Brachyptera; species Brachyptera putata. The sequence goes on along the minus strand of OU015466.1, from coordinate 15,511,808 downwards.
AAAATTATAAAAGCATGAGTAATAATTATTTAATATTTATTATGTAAGAAGGAGAGCAGAAAGTATAACATAACGTAATTCTACATAACAGTCTGCTGCCTGTAGCACCAATATTGATATCAATTCACTCACGGATAAGAAAATGGTGTGATTGAGTGTAGCCAATAATTGGCTGTAATGAAGGTTACTAAGGGAACCTAATTGAAAGTATACCATAATTATTATAATATTTATATTGAGCATTATTTGATTTAAACTCAAGCAATTGATTTATAATATATTATATACTATTTGTAATAGGCACAATGTTAGGAATTACTGTCAACCGACTGGTCAAAATATGAGTAAGCTCTAAGCTTTCATAACGATTTATGCATATTAAACCATTTATATTGCACCTTTCTTTTCATACGAATGAGATATATTTGTATAATAAAATAGTTGATTAAAATAACTGCTTTAAAAGTAGCAGATATTTTTAAAAAGTACAATTTTGTTTTAGAAATTGAATACATCTTTTATCTAAAATGTTTTAAGCTTTCCGTTGTGGTAAATCGGGTGGAATGTGATCAACAAAGGCAGCAGGGAATTGTCCACTTTTGCCTCCATATTCTCCGTACAGCCAATCGCTGCTCACGCAACTTGTCACGCTTATCACAGCACCCTCCTGAAAAATCAAACAAAAAACTATGAGTTAGATACAGTAGAACCACTGTTAGAGGAACACAATAGGCTGCTTGTTTGTTCTGAACTGTTTCATTAGTTCCATTCCTATGTGTTCGTTTGTAATAGTGGTGCTGCACTTTCCTATTTGGTTCTCTGAGTTCACATAAATTAGTTAATGTATTGCAACACCAGCTACGGCGTGAGTATGGGGAGTGTGTAAGATAAATGGCGCTAGAATCAACATGTAGAAGTGGTTGTCGCTTATATCCATGTCAATACAAATCAAACAATTATGACTGAATGAGTCCTAGAACATCTAATAAGACTTGTTGGCATTATGTAAAAGTTCAATGACTTTAATGACATCCCATGACATTTATCATCTGTTTCTTCATCATCGGGTCTGCGTCAATTTTTAAAACTCCAACTAGAAACTTCTAAAAATGGTATTTTTGTCTTTGTACATCATCTAGGTATCATTTCCTGCACCATAACCAAAATACGATGCATTTCCTTTTGAATGGCTGTACGGTACTTTGTGCAGGTAGTTCAAGACAAAGAAACACAATATATACGTATACAAGTAAGTGTATTTAATATGGTACTTGAGACCATCCAAAATGACATTAATTTCTTTGAAGCAAGGATCAACTTTAAACTTGATGGAAGGAACTAAACAATCGAGTATGAAAAATGAAGACAATCCATAGGGCCTAATGTAAGTCCAATGATGAAACAGGTATGTAGCTGTTTGTTTTTAATTGACTGTATGAAGAATATCAACTATTGTATTATTCTTCAATTTTGACATTAACCATGTTCATGCTATGCCTGCTGACATTTATAAACTGTTCACTGAAAGTAAAGCCTCACATGTTACAGTAAAATATTCTAGGACCTATTAAAGTGGCAGACTCTTTCAACATCATACTAATTTGAGTTTGGACAACATAATCGTTGAAAGTCTATGAATATCGTGTTACTTTATTCAGTTTTCAAAATCAGCCCTCAACTCTCCAGATGGTTAAAATAGTTTGTTACGTTTCAACTTACTGGAAATTCCAAATCATCCCACGTCTCCGCCGAAAATGGGTAAAGAGAAGTGACAGTCGTATCTTGCGATCGTTCGGTTTGAAGAGGGACCATCACGTTAATAAAGTTGGCTGGGAACATTCCTCGACGCCCGTCCAGCTCTCCGAATAGCCAATCAGAATCTACAGCTCGCTCAATAAATATCACGTCATTTGCCTGAAAACAAAAAATGAATATCACTGGTACAGAATCTTGGGTACGTACGGTAACACTGCACGATTACTTATTTAAAATATTTTTATTGAGATAACAAATGAAAATCAAATTAGAAACCATTGATCAATGCATAATATAGTATAGGCCTATATATTAAGGCACTACAATGCTAAAACCCACAAAATATCATCACTTTTCATGCACAGATTGGCGTATTTTTTTCCTTTTTTTATATTGGATTTAACGACACACTATAATGATCGCGAAGATCTATTGGCGTCGGACTTTTTATTCATTCTAGTGCTGCTCCACCAATAGCTAGGTTATACGTGGGTATAACAGCTAGGCTATCAGCGGTTGATAATGAAACAATGAAGTGATGATAGGTGAAATGAGTGACGTTTCTGAAGGCCTACAAAAACCCATGCCTTATGCGGTACTAGAACCCACGCACGACCTGACTTAAGTTTCTACTGCTGTAAGCAATAGTTGACCGAGCCACAGGGGCGACTCAGACTGGCCTACAATACACTTCAACATAATTTGTTTCTATTCACCTGGAATGGAAGATCATCCGAGTGTGACGCAGCATAATCGTACAACGCAATACCATATGGTTTTTTTAACGTTTCCATCTGTCTTTGTTTTGGTCGTGGTGGAACTTCTGGGCTTAACTCTTGCAAGACTTCGAGTGGTAATGGCGGAGGAGGAACTGATGGCATTGGCAATGACCAATCACCACCATCTTCATCAAACAAGCTTTTCGATGACACATTATTGGCTTCAGGTCGCACTGGTTTTATTGCCTTAGCTCGTATGATTGTTGGCTTTACAGAAACGGAAGGTTTCGGTACAACTTGCAATGCCTTCTGAATTGTTTTAGGAGGATTCTGAATACGCGGAGGTGAAAATGGATCCTGTGAAGAAACACTCCATGGATCTTTAAATTCAGGTGTATTTAGAGCCACGTTTGTATCAAGGCTACTAAAGAAATCAAAATTATCTTCAAAGCCACTCTCAAAATGTGTTGTATGATTATTGTAGGAAGCATGAGAAGCTGTTCCGTCACTGCCGAAGCTATTCACGCTCAAACTATCGCTGCCTGATCTACTTGTAGGACTTGGTGAACTTGGTGGAGAGTTGAGATTGATTAAAGATCCTGTTGCAGTTGTCGATGTTGATTCTCTACGTTGAGGCCTTGTTGGTTGTTTTGTCGAGCTTAGCTCGAGTGGTTGGCGGGTAGTTTGCTGTTGGCGAGTGCTGGGTGTTCGAGAAAATAAGTTCATCAATAAACTGCTGGGTTTTGATTGAGGTTTTTGAGTAAATTTTGGAGGTGGAGGTCGTGGCGGAGGTTTCTTTTTACCCGCTGGTCGATCTGGTGGTACAGATTTCGGCCTGTTTGATTCAGGCATGAAAAATGGATCTTCTGTTGAGAAATCTTCCCATTTGTTTACTTGGGTTGCACTTCTTTGCATTCTGTAGTTTTCACCTGTAGAGTCCGGTGGGGCTGGAGCAGGACGAACTGGATGTTTCATATCTGTAGAATTCAGTTTCTGTTACGCAGGTGTAAAGAGAGATGATAATGATGAAAGATAACACTCAAAAATTAATAATAAATAGGTCTGCCTACTCTTTCCCACTTCCAACTTATCTCCGTCATTGAGTCAGTCAGTGGTGGCCGTCAACGAAGCTACAGCTGTTGACAGATTTCAGTCACGGATTTTCAAGTAACTAATCGTAAAGGCGGTGCATTTTTTATTTACAAAAAGTTCTAGAATGTCAAATTTAGAGAAAATGTTGTTAAAATCCAAATTACCACCAAGTGGACCAAGTGGCATGCATGCATCTAGGTATGTTGAGAATTAGAATTATATTTATAGTAGGCATTAAGGCATTATCGCATAGGCTACCTTACAGAGTGTCTTGTAAATTAGGCCTGCGCCTAGCCTAGACCATTAAGTCTAGACTGTAGGATGGCATACACCTGTTGTTGATAGCACAGGCCATTCTAAGCCTAGACCTAGGCCTAGTCCTCTAGCGGCTGTCGGAGAAAATGTTACTGTAGGCATATGAAGCAAAGTGTGGTAGGCCTAGGCCTATCAGTCTACCTAAACACTACCCAAAATATTTCGTAGCCATTTCATTTAAAAGCGTAGGCCTATGCCTAAGCTTTACTACGTGCTAGGCCTATGACACGATTGTTGTGGAAGCAAAAGCACTGAATTCTAGACACAACAATTGTGCACATTGTGGCTGCAGAGGTTCAAAATATATATAGGTCCTAGCTACTATCAGTACGAGTTCAGTATGCATACTATATCGTACCATGCCTTACCCAATCGACCTAACGCAAACATATAATATTTCATGTTATGTTTATGTTTATCATTCAACGTAGTGAGGTGGAAGAACGGTCACCAGACTACAAACTCAATGACCAGACCGAACCTCAGCTTTCTAAATTGTGTTCTGTACATTATAAAATAAAGACATTCTATTTTATATTGTAGCATGAGCATTGAACATTACTTACGGTACATGAGCAGTACCAATGGCAGTACTTTCATGTCCTTAGTAAGTAACTGAAACAATCCTACCTTCCATCCTTAGCCTTAATTGGGGAACAATGATTTTGTATCAAGTTTCGATGTTATTAAAATAAAAAGCATGAGCATTTGTGTCTAAAGATTTACGTCAGACCAATAATTTCTGGCTATAGTTATTCGCATAATTACAGGCACAATCAAAATAATTGTTGTGTCTAGTGTCATTTAGGTTGGATTCACGTTAGTCGTGCCTATATCTAGGCGATCTAGGTGCACTTCAGGTATTATCACAGTTGCAGAGTGCTATTCTTAGGCTATGCATGACTGATCTACAAAATTTTGCAATCAGAACATAGCATGAAATGGTTAGTTGATGTGAATATTGCAATAGAGAAGCCATGCATAACTGTTATAAGATCTTATTCCACTCTTATTCTACAATCAGATTTTATGCTTAAGCCTATGCTGTTTGGTATTGTCACTCGTAATGAAATCACTCATAATGAAAGATTGATTTATTATGCGTTAATACAATGAGATGAACTGTTTACAGATAATTCCGATAATACCGTATAGATAATACCGGTACCGTATAATAATACCGGTAGGCCTAATGATTGTTATTTTATTACTCTTTCAAATATTTTATTATGGTTATTTTTGATATTTTAATTAATTGATTTTTATTCTGTGTTTTTTAACAATCTTATGTATATAAGACAGACTTTTTTCAATAAAGATTTATATAATAAATAAGGGAGTACTTCATACCACCGACCCGTGGTGTCTATAGTGGCTTACACATGCTACACCCCCTACCGGTACTACTTTTTATTTAAAAACTTTTAGCAATAGGTTATGAGTCAGTATTTTTTTTTATTCTCGAAAAAACATTTGAATTAACATCATAAAGTCGATCTACAGCCTTGTTATATATAGGGGAGTGGTCCTTAGAATCCACTATAGACGACACGGGTCCGTGGTAGGAAGGTCTGCCAATAACTAATAGGCCTTATGCTGTTGCACAGTGAAGAGTGCAAGGCTGCCTTGAAAATTCCTACCGACCAAAGTGTATAACAGTAGAAATGTGATTTTTGAGAATGAACCTTTAATCTAGAGCAATTGTACTTACAGAGGAGCGACCGGGACTCGACGGAATTCCGGAAAACGCGACTACACTCCTGTACAATGGAGTCAATATTACGAAAACTGCCAAGACGTCAAATGTGGCAATAATACCTTCCGTGTGTATACGTCGGGCAGTGTTGGCCCTGTTCTAGTGTTGCTGCATGGTGGCGGTTTCTCCGCACTGACTTGGTCTCTTTTCACTGTAAGTACAGGCCTATAGGCGTAATGAAGCTCAATTAGATTCAAAATATTAGTTGATACCAAGATTGACTTGAGACTATTTAAGAAGGTGGTAGGCCTACCTACCTACTAATAAAAAAACGTGCTTGTTTGCCATTTCCCTTGATGCCCTTTTGACTGCTTAGTTTGGTTCTAAGCCTAGATTAATTATTATAATTATCAATTATCATCGTATATCATTAAAAGCTGTCACCATCCAAGCTCCTTACCTGGTGTGATGCCCTCGCCGCTAACTCTCGACAGATCACGAGACTCAAACTTGGTTGAAGACAAATTTTACTCACAATATTAAATGCAATATAATATGAAAAAACGAATTCCTATCGTATAAAATTTTATGATAAGGAAGGTCGGCAGGATCTAAGCAATTAGGTATTTAGGAATCTGATTGGTAAAATACTTGGATTAAACTCGAGTGAATTTTACATTCCCAATTCACTCGACCAAACAAACAATAAATTACGAATCGATTGAACCAACAACGTAATATGAACTTTAAAATATAGAATCAAAAAAATTTCAAAATAAAACGTGATCATTCAATCCGTCGATTGACTGACCAATTAATAAAGACAAAAAATACTACCGGTAATTATAATGACATCAAATTTCGTTTCTCAAAATTACCTCGACTTCAATTTTAAGGTCTCCTTGTTTTTTTTAACAATGAAAGAAATCCAACAAATAATATACCGGCCTTTGAAAAATTATTAATCAAGTATGGTACCGTTTTTGTTTTGCGTTAGTTGTGCTTTGCTTTGCGTTAGTTGTGGCTCGCTGGTCTTTTCCATGCGTGTACGCCACTGGCACGGCTCGGACACGGCACGCCGACAGTCGTACGCAGTCGACCAATAGTTTCTTCTTCCTTGCTTGACGAACAGTCCTGAGTTCGGACCCCGTCAACACACGTCCGCTCACCTAGAGCGCCTTCCGTCGTCTTCTCGATCACGACCTCCCGACTCACGTCCGTCTCCCACGACAGTCTACTGTCTTCAGCCTTTGTCTTCTGTCGTCTTGTGGAAGTCCGAATTTCCTTGTTTCGTAGTTTCTCATCTGGGCTCATAGACTAGTTATCACATGTCGCTTTGGTTAACCCAAGGCCAACATTAGATACTGAATGAGTCTTCCTTCTGTGACGTCACTTGTATCCCCCGCGTTGATCCCCTGGTTGTCATCGGTCTAACATTCCATGTGTCTCTTGCATGCTAGTTGAATCTCCAAAAACTACGATTGTCAAGCATCGACCGATCAGAGTGTCGAATATGATTCTTCTAGAACCCTTTTTGCTGACGCATATTTTGCTGGTAACTAACCTTAGTCCTAACACAATGACATGATGACTTACATAACTCCGTATTTACATTTTACGTCTTAATATTAAATCCCCTGGACAAATAACATGAGAACATGAGATGGAAGGAGAAGGGGGCTGGGGGGAGTTGAATAGGCAGATAGAAAGAAACGAGTTGGGGTATGGAGGTAGGCGGAGTCATGATAGATCGGTAGTTATAAAGGGGGCTAGGTTAGATGTCGGTAAATTCTCTTTCTTGAATAGGACAGGTACGGACTGGAATGGGCTTAGTAGAAGTATATTCGAGGGGGATGAAATAGGGTTGAAGTTATTCCGTCAGAAGGTTAGGGAGGTGGTGTGATAGGATGATGGATAGGGAACTTGCCACCGTGCATTCATGCGCAACTGCAAGAGTTTTAATAATAATAATAATAAGAAAACAATATTGAAATTTAACATGGAGAAAAAATATTACATTTACTAAAATAAAAAATTAACCTGTAAATAACCAAAAAAAATACAGAGGATAGCCAGTTAGAGAAAGTGAAATGTCACAAAGCCTTTAATGTACAAACATATGAATTACACAATGCCTACATAACCTAATCATGTAGGCTAATTATAATGGGTTTTATTTTGACATATTGATTTTATTATTGCTCCTTGGTTATTCTGAATGGACCTCTTCTAGTCAAATTTGCTAGAGAAGAATTAGACACATAGAAAGTTGTTGAACTTTATTTTTCATTGAGAAATACGGTACATGAAAGGACATGAAAGTAATGATGACTGTAAGGAGGTCCAAACTGTTTTGATTCCTTCCATTGTAATTGAAGGTTATTGATTTATTGTTCATCGCCTAAGTAGTTGAGATGCGGGGAAATCAAAATCAGCCGATGGAGACATGTGAGTCGAAGAGTATAGTGGTTGATTAAGAATAGACTAAGTGGCAGAGACTCTGTTCATTGTTGGAAATTTAAAGCTTGTGTGATTGTGACTTGAATACACAGTGATTACTTCCAGAGTAGGCCTACCTATTTTATAACTCTGTTTACCATATTCATTTCAGGCCTCCGTCACGGGAATGGTGGAATGCAGGGTTTTAGCAATCGATCTTCGTGGTCATGGCGATACTACAACTGTAGATGACGATGATCTTTCTGCCGAAACTATGGCAAGGTAAAACCGGAAACGGTGCCTTACTGTTTTACGATTTGAAAGCAACATTGTCCTTGTAGGCCTAGGTCTAAACGCTGTGGGAGACCGAGCTCATCCTCGACTATATCCATAGACTTGAGTCGACTGACTCGGGGGGGGTAGTAATTTGACATTCTTTTTTGAAAGTATAGTTTTTCAATTTAGGGTTCTAGTTACTTATTTATTTCTCATCTCAATTATTTACAATATCTTCAATCGATATCAATAATTGAACATTTCAAATTTGAATTTGTTGAATATCGAACATCCAGTATATGATATTGAATCGGTCAAAATATCCAATTCAGACCGCAACGCTAATCATACGGTACAGGTGTACAAGTTTTATTGGTCCCTCCCTGCCTTGAAAAGTACGTATAACACAAATAAAATAATATAGGATAATATAAATTCATTTGTTATAAAGTAGTGGAATTGATTAAAATATGGTTGTTTCTTCAAGTACGTAGGCATACAGAAAAATAATATGACATATTCTTCAACTAGTGTGCATATTATTTTACACCTGTTGTAATAAACAGGTTAGCGGTTAGCCTATATTTGGCGTTGCCTTTTGTATTTCAAATTGTATTTCAAAAGTTTTCTACATTACCGTCATTGAGATTGTATGGTACCGTACAGACAGAGGCTCAACCGAATATAAAACAGTTACTGATTTGGAATAGAAGATTTTCATTGCATATTGAAGTTTTGGCTTTTAAAAAAGGTAATATAGGATTTGGGCTATTGTCCATTTAGGGGTGCAGAGGGGCAACAAATAACGGCGGAATTTAATTTCGTTGTTGACGTGAAATCCCAGTATTCATTTATTTACATTTTTTACATCTACATACACAACTGTAATTGCGCACGCATGCGCGGTGGCAGTTTTCAAATTTACATTTCACATTAGTTTTTTATTCCCCTCTTAAATTCTGAAATAGTTTTTGCTCTTCTTGCCTCTTCTCCTAGCCCATTCCAATCGTTTATTATTTTCTGAATAAAACTACCTCTACCCATTTCTGTTCTAGCCCTCTCCACAGCAAGCTGCTCTCCTCCTCTCATACTCCTCTGAACTCTCATCCCTATCCTATCTCTCACTTCTTCCCACCCCATAAAACCATTCCTTGTCCTGAAAAAGTTCAGGAGTTTTTCCTCCTTTCCTCTAATTTTTCCCACCCCAATCTTTTACCATCTCAATGGGCTTTTCCCTTAATTTTTCTACTCTCCCCAGTTCATTTTGTTCTATTCTAAATCTTCTTACCCTTCCTAGAACCCTTTTTGCAGCTACTCTCTGCACCCCCTCTACTTCTTATATCAAATTGATGTTGTAGGGATCCCAAACCGAGCCAGCGTACTCCATCATTGGACGTATTAGACTCTTGTAAGCCTTTTCCTTAATGTCAATCCCTGTCCCCTTGAGTTCATTACGAGTTCATTAGTTTCATAATTTCATTACGAAATTTAGTGATTCTATTCCCTTTTTTGACAGTTTTCTAATATGTTCCCTCCAACCCAAATTGTTATGTAAGTAAATTCCAAGATATTTATACGCATCCACCCCCTCCATAATATTATCTTCCAGATTATAGCTAACAGACATGTCCCCCTTTCTATTCTTTCTGGACATTTATTTATGTTTAATCCCATTAGATTTGTTTTTACCCATTCATCTATTAAATTTAAATCCAGTTGTAATGCAGCTTCATCTCCCTTTCTTTGTATTAGTCTGTATACGACACAGTCGTCAGCAAACAGACGAATTTTCGACTGGATGCCTTGCGCTAGGTTATCAATAAATATATTAAAAAGAAGAGGCCCTATTACGCTCCCTTTTTCGCGGTACACCAGAAGTTACTTGGATGTAATCTGAATAGTCATTTCCAACTTTCACTTTCTGAGTCCTTCCACTTAAAAAGTCTTCAACCCATTTTGAAATAGTTTGGTTATTGGTTACAAGTTTCAATTTGTCTATCAACAGTTTGTGCGGAACTTTATCAAACGCTTTTTCAAAATCCAAAAATATTGCATCTACATTTTCCCCTGTGTCCAGTATGTCTGATAGCTCTTGCACAAGCCCGTGTAATTGGGTGGTGCAAGAGTAACCCTTTCTAAATCCATGTTGTCCCTTAAATAATCTCTCCCGTTTTTCCGGGTTTTTTTATACCAGGCCTAGGCCTAACCTATGCATTGATAGATAATATTGTGAATATTGTTCATTCACAATGTCTGTATACAATATATTTCAGCATTTTTGTGCAATATTAGTACCAAAATTAATTACTGACTTTTGCCATGGATTCAACTTGTAAGAATATCAGCATCATAGGCCTAGGGTCTACAAGACTTGAAATCATTAATTGATTGAAATATGGTTACACTACTTACTACGTACCATACTGTACCTTACTTTTCAATAGAATCTCTCCTATAATACAACCTAGGTTCAACTTACCATACCGGTACTTTTTTAATTGATATTTTCAAGTTGATCTGTTTGGATTTTATTTTATATATTATGTAACACACATCATAATTGTTTGTTTTAGTGACATTGGCGCCATAATCAGCACTTTATACGACTTTGAACCTCCACCAATAATACTGATTGGCCACAGCATGGGAGGAGCTATTGCAGTACGTACTGCTGTTGGGAACCATATCCCTTCTCTGATTGGCCTAGCCGTGATTGACGTTGTTGAAGGAACTGCATTGGATGCTCTAACCAGCATGCAGAGCTTCTTGCGAAGTCGGCCAAAGCAGTTCAAGTCGCTGGAGAATGCTATTGAGTGGTGGTAAGAAAGAACATGGCTCATGACAGCGTGATATTATTAATGTTTTTTCTTTGTATACAGCTTAGGACAATTATTGAATAATATTTTAATCATTGGGCTTATGTCATGTCTCTTACAAACAGCCAAAATATAACAATTGATAATTGATTTACAACTCATTGAATTAATCAAAGCTTGATTTTGAACAAGGATTACGTGTACCACGACAATAGCCTTCCAGTAGGTATGAGATAATTTTCGTGCTGCACTCAAAGCTTGTCATTTTCAGTGAGTTCCAACAATATTTTAGGGTCAAAGTAACAGTATTCAATGTTGTAGGCGCACAGTAGTTACAGATACCGTATGTAAATGTAATACATTTTTCATGCTTTACAAAATAATAAATATGATATAGGCCTTCTGTATATTAAATTAGGTCTTGTAGTCCTTGAATACAAATTAGGGCTCTGTGGGTCATACTATCTGAGTTTGATTTAGTCTTGAATGTATGAATAGTTTTTTTGGTTCTGTCAAGAACTGTAGGGCCTACTCATCGTTGTCAGTAGCTGATGTAGTATTGTACAAATAATACATTTATCGTTGATGTATAGTGAAGTTTGACATTCTCAGTAAACTCGGCACCCCACCTATCTACAAATCATATGAAATGTCGTCCTTAAAGCCGTTAAAAACTAAGTCAAATATAAAGCAACCAATTTCAATGAAGAGAATCACAAAACAAAACTCACATTCACGCTCTAAAATTGTTAAAGAAATGGTGTTTGAGCAGAAATATGGAGGTTCGAGAAGTGTGTATCTTGTTATTTGGTTTGCAGTGTTCGGAGCGGCCAAGTAAGAAATGTTGAATCTGCGAGAGTATCAATGCCAGGACAGATTAAAAAGTAAGCATTGCTTTTGATCACAAGGCGTCAATAGGCCCTGCACTTTTTAGTGTATATTTTTTTATAAATTTACTAAAAATTTGTGTTTTCAGTTCAATACAGTAGTACCGTTTTTTGATAATCGCTTCCTTTGCGTCAATGTTCGATATCTATAATTTAATGAATAGGGACCAATCTATTATTAATAGACTATTGATTAAGTTTTAAGTTGAAATACAATCAAGAAACAAGTTTTTCATAGACAATTTTATTTGAGTAGGCTAAGTAGGCCATAAATATAATGGACATAATTCTTTTAAAATTCATTCTTATGTCTTGAATATATGTACCAAGATGCATTGACGGTTGCGTTGGTTCGCCGGCTTCAGATGGTGTCTCAACTTGAACCGGAAATGCGTTCCATTTCCTGATCTCTTTCCTTAGAACACCCGATCGCTTCTCTACCTAGTGTTGTTTTGTAGAATCTCGATGGCATGCCTTCTATATACCTCAAATATTTGCATCCAAGATGCAGTGTATATTGCCATCCAAGATGTGGTGGAAGTAAACAACTGCGCTAGGCTTTTGAAAAAGAATATTAACTGGTAATGCAATTAAATTAAATATGAATACTTATTTGTTTGTGGCATGTGGATTTCTCACACGAATTCGATTACATCAACAAATCGTCCAGATGTAAGTTACTTGCAATATAGCTTGCGTTATCATGAATTATTATTATGAATTACTTCACAATTTGAATATTGCACAATTTAACCTCACTATCTCCGTTTTACTTCATATAAGAAACTGTTTCAGACAACTGAGCAAACGTAAACGTAATTTTGTGTGTATTTGTAAACAAAGTTAGTTCCTTTTATTACTACTCACTATGCATAATCGGTTGTTCTAACAATTTGGATGTTAAATTGGTACATATTTTTAACATGGGAGGGATAGGAAGAAAATTCACCACATTGAAGCCGGCAAACCAACGCAACCCTCAATGCATCTTGATATGTACTCAAATTGCACTTTACATTTCATAATGAAAATTGAGCTATGTAAATATATTATAGGCCTACAAATAGATTTGAAGAAAAGTTTCAAGAAAATTACATTTGATTAATCATAACAGGCTTTTGTTTTATCTGATCAATAGTGTCGATCATCACATTCACGTTATATTATGGTCAATCTTCAAATTTAACAACTAAAATAAATTGGGCCTAGTCCGTAATGGATGACAAATTGACAATACTTTTAAAAATCAATATTAATATAATTATTTTCCTTGTCCAGCATGAAGACGAATAAATTAGCAACTAATGATGTAGCCACCTACGTACCAACGACTACCGGGCTAGACCGGCTAACGTCGATTACAAACAATGACGTCATCGCTGAGGAAGGCTGTGAGTGTACTTCTACGTCTTCCAAGGAGCCTGTGCCTACCTTTTCTGCACCACTTGGTAAATACTGTGTTGACTAGCAGCTTAGCATTTTAACTTTCAAGAGTTAATCAGTCAGTACTGGAGACTTTTTATTGAAATTAGTTCACTGTCTTTTGGTATTTGTGACAATACCGACTCGAAGGTTGAAACCAAGAGGTGCTGCCTCTAAATAGTCTTATTTACCGTACCTTAATTGACAAACAGTGATTGTATTTCAAGACTTTGACGTTAATGAATAGGTACATTTTAAAAAGTATCTTTTGGCCATGGGTTGAAATCGTTTCCAACACGCATCTGTATCCAGTATCTCGTTTCTACAGTGGAGTACATTTCCATTCTTAAACACTGGTAAAAATGGGAGTACAGTAAATCCTTGTTAAATTCAAATTCCAAGGGACCCCAAAAATCAAAATTCAAATTGAAAAATTTGAATGATAAAAAGTAAAAACAGACTATTTTTCCCGAGTCTGTGCCCGATTCTTTTGTAGCCTCCGATTCAGACTTGATCTAATGGACTTGCATAAGCCACTAATGGCCATAACGGACTTGCACATTTTATTTATGTATTTTGTAATTTTCTGTAACAAAACAAGAGTAGGTCTAAAATATTTCTAAAGCCAACTATAATTCATAATAAATTCAAGCAAATTCCAGCAAGGATCCAGCAATATTACTGGAATGTATCCATCTAGCTCACTGTGTTTCATTGTGCTAGAACCGGGACCAGTGTATACATGGCGTATAGACCTTGGACAGACAGAGAAGTACTGGCCAGGATGGTTTAAAGGATTATCAGCCTCGTTCTTAGACTGTCCTGTGCCCAAGATGTTGCTGCTAGCTGGTATTGACCGACTGGACCGTGACTTGACCGTCGGTCAGATGCAAGGTACGAAATGACATCTTGTAAATTATAGCAAAATTAGCAATAGATTGGTCTTCACAATGTCATGAAAACATTTCATCTTACACCTTGATTTTGAAGCCATTGAGTCATGGTGTTCCTTTTCTATTTGTTGCTTATTTTAACAATTGTTTAACCATCTTATGGAGTTGTAGTCTACCTTAATATCCTGTTAATAGCATTTTAATTGATCTTGAAAAATACTCAATAATTATTTTCTTCAAAACTTATTATTCGATTTGTATAAAACTTCGGAACCTGTGTATAATTTTTATGTTTAAATCTATTTGGTATTGAGTTTGATGATTATACATATGTATGCAAAGCTGCAAGAGGATTTGTTCTTTTGAAAAAAAAAATGAATTTTTTAAACTAGGGTACGTTAAAAAGGAGTCTGCTTCGCTTGTCCAATGAGAATCTCTGTCTGAATCATCCTGCCCTTATCAATGTAAAGAAAGGATTGAAAATTGAAATGCATTTTCAAATGATTGATTCAACAGTTGAAAATTATGGGACAGGGATATAAGCAAATGAATAATTTTGTGGCAAGATTGGTAATTTAAGTTGAAAATGATGTAACCGTATGGCAGAAAGAGGATGGGACTAGAAAACATATACCGGTAAACGTGGGACAAGAGTCCCGTTTGGCATGCATCTCGTAGATTATTATTTTTTTATTTGGGTTCAACATAGGGGTTTAACGTATGTAACAGTAACGTGGTCGGCGGGTGTGAGGGAATGGAAGCAGCTACAGGCAGCGGAGATAAAGTTCTTGAGGAACTTGAGGAAGCGCTTGAGGAACTTGAGGAAGTTCTTGAGGAACTTCAAGATGAAGTGAAGTGTGAAGTTGAGGAGTGCCAAGTAACAAGTGTGAATTGCTTGGTTTTTGTCTCAGTTACCTTGGTTTAATTATTTGTCTGATAGCAAGTTATACTAATGCTTCACTTTTTGTTTCGTGCCAGGCAAGTTTCAGATGCAAGTATTGCCTGCATGTGGTCATGCGGTGCATGAAGACGTCCCAGACAAAGTTGCCGAAGCTCTGGCGACTTTTATGGTTCGAAACAAGTTTGCTGAACCCGCCGCCGACTTCCAGCGAACGTTTCCTGCATGTTGAACCAATCGTGTCATCCTGTATCTTCAACGTCTTTCAGTGATGGAGAACTTCTTCTACCACTAAACGAAGTAAAATGCTCCTCTAATGCCCTTTTGGTTTGACATGTAGCATTTAAGAAAAAATAATACTTCCACTTCAATGGAACGTTCAAAATGGAATTGTATGAGGTTTTGTGCATTGTTTAATTCTGGTTACAATTTTCCATTTTAAGAGATATCATTTATGAAACGTCTGGTTGAAAAGTGTTGAGAGATACACCAATGAAGGCAAGAGTTGGTATCACAATGTAAAAGAATAATTTATTAATCCATTGGCTGGCTACTTCGGTTTCACATGAATGCATTTAGGTATGAATGCATGAAGGTATTTGTCTTGACTTTTTAGTTTTTACTAACCCTCTTAGTTGCGCAAAATGTTTCTTCAATTCAGTGAAATACGATATGTAGGATAGGCCTAGGATCTTATAATTAAGATTGAGATGTGTGTATGGTAATTCAACGGTTATTTTTAGTTGTTTTGCCCAAGTAGACCTACGTACCCAGCTATTGTTCAGCTTATAGACGCGAGGAGAATCTACTTGAATCTTCAGTTGATGACATCAGTGATGTGGACCAAAGCGAATTGGAAACGAACTGATCCAATGTTCACCGTCCTAATTGAAAAAGCTAAACAATTACATGAGTACGGTAGTTTGTGTATCTGGTAAGCCGTGCCAGCTACTTTTTACTATTACTTGCCTCGTAACAGATTACGACTAAGGGTTTATTGAATGGCAACAACTGGATTGAAGTACAGATTGCATGCAATCAATAAAATCATCAAGGCTAATTCAACTAATTGTGACAGAGAGATGCATGTACGAGTTAACTACGTTCAACTCAACGATCTCAAACCATTGATAGACGGGCCTATTTATTTTATCTTTACACTGTATGTACTTGCTCGAACCTTCCTCGAACTAAAAATTGTGCTTGAATCGTAATTGTAAGTCACATGAAGTTTTTTTACGTTTTACTTATAAATTCATTTACATCTAGAATATACCGGTGAATATCATAATAAGTTGATACGTATAACCTTTGAAGTCCACATCCAACTTTGAGACAAGTATTTCCTATTTTATTTTGTGATGATAAATGTTTACGTAAGCATCATTGTAAAATTATTTCTCTCTATTCTAGTTGTATTGATTTTTTGTTCAAGTCCCTGTCTTCTAAGCTTGTGACAGCATTGGGGCATAGAAAGAACCTCCTGTTGTTAAATCGGCCAATCGAGCTAGGTATCTATATATACACCGTGTTTACTCAAAGAGTTGTTGAAAACAAAGATTGTTAAAATCACATCCATTGCTTATGTAGCCCTACCATCTCCAATATTAAGTGTGGTTTCTCAGTAGGCCTACTGCAAACTATAATGTAAAATTCATATATTAATTTTGTACCTGTACTTTTCTAAGTATAACTATCTCATTCTATACACAGCATACTGCATCTATTGTTATACGGATGGTTATCGAGCCAGTCAGGTTTTTATGGTGCAGACTGCGTTTAGAAAAATCACCACGACTGATTGATTTCACCTTTTTTTTCACATCCTTCTAATTGAGTGCATTCATGAAGTGTGGATCCAACAAACTCGGATAATTCCTTTAATAAAGGAGTTTTTTCAGCTTACAATTCAATCAATATTTTTAGCCCAGTATTGTGTCCAGTTAGCCTTATATAATAGGATTGGTAACCATGGTGTACTTAAGTGGTAGTTACTGATCTTCCCAGGTTGTTGTTAATTTCTGCCCATTGGCTGACATTTGGTCTTGATATGCTCCTGCTCATTTATTTATAAATTCAAGTCTTGATAATAGGGATAACATTGATCCCAAAAATCAAGATCGATTAGTCAATAGGTATAATCGATTAAAAATTATCTCTTTCAGTTTTTGTCAACTCTCGAAAACTAGAAACTCGTGAGCAGTGGTGACAAAATAGGGGAGATGGGTGATCGAAAATTATTTACGTCATCTCTTTCTTTATGTACGTGTGTGTTTGTGTTGGGCATCAGTGAATGACATGAAAATTGTGTTCAGCTGATCTGATTAAGAATCTTGAGTTTATAATTTAAATATTGGTGAGATCAACATAAATGAAAGCATAATACGAAATTGATCATTTTCTTATAATAATAATTGAATAATATTTATTCATATAGTGTATTTTACTATACCTAATGTATTGTTTGACATAATATTATCAATTTTATCATTTACAATTTCATTTGAGATTGATAATTTTCACTTTGCAGTAGAGTGTCACTTATCAGACTTCAATAGAGACATCACAGTTTTGAGTGTTCGAATGCTTCTTTAGAAAAACTGTAAATATAAGTCATGTACAAAAGTAGTACAGTAGTAACTTCAGTAGTAGCTTCATGATGTCTATGCAAGGCAACCATTCTATTGGAAATAGAAGAAATTAAAAGAATCAATCGTTCAATTTCATGATCGAGAGAAGTGTTGATTGATCTTTAATCCATCCTCAATTAATTCTATGTTATCTCTACTTGATAAGACAGAAATTGTGTTCCATAATAATGGACAGAAAATTATGGTCATTTTCATCATATAAGCACGTATTATGTTGCAATTTGTAATTGTATACTGCCATCATAACTGAACTTTGTTTCGTGCCGTGCTATTTTATTTCACCATTAAGTCTGGTTCTCTATTAAGTATTAATAAGATGTTTCGATGTTCAAATATTTTTGACATTCAGAATTACTGAAATAAATTAAATGTAAGTCTATTTGAATGTGATCACTCCAACTGTTTTGATCTGTGAAAGAAATTCAATTTTGTGATTAATCAATTTGAAAGTACATACCACAAGTGAATGAACAAAATACAAGCTAATAAATGTATGAAACCTATGACCATGGAATAAGCTGTGACTGAGGTATTCTTCATTAGTAATAATGTTTTTTGTTATTGTATACTTGATATTAAATTGATGTTTTTTCTCCAACAAATTCTCGTTTTATCCATTCATTCATTGCTTTTGAACGCTTAAATTATTCCTAAAATGCTTCTGAGAAATCTGTCAAGATTTCTGTCTAAAAGAGGGCGAGGCACTTATAAATCATAATATCACAAAAGTGCGCATGTTTTTTAAAAAATTTGCAAGTGTTATGAAAACTCAAACTCTTCAGTCCAATTGGTTCAAATAGAATACTTATTTATCAACATTCGTTGGCCCGTGGAAATCATTTACGTAGCTCGCTGATCAAGCTAAGAATGTGTGGAAAATAGCTTCTAATTATTGTGTACATCATTTATATTTCAGAAACCTTATGTTTATCCAGAGACTTTTTGATGACAAATTATTGCCAACTTTAAATGTGACTTATACTATCAAATGCTATTTTTGAAATAGGGTAGTTGATGCTAAAAAGCAAAATGATTAATGTTATTATTTCGTGCCTGTACTTGTAATTGTAGCATCGCAATATCTATCATGTAAGGCTTTGGGTGAAACTGAAATCAAAAAAGGTATTTGACAGGTAAAATCTGTACCAAAATTTTGTTTTTCCTCAAGATGCATTGATTGCGTCGGTTCGCCGTCCTACTAACGCAACCCTCAATGCATCTTGGTTTTCCTCTTGTTTTCAAAGATCTGCCGCCGAACTTCCATTGATGGTGCTGCTCAAACTCACAGCAGTGCTCCAGTGGCGATTTATCGAAATACTTCCTCTTGTTCAACATGGCTGTTGCAGTAAGGTGGCTCACAGGTACAATAATATTAAAATAATGTGTCATTTCTATGCACGCAATGCTCATTCAATATTAATCAATTTTTGTTGATCTAATAATACGTCTACATTAATCTATCTCTCTGAGGATGTTGATTTTGTAATTATAGACTTATAACCAAAATTCTCACCACGAGGCAGGATAGGCCTAGCCTAGGCATTGAGTTTTGGGCTAGGGGCTTAACTAGGCAAGCGTGGTTAAAAATCAATGCCATAAGCATTGATTGGCTTTGATTATCAATAAACTGAAAATCAAATGAATAGGTCTAAGGCTAGACCATCCTCACTATCTAGGCTTATATAGACATAACTTTTTGATCTAAAATTTTGAAGTGTCTGACAGGACTAGGCTAGGCCCTACCACTGAGTAGGACTAGGCTAGGCCCTACCACTGAGTAGGCCTAGGCCTACATAAAATGGCCCTTGGCCTACTATGCTAATCTCAGGATGGATGTTGGCTGATCTCCTACCTAGGTCAGGCATTTAGATTGTAGTAGGTCTAACAGCACTACAAACTCAGTGGTGTAGAGCCTAAGCTAATCTAGAAAAATTGTAGCCTCAGACAAGAAGTGTGAACCAAGAGAAGTCCTGCACCATTTGGCATTCTGGTCCTAAGCTAGAATTGAATCACAATCCTAGGGCTAGATAGGCCTATTTTTGGTGCTGATTTATCAGCTATTTAAGACCCATTAGTCATTCTGTGTTCGATGAAGCCTCTTGAATGATGTGTGTTCTTCAATCGTGACATGTTTTCTAATCATTCCCAACTGCTTTCTGGTTTTCAGATTTGACTGAGGCTTGTACATCTTTTTGCTGCACAATACCTTTCATTGAGGGAATAAATATCCTTACGGGATAGAGCGGCAGAGTCCTGGTTAAACAGTCTACAGACCGTGGTATTGTGACGCCTGGTAATCCTGCTAGGAGCGCTGTTGTCACCAAGAAAATGTCATCTGCTCGGTCACACGGCGTTGCCTAGAGACTAGCCTTCTCAGCGTGAAGTGTCAAAAGTCAATAGGAGGAAGACTGAGTGAAACGGGGTAAACCTACGCCTAAGAAATGGGGTCAGCACCCCGGATAACGGCCACTAGCACTCATGTCAATTCAAGAATTTATTGTACTGCAGCTTAGCTCATATCATTGATGGGGTGCATTCAAAACAAGAAAAAGAGTTGTTGAAGCCGCCCTCGGTAGCTCAGTCAGCTGAGGCACCGCTGGGAGTAGGTTTTCATAATTTCATAATCACCCGCCGCTCGTTTGTACCCCTGTATAACCTAGCTGTTGGTGGGGTCGTTAAGCAATCAATAATCATCATCGAGGTGTTGACGTCAATATTTTTGTTGTGTCAAATTTAGTGTGGGTACTTTCAGAAATTCAATCGAAATGATATTGTAAAGAAATCACATTGCTTGGTTATTTTACTGTGACACTGATCTTGGTCAGTTGATGTTTGATTTTCGGTGTTTTCTGACAGATCTTGTTTAGGCCTATATATATATCAGAAAAAGTTCTGGGACGTTGAGAATAATTTGTTATTTTTTATAGTTTCTGCATCGACGTCTGTATTTTGCCAGCTGTTCACCTGTGTCGTTTGAGAGGGAGGGGTGCTGGAAGGGGTGATATGTTGGTTAGGTTAGTGGGGGATGCTGGGAAATAACCCAATTAGGGGTGCTCACAGTGCCGTGGTAATTTTATCTGCGGGGTTAGGTACATCGATCTATCTCCAACCAGCTTCCCACGGCCACACAATATTTTTAATAAGGGAAATATAAACTGAAATCTTTTCTACTTCAGAACCCCTTCTATGACCGCAATGAATTTCTGACTTCAAAGTCACACTAGTCAACCATTCCATCATCTCACATATAATATCTATCTTTTTCAATAATCTCTTTCTGTTTACTCATTTTCATTTCTAGTTTCAAGTTTTGATATTTTCTATGTTATTGTATCATGTGCAAATCTTTGAAAATACTAGACTAATTTTTGTGGGCCTGGTATTTGAAATACGATCTCATGTGCTCTGTTATAGCGATAGATTGGGTTTTAGCCGTTGGATCTACCCAGGGGTTGTGATACATGACTATACTTCGAATACTGCTAGTTGATCAAGTCGAGCATACCGGTACTTACCTCTAACATTTATTAATTCCTCATGACATATGCCTACCTGTTGGGCAAAGGGGGAGAAGTTGATGAAATAGTTTTAAAAAAAAGAGGAGTACTAAATTTAGTGAATAGAATATAATAATGAAAAATTGGTTGAAGTCGATCCATTCGTCTCTGGAACGATTTCCCCCAAGAAAAAATGGAAACCTTACCAAAATACTCTTCTTTCAACACTATTTTATTAAATCTCGAGACTCACATTCCAAAATTACACTCGACTACTTTTGGTTTTCTTTTGTTTCTAATTATTTTCCCTTTTTTGCTCTACTCAAATTTTTATAAACTGTATACTTGAACTAAAAATTCGCCATTGTTAAAATAAGAATAGTACCTTAAGAATAAACTGCCACTGGACCAATGGTCCAAAGCTGTAATGAATAAATAAATGAATGAATGGAGTAAATTATAGATTAGAAGACATCTCCGGTCAAAGAGAGAGAGTGTCAGGTTTCTAGTAGCGTTTTGTAAACATTTCAGACTCGTTCACCGACTTGCGCTTCCATCAAACTACAAGCTGGCTCGGGGATCATCGTGGACGTGGAATATTGCGCTGCTGATTTCACTTGGTCAAGGTACGGTATATAGGCCTAAACATTTTAGATTATTTTGAAAATTTGCTAATAAATTCCCACGAGTCAGTAGATTACAAAACTGGTTGAATTTCATTTTCAGAATAATTAGTGTAGAAGTTGAGGGTATAAGATTTGCTGGCATAGCAAAAATGGTGCTTTCAGAGCTTAGCATTTTTTTTTAAATGTTGCTTAACCCGCCAGTGGTCGCGTGGGGTATACAGGTACCCCACACTTTTACTTTTTCAGTTTTCAACTAGATAGCGTGAAGTTAATTTTCGTCCTTCTCAGTACCCTCAAGTTGCTTCATCTAGTAGTCATATTTGCAATTAACTTGACTGAAAAACAATCGGGAGGGCCGTGGCGTTCCCGCGAAAAAACTTTGGGTCTCTACATACCCCACGCGACCACTGGCGTAATTATTTGTCGACTTTTCTAGGAAAGCCTAGTTTGGACTTTATCGTGTTTATTTGCTCAGATTTAAAGCAAATGATGTTGATTTGATAGAAATACTATAATAGTGTCATGATTTTGTTGTTTTCTGAAATTTAAAGCTGAATAAATATCTTGCAATTGGTCGTAGGCCAAAATTTGAGGTCATGTTGACCAAAAATCATAAATTTTATTTATTAGTATGTACAATTTTTTTTGCGGTGTCGAGTAATTATAATATACCACCACATGTGAATCAGTATTAAAAACATGTGATCAAGTCATAAAATATTTCACATATTTGCAAATTTATCTTTTTGCTGGAAATTTAGCCAAAAAATTATATGCAATTCTTGAAGTTACCTAAAAGTGTATTAATTCCAAGTTTATCAAAATATTTTTCTATATTCTTATTGTTTCAACATTAAATGTGATGAAAATAGATGTGAATTCACTTTTTTGTGAATGCGTATAATTGTTGAAAAAATAAAAAAACAATTGATGCGCAATGTTCGTGAATAATCGTCATTGAACAGCAATGTGTGCATAAATCCTCATAAATATTTTTTTCTGAATCAAAGTTGATAAAAGTAAGTGTAAAATATGTTTCTGATTAAAAATAAGATTTGAAAAAAAAAACTCGAAATTTGTTGATACTACATCAGTTTTTAGTGTGGGGTACCAGGATACCCCACGCGACCACTGGCGTAACTTTTTAGGGCGCGCCCACTGGGGGGTAACGACCCCACCAACAGCTGGGTTATATGGGGGTACAAATGAGCAGATTATAATGAAGAGATGATAGATGAAGGACGTTTACAAAAACCCATGCCTTGTGCGGGACTCAAACCCACGCCCAACGGTGACTCCAGTTACTACCGCTAGCGATAATTGACTTAGCCACTGGGGCGGCTTAGCGGTTGATTCAGCCACCACCGAAGGGGTGAAGTGATTGTGACAAAACTTGTACCCTACAGCGAGTTGTTGATTTCACTTGAATGAAGAATGACAATAATCTAGAGAGGGCCTAGTAATAGACTACGTCAGAGCAATCTGGGTCTACTAGGTACACCGTGCTAGATCGGTTCAGTGAATAACCCCTCATGGTGCGTTTTATTTCAGTCGCAGTTCCTACCGAGGACACGCCTGCCCGTCATGGGCTGACGTCAACCACCAATCAGCTGTCAGCAGCGTCAAGCCTCAAGGTAAGAATATTGCTCATTCTCAAGTCAAATCAATGACTGGCACATGCAGCTCGGTTGCTAACGACCGAGAGGTGAGGGGTATATCGGACCTGGTTCGATCCCGACCATCTTGACGTAGGTGCATCGTGGTTTCCCTCTTAGTCTAGGCTAGTGCTGGGATGGTTCTTACAGTACAGGCCACGACCGCTTCCTTCTAAGAAAACTTCAATCATCATTACGACACCAATAGATCTTTGTTATCTTTACACTGCGGCGTTAGAACCCAATATATATGAATAAATAAGTCGAGTGGTTGCTTTTTACTTCATTTATTCCAGTCTATCCGTCATGGTTTCGGAGGATTTAACGCAGTAATTATCAGTTGATTCACTTGTTGATATAAAAACATGACAGGCTAGCAGGACTAGATTTTGAGATATCAACTCATTTAAATTGGGGATATTTCTCTATACAGTAATTGAAAATGGAGGCGTAACCTTCAAAATGTATAATTTTAAAAATATTCAACAGGCTATTATAATATACTCAGTGTGTTTAATTAATGCTATATAAATGAGAATAAGTGGTTTCAACGAATTTTGAGGTATCGTGAATAGATTTAATAGGCCATCAGTATCCATTTCCATCTTTATATTACTGTAGGTCTACACTTATTTCAAATGGAAAAATACCGGATGGAAATGAAAGTCGAAGTAGCAACTTAATATTTAGGAAACATAACGTAAGAGAAAAATTTGACAGTGTTTCAGATGCAATTTCTGTTCAAGAACATTCATCTATTCATATTGGGTTTACCGCCACACTGTAATGATAACTAAGATCTGTTGGTGTCGGATGAATGACGAGATGAAGGTTTCTTAGTGTAGAATTTCTCAGTTCTGTTGTTATTTATTCATATGGTTATCAAATTCGAACACAAATCCGGTCTCCGTTTCAAAATCGAGTTTAATTTAAAGATTTTAGAGCAAAAATCAACTTAGTGTACTCACCATGGTAGGGTCCTATATAGAATTCTGGAATCCTTCTAATTACTTTTCCATTAGCATTATTAGCAAAATTTCAACGGAATAACTCTTCTGAAATGTCCTCTTGTCTTCCTACAAAATTTTAGCCGAATCAAAAATGATGATTTTTTATGACTCTGAAAAGTGGCTGGAAATTGCAGTTTTTGGGAAATTCAGACACCTTTTTCTTGGAAATGGCTTGAGCGAGTATAGCCAAATTTGCTGAGGATTTAGGGACCATCAAGTTATACTCATAAAAAAATACTAGAACATCATAGCTCTCACCAGTTCATAGAAATTAATTGCGAAAGGTCCAAAAGTACCTTAGTTAACCCTGTACATTTTGGTCAAATTTTTTGTCGCTTGAAATTTTTGGTTGAATTTCTCAGTTCTGTTGTTATGTATGTGTAGTGTGATAAAATTGGAACACAAATCCGGTCTCCGTTCCTAAATCGAGTTTAATTTAAAGATTTTATAGCGAAAAACAACTTAGTGTACTCACCATGGTAGAGTCCCATATTATAGAATTCTGGAATCCTTCTAATTACTTTTCCATTAGCATTATTAGCAAAATTTCAACGGAATAACTCTTCTGAAATGTCCTCTTGTCTTCCTACAAAATTTTAGCCGAATCAAAAATGATGATTTTTTATGACTCTGAAAAGTGGCTGGAAATTGCAGTTTTTGGGAAATTCAGACACCTTTTTCTTGGAAATGGCTGATGCGAGTATAGCCAAATTTGCTGAGGATTTAGGGACCATCAAGTTATACTCTTAAAAAAATACTAGAACATCATAGCTCTCACCAGTTCATAGAAATTAATTGCGAAAGGTCCAAAAGTACCTTAGTTAACCCTGTACATTTTGGTCAAATTTTTTTGTCGCTTGAAATTTTTGGTTGAATTTCTCAGTTCTGTTGTTATGTATGTGTAGTGTGATAAAATTGGAACACAAATCCGGTCTCCGTTCCTAAATCGAGTTTAATTTAAAGATTTTAGAGCAAAAACAACTTAGTGTACTCACCATGGTAGAGTCCCATATTATAGAATTCTGGAATCCTTCTAATTACTTTTCCATTAGCATTATTAGCAAAATTTCAACGGAATAACTCTTCTGAAATGTCCTCTTGTCTTCCTACAAAATTTTAGCCGAATCAAAAATGATGATTTTTTATGACTCTGAAAAGTGGCTGGAAATTGCAGTTTTTGGGAAATTCAGACACCTTTTTCTTGGAAATGGCTGATGCGAGTATAGCCAAATTTGCTGAGGATTTAGGGACCATCAAGTTATACTCTTAAAAAAATACTAGAACATCATAGCTCTCACCAGTTCATAGAAATTAATTGCGAAAGGTCCAAAAGTACCTTAGTTAACCCTGTACATTTTGGTCAAATTTTTTTGTCGCTTGAAATTTTTGGTTGAATTTCTCAGTTCTGTTGTTATGTATGTGTAGTGTGATAAAATTGGAACACAAATCCGGTCTCCGTTCCTAAATCGAGTTTAATTTAAAGATTTTAGAGCAAAAAACAACTTAGTGTACTCACCATGGTAGAGTCCCATATTATAGAATTCTGGAATCCTTCTAATTACTTTTCCATTAGCATTATTAGCAAAATTTCAACGGAATAACTCTTCTGAAATGTCCTCTTGTCTTCCTACAAAATTTTAGCCGAATCAAAAATGATGATTTTTTATGACTCTGAAAAGTGGCTGGAAATTGCAGTTTTTGGGAAATTCAGACACCTTTTTCTTGGAAATGGCTGATGCGAGTATAGCCAAATTTGCTGAGGATTTAGGGACCATCAAGTTATACTCTTAAAAAAATACTAGAACATCATAGCTCTCACCAGTTCATAGAAATTAATTGCGAAAGGTCCAAAAGTACCTTAGTTAACCCTGTACATTTTGGTCAAATTTTTTTGTCGCTTGAAATTTTTGGTTGAATTTCTCAGTTCTGTTGTTATGTATGTGTAGTGTGATAAAATTGGAACACAAATCCGGTCTCCGTTCCTAAATCGAGTTTAATTTAAAGATTTTATAGCGAAAAACAACTTAGTGTACTCACCATGGTAGAGTCCCATATTATAGAATTCTGGAATCCTTCTAATTACTTTTCCATTAGCATTATTAGCAAAATTTCAACGGAATAACTCTTCTGAAATGTCCTCTTGTCTTCCTACAAAATTTTAGCCGAATCAAAAATGATGATTTTTTATGACTCTGAAAAGTGGCTGGAAATTGCAGTTTTTGGGAAATTCAGACACCTTTTTCTTGGAAATGGCTGATGCGAGTATAGCCAAATTTGCTGAGGATTTAGGGACCATCAAGTTATACTCTTAAAAAATAACTAGAACATCATAGCTCTCACCAGTTCATAGAAATTAATTGCGAAAGGTCCAAAAGTACCTTAGTTAACCCTGTACATTTTGGTCAAATTTTTTTGTCGCTTGAAATTTTTGGTTGAATTTCTCAGTTCTGTTGTTATGTATGTGTAGTGTGATAAAATTGGAACACAAATCCGGTCTCCGTTCCTAAATCGAGTTTAATTTAAAGATTTTATAGCGAAAAACAACTTAGTGTACTCACCATGGTAGAGTCCCATATTATAGAATTCTGGAATCCTTCTAATTACTTTTCCATTAGCATTATTAGCAAAATTTCAACGGAATAACTCTTCTGAAATGTCCTCTTGTCTTCCTACAAAATTTTAGCCGAATCAAAAATGATGATTTTTTATGACTCTGAAAAGTGGCTGGAAATTGCAGTTTTTGGGAAATTCAGACACCTTTTTCTTGGAAATGGCTGATGCGAGTATAGCCAAATTTGCTGAGGATTTAGGGACCATCAAGTTATACTCTTAAAAAAATACTAGAACATCATAGCTCTCACCAGTTCATAGAAATTAATTGCGAAAGGTCCAAAAGTACCTTAGTTAACCCTGTACATTTTGGTCAAATTTTTTTGTCGCTTGAAATTTTTGGTTGAATTTCTCAGTTCTGTTGTTATGTATGTGTAGTGTGATAAAATTGGAACACAAATCCGGTCTCCGTTCCTAAATCGAGTTTAATTTAAAGATTTTATAGCGAAAAACAACTTAGTGTACTCACCATGGTAGAGTCCCATATTATAGAATTCTGGAATCCTTCTAATTACTTTTCCATTAGCATTATTAGCAAAATTTCAACGGAATAACTCTTCTGAAATGTCCTCTTGTCTTCCTACAAAATTTTAGCCGAATCAAAAATGATGATTTTTTATGACTCTGAAAAGTGGCTGGAAATTGCAGTTTTTGGGAAATTCAGACACCTTTTTCTTGGAAATGGCTGATGCGAGTATAGCCAAATTTGCTGAGGATTTAGGGACCATCAAGTTATACTCTTAAAAAAATACTAGAACATCATAGCTCTCACCAGTTCATAGAAATTAATTGCGAAAGGTCCAAAAGTACCTTAGTTAACCCTGTACATTTTGGTCAAATTTTTTTGTCGCTTGAAATTTTTGGTTGAATTTCTCAGTTCTGTTGTTATGTATGTGTAGTGTGATAAAATTGGAACACAAATCCGGTCTCCGTTCCTAAATCGAGTTTAATTTAAAGATTTTATAGCGAAAAACAACTTAGTGTACTCACCATGGTAGAGTCCCATATTATAGAATTCTGGAATCCTTCTAATTACTTTTCCATTAGCATTATTAGCAAAATTTCAACGGAATAACTCTTCTGAAATGTCCTCTTGTCTTCCTACAAAATTTTAGCCGAATCAAAAATGATGATTTTTTATGACTCTGAAAAGTGGCTGGAAATTGCAGTTTTTGGGAAATTCAGACACCTTTTTCTTGGAAATGGCTGATGCGAGTATAGCCAAATTTGCTGAGGATTTAGGGACCATCAAGTTATACTCTTAAAAAAATACTAGAACATCATAGCTCTCACCAGTTCATAGAAATTAATTGCGAAAGGTCCAAAAGTACCTTAGTTAACCCTGTACATTTTGGTCAAATTTTTTTGTCGCTTGAAATTTTTGGTTGAATTTCTCAGTTCTGTTGTTATGTATGTGTAGTGTGATAAAATTGGAACACAAATCCGGTCTCCGTTCCTAAATCGAGTTTAATTTAAAGATTTTATAGCGAAAAACAACTTAGTGTACTCACCATGGTAGAGTCCCATATTATAGAATTCTGGAATCCTTCTAATTACTTTTCCATTAGCATTATTAGCAAAATTTCAACGGAATAACTCTTCTGAAATGTCCTCTTGTCTTCCTACAAAATTTTAGCCGAATCAAAAATGATGATTTTTTATGACTCTGAAAAGTGGCTGGAAATTGCAGTTTTTGGGAAATTCAGACACCTTTTTCTTGGAAATGGCTGATGCGAGTATAGCCAAATTTGCTGAGGATTTAGGGACCATCAAGTTATACTCTTAAAAAATACTAGAACATCATAGCTCTCACCAGTTCATAGAAATTAATTGCGAAAGGTCCAAAAGTACCTTAGTTAACCCTGTACATTTTGGTCAAATTTTTTTGTCGCTTGAAATTTTTGGTTGAATTTCTCAGTTCTGTTGTTATGTATGTGTAGTGTGATAAAATTGGAACACAAATCCGGTCTCCGTTCCTAAATCGAGTTTAATTTAAAGATTTTATAGCGAAAAACAACTTAGTGTACTCACCATGGTAGAGTCCCATATTATAGAATTCTGGAATCCTTCTAATTACTTTTCCATTAGCATTATTAGCAAAATTTCAACGGAATAACTCTTCTGAAATGTCCTCTTGTCTTCCTACAAAATTTTAGCCGAATCAAAAATGATGATTTTTTATGACTCTGAAAAGTGGCTGGAAATTGCAGTTTTTGGGAAATTCAGACACCTTTTTCTTGGAAATGGCTGATGCGAGTATAGCCAAATTTGCTGAGGATTTAGGGACCATCAAGTTATACTCTTAAAAAAATACTAGAACATCATAGCTCTCACCAGTTCATAGAAATTAATTGCGAAAGGTCCAAAAGTACCTTAGTTAACCCTGTACATTTTGGTCAAATTTTTTTGTCGCTTGAAATTTTTGGTTGAATTTCTCAGTTCTGTTGTTATGTATGTGTAGTGTGATAAAATTGGAACACAAATCCGGTCTCCGTTCCTAAATCGAGTTTAATTTAAAGATTTTATAGCGAAAAACAACTTAGTGTACTCACCATGGTAGAGTCCCATATTATAGAATTCTGGAATCCTTCTAATTACTTTTCCATTAGCATTATTAGCAAAATTTCAACGGAATAACTCTTCTGAAATGTCCTCTTGTCTTCCTACAAAATTTTAGCCGAATCAAAAATGATGATTTTTTATGACTCTGAAAAGTGGCTGGAAATTGCAGTTTTTGGGAAATTCAGACACCTTTTTCTTGGAAATGGCTGATGCGAGTATAGCCAAATTTGCTGAGGATTTAGGGACCATCAAGTTATACTCTTAAAAAAATACTAGAACATCATAGCTCTCACCAGTTCATAGAAATTAATTGCGAAAGGTCCAAAAGTACCTTAGTTAACCCTGTACATTTTGGTCAAAAATTTTTGTCCTCTGAAATTCATTGTTGAATTTCTCAGTTCTGTTGTTATTTATTCATATGGTTATCAAATTCGAACACAAATCCGGTCTCCGTTTCAAAATCGAGTTAAATTTGAAGATTTTAGAGCAAAAATCAACTTAGTGTACTCACCATGGTATATAGGGTCCTATATAGAATTCTGGAATCCTTCTAATTACTTTTCCATTAGCATTATTAGCAAAATTTCAACGGAATAACTCTTCTGAAATGCCCTCTTGTCTTCCTACAAAATTTTAGCCGAATCAAAAATGATGATTTTTTATGACTCTGAAAAGTGGCTGGAAATTGCAGTTTTTGGGTAATTCAGACACATTTTTCTTGGAAATGGCTGATGCGAGTATAGCTAAATTTGCTGAGGATTTAGGGACCATCATGTTATACTCTTAAAAAAATACTAGAACATCATAGCTCTCACCAGTTCACCAGATCTGACGCAGTAATTATCTGTTGATATCAAAACATGACAGACTAGCAGGACTAAATTATGAGATATCAACTCATTTAAATTGTGGATATTTCTCTATACAGTAATTGAAAATGGAGGCGTAACCTTCAAGATGTATGATTTTAAAAATATTCAACAAAATATTCAATATTCAAAATATTCAATTAATGCTATTTAAATGAGAAGAAGTGGTTTCAACGAATTCTGGGGTATCGTGAATAGATTTAATAGGCCATCAGTATCCATCTCCATCTTTATATTACGGTACTGTAGGTCTACACTCATTTCAAATGGAAAAATACCGGATGGAAATGAAAGTCGAAGTAGCAACTTGATATTTAGGAAACATAACGTAAGAGAAAGAACATTCATCTATTCATGTTGGGTTTAACGCCGCACTGTAATGATAAGTAAGATCTGTTGGTGTCGGATGAATGACTAGATGAAGGTTTCTTAGTGCATGGAAGGAAGCGACCGTGGCGTTTATTCCATCCCGTCATTAGCCCAACATAAAACGTCTCTGAAGGTGGCGGGGATCGAACTGATGCCCGATTTCCCCTCACGTCCCGGGCACTTGGACCTAGCGTGCTAGCATTGAGCTACAATCAACGTTATACTCCTTGCATTTTTTGAATGTGAATGCCTTTATTGTGGAATTATTTTCTAAGTACTCTTTAACTGCTAACTAGTCTTGGGTCCAAAATGCTTTTCCGAAGTAACTTTCTAAAAGTCAAGTCACTTACCAGTCCTTGAAATAATATTGTTTTAAATGGTAAATTTACTGAAAGCTAAAAGTATTGAAGAGTTACATGAGAAAGTATATAAGTTACTCCGATAAATTACTAGCTAGACAATTACCTGCTGCCCTGATCACAGGAAGCAATATCAAGCAGCGACATATCTTGGTCCAGCAGCCCGTCAGCCGATTAGAAATAGTGAAAACCCAAATAACTCGTCAAATACATTAGAAGTTTTTGACGTTGATGGCATCAAAGTAACGTACAAATAACTTGACTTTTAATAAACGATATTCCCAAAGTAGGGTGTGAAAAGTAAACGTTAGCTCAATAATAAAGTTAATGCCGTTAATGCCCCAACTCTTGTGGATAGACTTTTAAAAGAATGATTTCTTATTGTTGCAGGTTGTCCCAGCTGTTTGACACGTGCGCGCACTCGTCCCAGCCTGCAGTTCAAGACGCGTCACGCAGTTGCCGACTCCAGGATCACGTCGTCCGTCGCTGCAATCAACGCTGCAGCCCGTCAAGCTAACAGCTGATCAAGACAAACTGCTGTGTTGTGATTGGTCGAATGCTGATCACGTCACTTGCTGCATTGGTACATTAGCATGTGAATGCATCGAGTCAAGAATGAAAATAACATGTAAACAAATATCTTGTGATTACATGATTTATTGATATGACTTGTACAGAATGTGTGACAATAAATTGATGACAAGTAACAATGACTTGACGTGTTCTGCTTGTGTGATATCCCGTGGCTCCTAGTATCCCGCGTGGCGCCCGCAGCGGTGGCGGTGGCGGGATTGTGAAGTGTGTAGGGGCTCGACCTTGAAATATTCCATGCAGAGAGGCTCGTGTAGCTTCCGAGGAAGCTACGCAAGTCTCTCGTGCACGGTCTAAGCCAAGGTCTCCACCACACGCTTACAGCTAATCTTAGATGGTGGTTGGATGTATGACAATGTACCTTTGAATGCAAGGCAGGCTCATGCAAGTCTATCTCACACGCAAGAGTAGCACGTCTCACCCAAGAGCGATCCAGATCAATCCCCTCACCGCCGTGAGCCTTTTATTCACGTGCTCGGGTGTGGCATCGATTGCTTAAGCTCGAGGAGATGATTTCCTGTCGTGGAGCTTTAATCAGCTTGGTTTAGAGCCAACGGGGCGTGATCAAACACTCTGGCTGGCCTACCCGGCTCAGGGATCATTTTCAAATAGGCTGGATCATACCTGGGGGTGCGGGCGGCACACGGGTCAGATTAGGCACATGACGGTGCATTACCTGCTACCTCGTAGTCGCCACGATGCTCTAAGGAGGGAGTCTTCAAGGTAAGCTGCAGCCTGCAAACAGGAAGGATGTGTTAATTAATGTGAATAACTTGCTTTAAATGCAATTGATTACAAACATTTCTGAGGATTATTCATTTCAAAGAGCCACTTCATGTTCACAGCAAATTTGAGATGAATCAAATTTTGAAAACTAAAAAATTCTCCAAGTTATTTTTTGCTCTAAAATCTTTAAATTGAACTCGATTTAGGAACGGAGACCGGATTTGTGTTCCAATTTTATCACACTACACATACATAACAACAGAACTGAGAAATTCAACCAAAAATTTCAAGCGACAAAAAAATTTGACCAAAATGTACAGGGTTAACTAAGGTACTTTTGGACCTTTCGCAATTAATTTCTATGAACTGGTGAGAGCTATGATGTTCTAGTATTTTTTTAAGAGTATAACTTGATGGTCCCTAAATCCTCAGCAAATTTGGCTATACTCGCATCAGCCATTTCCAAGAAAAAGGTGTCTGAATTTCCCAAAAACTGCAATTTCCAGCCACTTTTCAGAGTCATAAAAAATCATCATTTTTGATTCGGCTAAAATTTTGTAGGAAGACAAGAGGACATTTCAGAAGAGTTATTCCGTTGAAATTTTGCTAATAATGCTAATGGAAAAGTAATTAGAAGGATTCCAGAATTCTATAATATGGGACTCTACCATGGTGAGTACACTAAGTTGTTTTTCGCTATAAAATCTTTAAATTAAACTCGATTTAGGAACGGAGACCGGATTTGTGTTCCAATTTTATCACACTACACATACATAACAACAGAACTGAGAAATTCAACCAAAAATTTCAAGCGACAAAAAAATTTGACCAAAATGTACAGGGTTAACTAAGGTACTTTTGGACCTTTCGCAATTAATTTCTATGAACTGGTGAGAGCTATGATGTTCTAGTATTTTTTTAAGAGTATAACTTGATGGTCCCTAAATCCTCAGCAAATTTGGCTATACTCGCATCAGCCATTTCCAAGAAAAAGGTGTCTGAATTTCCCAAAAACTGCAATTTCCAGCCACTTTTCAGAGTCATAAAAAATCATCATTTTTGATTCGGCTAAAATTTTGTAGGAAGACAAGAGGACATTTCAGAAGAGTTATTCCGTTGAAATTTTGCTAATAATGCTAATGGAAAAGTAATTAGAAGGATTCCAGAATTCTATAATATGGGACTCTACCATGGTGAGTACACTAAGTTGTTTTTCGCTATAAAATCTTTAAATTAAACTCGATTTAGGAACGGAGACCGGATTTGTGTTCCAATTTTATCACACTACACATACATAACAACAGAACTGAGAAATTCAACCAAAAATTTCAAGCGACAAAAAAATTTGACCAAAATGTACAGGGTTAACTAAGGTACTTTTGGACCTTTCGCAATTAATTTCTATGAACTGGTGAGAGCTATGATGTTCTAGTATTTTTTAAGAGTATAACTTGATGGTCCCTAAATCCTCAGCAAATTTGGCTATACTCGCATCAGCCATTTCCAAGAAAAAGGTGTCTGAATTTCCCAAAAACTGCAATTTCCAGCCACTTTTCAGAGTCATAAAAAATCATCATTTTTGATTCGGCTAAAATTTTGTAGGAAGACAAGAGGACATTTCAGAAGAGTTATTCCGTTGAAATTTTGCTAATAATGCTAATGGAAAAGTAATTAGAAGGATTCCAGAATTCTATAATATGGGACTCTACCATGGTGAGTACACTAAGTTGTTTTTCGCTATAAAATCTTTAAATTAAACTCGATTTAGGAACGGAGACCGGATTTGTGTTCCAATTTTATCACACTACACATACATAACAACAGAACTGAGAAATTCAACCAAAAATTTCAAGCGACAAAAAATTTGACCAAAATGTACAGGGTTAACTAAGGTACTTTTGGACCTTTCGCAATTAATTTCTATGAACTGGTGAGAGCTATGATGTTCTAGTATTTTTTAAGAGTATAACTTGATGGTCCCTAAATCCTCAGCAAATTTGGCTATACTCGCATCAGCCATTTCCAAGAAAAGGTGTCTGAATTTCCCAAAAACTGCAATTTCCAGCCACTTTTCAGAGTCATAAAAAATCATCATTTTTGATTCGGCTAAAATTTTGTAGGAAGACAAGAGGACATTTCAGAAGAGTTATTCCGTTGAAATTTTGCTAATAATGCTAATGGAAAAGTAATTAGAAGGATTCCAGAATTCTATAATATGGGACTCTACCATGGTGAGTACACTAAGTTGTTTTTCGCTATAAAATCTTTAAATTAAACTCGATTTAGGAACGGAGACCGGATTTGTGTTCCAATTTTATCACACTACACATACATAACAACAGAACTGAGAAATTCAACCAAAAATTTCAAGCGACAAAAAAAATTTGACCAAATGTACAGGGTTAACTAAGGTACTTTTGGACCTTTCGCAATTAATTTCTATGAACTGGTGAGAGCTATGATGTTCTAGTATTTTTTTAAGAGTATAACTTGATGGTCCCTAAATCCTCAGCAAATTTGGCTATACTCGCATCAGCCATTTCCAAGAAAAAGGTGTCTGAATTCCCAAAAACTGCAATTTCCAGCCACTTTTCAGAGTCATAAAAAATCATCATTTTTGATTCGGCTAAAATTTTGTAGGAAGACAAGAGGACATTTCAGAAGAGTTATTCCGTTGAAATTTTGCTAATAATGCTAATGGAAAAGTAATTAGAAGGATTCCAGAATTCTATAATATGGGACTCTACCATGGTGAGTACACTAAGTTGTTTTTCGCTATAAAATCTTTAAATTAAACTCGATTTAGGAACGGAGACCGGATTTGTGTTCCAATTTTATCACACTACACATACATAACAACAGAACTGAGAAATTCAACCAAAAATTTCAAGCGACAAAAAAATTTGACCAAAATGTACAGGGTTAACTAAGGTACTTTTGGACCTTTCGCAATTAATTTCTATGAACTGGTGAGAGCTATGATGTTCTAGTATTTTTTAAGAGTATAACTTGATGGTCCCTAAATCCTCAGCAAATTTGGCTATACTCGCATCAGCCATTTCCAAGAAAAGGTGTCTGAATTTCCCAAAAACTGCAATTTCCAGCCACTTTTCAGAGTCATAAAAAATCATCATTTTTGATTCGGCTAAAATTTTGTAGGAAGACAAGAGGACATTTCAGAAGAGTTATTCCGTTGAAATTTTGCTAATAATGCTAATGGAAAAGTAATTAGAAGGATTCCAGAATTCTATAATATGGGACTCTACCATGGTGAGTACACTAAGTTGTTTTTCGCTCTAAAATCTTTAAATTAAACTCGATTTAGGAACGGAGACCGGATTTGTGTTCCAATTTTATCACACTACACATACATAACAACAGAACTGAGAAATTCAACCAAAAATTTCAAGCGACAAAAAAATTTGACCAAAATGTACAGGGTTAACTAAGGTACTTTTGGACCTTTCGCAATTAATTTCTATGAACTGGTGAGAGCTATGATGTTCTAGTATTCTTTTAAGAGTATAACTTGATGGTCCCTAAATCCTCAGCAAATTTGGCTATACTCGCATCAGCCATTTCCAAGAAAAAGGTGTCTGAATTTCCCAAAAACTGCAATTTCCAGCCACTTTTCAGAGTCATAAAAAATCATCATTTTTGATTCGGCTAAAATTTTGTAGGAAGACGAGAGGACATTTCAGAAGAGTTATTCCGTTGAAATTTTGCTAATAATGCTAATGGAAAAGTAATTAGAAGGATTCCAGAATTCTATATAGGACCTACCATGGTGAGTACACTAAGTTATTTTTTCGCTCTCAAATCTTTAAATTAAACTCGATTTAGGAACGGAGACCGGATTTGTGTTCCAATTTGATCACACTACACATACATAACAACAGAACTGAGAAATTCAACCAAAAATTTCAAGCGACAAAAAAATTTGACCAAAATGTACAGGGTTAAGTAAGGTACTTTTGGACCTTTCGCAATTAATTTCTTTGAACTGGTGAGAGCTATGATGTTCTAGTATTTTTTTATGAGTATAACTTGATGGTATACTTATGGGTATTGATGGGTAACTTGATCAAATATTGCTCTCAAAGAGATAAGAGATAGTCTGAAGTCACAATTCTCTTACTATCAACAAAGTAAGGACTGAAAAATATAAGCTACGTCATTCTACTCTCTACTTACGCATGATGATCTTGTCATTCTCTTTGCTGCGTTCATCTTCTTCCCTCATTCTCTCTTCTTGCTACTTCCTCACTGTGTCAACTTCTACATCGTACTGCTGTCTTGGTTGCCTTCTCTTCCTTCTTCAACGGTCCTGCCTGTTGATATGTGTACTGGCACCGTTCCTGTAGTTCTCATGTTATGTTCATCTTCTCACCCCCGTAGGCCTATAACCCAGCTGTTGGTGGGGTCGTTAAGCAACATTAAATTCATCTTCTCCCCTCCTTCCCTCTACTTGCTAAGTCCTCACTGTGTCGACTTCTACATCGTATTGCCGTCTCAGTTGCCTTCTTTCGCAACGGTCCCGCCATAACGTACCACTATGTGCACTGACATCGGTTCATGTTGACGATCTTCAACAGCTGTAACAAGGAAAATACTAGGTTGAAACATCAATTGACCACAACTGATTGACAGACGTCATGAATAGTAACATCCAATCAAGTGGGCTGTTTATTATTCAACAACACTAATCAGGATGTCTTAAAGTTGGGTTAAAGAGTCATTAGTCAATGTTACATGCTCCTACCACTTCACTGATGGAGCTTGGGGAATTTTAAGCAATAAAGTAGTCTACGTGCCTTATTTAGTCTAATAACTAATAACTTATAAAGTAAGTAGTCTACGTTCTAGTAGAGTTGAAACTAGACACATTTAGTCACAAGAGACTTACATTATTATTGTCATTTGAATCCAGGCATTCAATGATCCAGGCCACCAAGTAGGCCTACATTCAGGCATAGATTTTCTCGGAATTGAACCGTACCAAGCTGTACCACTGATATTTGACAACCTCACAGCCCGATTAATGTATTTATGTGGTTTAAATATCCAATTTGAATCTGTCATTGCAAACTTATTCGATCTTGATGCGCTCGTCATAACATAAACATCGTAAAACGCGGCCATATTGAATTAGAATTCATCTGCTGTCACTAGTTGGAGCATGGAGTTGTATGGTTGGAGATGGTTATTAACTCAAGAAGGCCATGAGCCGTTTCTTATACAGCAGGTCGCGAGCAGCTTCCCTGACTATTGATGGCGCCATTTTGTTTTAAATTTAGTTTTCTGTAGGAGTGTATCTTTGCTATCTTTCTAGTCTATTTTTACAATAGACCCGTCCACCGATGAATCAAGCACACAAAAATTGAAAGAATAAATCAATCAATCAAATATATCGACTTTTTGTTGTGCTGCAGGTAGTTATTAACAGTTAATAACCACCTGCAGCACCACCAAAAGTCAATATATTTGATTGATTCTTTCAATTTTTGTGTACTTGATCCATCCAGTTATAAAGTATTTTCAAAAAAAGGTCAGTAGATATGGGAAAATAGTAGGCATCTGTACCTGATATTCATCACAATATTATTTTAATTAAAATGTAATCATTTGTTAAGTCTGAAAATTCGAAGTGACAGATATCAATAGAGGAAAAAAGTACGAAAAATCTCACTGTACCTGTATTGTGAAAAGCGCAATAACTTGATGTGATTGGAGAGGAATCGTAAAGGATGGAGCAGAGATGTTTTGGAATTCTAGTGTGGAGGGTGAGGACCCTATCCTCTAACTGCTCCGATTCAATACAAATCCATTTGGAATGTGTTGTTCAATATCCTGGTTTAATGATTTTATCACTAGATTTTAAATACCAGTTCTAGTTTACCGCAAGTTTTATATTTGATACCAAGAAATGCAGATACACTTCTGAGTGTGGAGGAAAGGTTTTGTTTACAAACAAGAAGCTGAGTAATTTATTCTTTTATCACTATACCAGTAACAATATATTTTATTTTAATGAAACTAAATACTAGTATCATTAGTTGACTGATGATGTGCAATGCTCGTTTTCAGTATGGAGCTTCACATTACAATATGACAACAGTACAAAAAAGAGATCACAAAAGTTGAGAATATATAATAAAATGTTATAACTACAATATAATATTATTTATAAATAATAAATCAAAGTCAGATTGGATTTTCTTGAACTATGTTGTTCAAGTAAAACATGTTGAGTTAGTAAACAAACAATGAAAGTCAGATTGTATTGCCTCTGATACAGTGCCAGTATGCAACAACAATTGGCTTGAATACAGTTCACAAGTTTTTAAAGCAACGCTTTCCACGTTAATGTCATGTTTTCCGTACTAAAATATTACAAAATTAAGTCTCAATCCTACTTAAGTTATACAAACATCTGCAATGAGAATATAATCGCTAAAGATAAATGAACAGATTTTTACATCGAGAGACTCTACATGGAAATCCAAACATTTCTATATTTTCTCAAGAGTGAATGGGAGTTGATAGCAAAATATCACTTTTTGGTGATAACCTTTGAACAGTTTGAGATACCACAGTTCTAATGTGAGAAGAACTCATACCTTCAAGACAATGTGAAATAATGTTACTAACCTTTGATTCTAACATTTTCACAGATATAAAAAATGTGTTGTTTCAGCTATATAGGCCCTACCTGAAAATTATGTGATAGGTATAAGTTGAATAGTTTTTACGAATATCATCTCATACAATATTAAAAAATCTGTATTTCTGTGGTAATAGAATTTTGATGCCCCGAACCGTTACAAAATTATCCGCGATATTTTGTTAAATCAACTCCAATGCACTCATGAATCAGTTCCACTTGACAATGTCTGTCATAATGGTCTGCCTGAATAAAAAATAGTATGGTGTTCAATTAGTTGCTGTTTTAAATATTGATACACATTATAATATGCCCCTATTAGTATTAGAAAAACTTACTATCACTTTGAAACTAGTATGTAAATTTATACATCAAAAATTCCTATGCAGAAATATAATAGTTATGCCAAGCATTCTACTTCACAGAATAAATACAGTTCAACTATCATATAACATAACACAAGAAAAATTCTTTTGGGACTTTTTCTAAACATATACTAAAACTTTTAAAAGATACAAAGAGAAAAATATATCTTTATTTGGAATGTGTATTGCTAGACTATAGAACTTGTAGAAAATTGTATTGCCTTCACATGCTATGTTTGTTACATGGCAAGAACTTATGAAATGCGGCAGTACGAGAAAGTCTATCAGAATTGGTGCATTTGCACTAATTCTCTACTATAAAATGTACCCTCTGAAAATAGAGAAAATTCTTCAATATCTTCAAAAGAAGGCTGTCTATGAATTCTTCTATACTCGATAAATCAGAAAGTATCTGTCCGAACCTCTTAACGAACTCAACTTTTGTCTCAATCTACTCTGAATTCTTAAATGTAGGAATGTGTAGAAGTGATGTAGAGCTAGTCACAATTATTAATTAATCAATAAGTACTCAATGTTGAATTAAAAGCTGCCTCACATTTCTAAATATGTGTACACTTTATTAAAAGCAGATATTTCAAGTCTAGTTCTCGTATAGATCAATAGGACTTGTAAACAAGTAACGCT
Source organism: Brachyptera putata (assembly GCA_907164805.1). Classification (NCBI taxonomy): domain Eukaryota; kingdom Metazoa; phylum Arthropoda; class Insecta; order Plecoptera; family Taeniopterygidae; genus Brachyptera; species Brachyptera putata. Next base: position 15,471,401 of record OU015466.1, on the reverse strand, counting down.
ACTTCAAATACCTCCGGACCAAGTTTAGAAACAACTACTCAATATGAAACGTGCTAATTCCGAGGTAGCCTGAATAGTAAATACAGTTAAACCTAAATTTATCATCACTAATTACTGATACTGATACGTTGAGTTGAAAATAAAATATCTCAAGTTTTTAATCAGTGTGGATTCTACAATTACTCTACCAACATCTCAGTTTAAATTGGGTGCAAGTTCATCCAAAGCTACAAAATTGAAAATAATATAGTAGGCCTAATACCACGAACTCAATGGTAATACAAAATAGATTCTACACAACGCATATTGGAGCGTAATACCAAAATCAACCTAATAAAATTATGGATAATTTTTTTAAATACCTGTACATAGTTGATCAAAAATGTTTGTAAGTTACGTTACATGTTCTAATCTAGAATGACATGACATAACAACATTCAAGGGTGATTCCAACACTGTCTTAGCATTCATGTATCGAAGATTTAACTGTCAAAAAGTGTTATCCTTCATTTGGCTGATAATGATAACTATGAAATCAGGGAGAGAGTTGCTTTTGAAACTTTCAAATCACTTTAAAAAATGTCATGTTACCACGTAATGCCAATACATTTAACCCAGCCAGCTGGACATGTTTCTAACTTTTAGTAATAATATAACATCATGCAAACAAAAAATGTCAAATTCATTTTACACATTCATCATTCTCAATTTAAGCAGGAAAATGGTTTGAATTGACTATATTAATGTGAATAGTTGAATTTACATTCTACAACAAATATAATACGTCATTACGTGATCATGTACAATAGCTCAATTTCCATTACTTATAAAATGGTATGATTGGAAATGTTCCACGATAAGGCCCATCAAATAACGAACGTACAAGATTCTACTTAAGGCCATTGAGTACTGCTTGCTACTTGCTAGTCTATTACTATTTACTACTAATAATAAAACTGTTGAAGACAGACAAATCCTGCCTCAAAAGCAATTGCACTGCACCAGAATGTTAAAAAGCTAACGCCGTTGCTAAAAAGCATAGGTAATTATCAACATATATCAATACAAATAGCGGAATCTGAAAATAGATTATTGGCAGTGTTACTGTATACATACTTTATAGGCTAATATGAAAAGCTATTTATTTTAATTTCCCTACCAGTCTATCCATATATATTATTAAAATGTCTTATTTATAAGTTTTAAACAAACAGAAAACTGTTTGATAAAAATTTCAGAGCGGTATGCTTCGGAATGTTACGAGATACAAAACACCAGATAATACGACACATCTGAATGCTTTACTTTTTGCTGTGATTAAAATCATTATGCACGTTAATCAAATAGTTATTCAGTGACGTAAACGATAGCGTCAAAAAGATTGAAATATAAATGAAACACGGAAATTAGAACGTTCAGAATGCTTACTAATTTTTTAGCTTATTTAGCCAATACTAGGCACACTATATACTCGTTTCACCGTGCTAGTAGATTTTACGTCAATCATTCATCCCAAAATCACGTCTCGTCATCAAACATTCTACACAGAATTGAAGTCAATGAGGCTGTAAGGCTGCCTGCATTGAGCTTGACTCAAATATACCTATAGGGGGCCTACTCTACATTCAAGTCAAATATATTATTTATATTTCAATAGGTTTGCCGCTAGGTTCCGCAAAATCCACAAACTAAGTGGGTCATTTGATTAAGTTGGCCTATACGTGTACCAGAATATAAATTAATAATAGCTTAATCAATATATAGGCCTGCATAGGAACATAAACAAATACATCCACTATTGGTCACATCTCTAATTTAAAAAGACAATCATCACGTATAGATAGCAACCCTACAATTTACTTTTCACTCTGTTGCTCAGCTGGTGGCGTTGTTCTTCAGCACAACGATGCATGCGCCAGCACGACCCGTGTTCAGTGGCGCCACCTGCTGCCACTCGTTAGCCTGCGCATCATAAGCCTCGACGAGCTTCAGGTACTGCTGGCCGTCGTAACCTCCCACGGCAAACAACCGGTCGCCAAGGAGACACACTCCGATGGCATCGCGACCCACGCTCATGCATGCAATCGTAGTCCATGTGTCAGTCTTGGGGTCGTACCTGAAACCACCAGATTACCTCAATCACATAGTCAAAGTGGCATAACAGGATTGTATAGCGAAGAATACCGAAGGCGTTTTTACTTTTGATTAGGGTTATGGTTTCTTTTATTATCTGAAATTAAGTCATGAGCTATCCTCATTCAATAAACTAGGACATCATTATTTCTATTCTAAATTCATTAGTCGTGGCGATTTTTCTCATCCACGATAAACTATGATTATACAGTGAAACTTCATCTATCGTTTTTGAAGGGACCATGAAAATAAAACCACCCATGACGGAAAACGATCCATCCAGGACTATTTAACATCGCTTATATGGGATTGGGGTATGACAAAATGAATGATAGAAGTGGGAAAACGATGAATCCTGAATCGATGCATAGAGGTTTCACTCTAACATTAGTTTCATTTTCTTGGACAAAAAATGATTTTGGATTATATTGCACTACTACTTACCTTTCCACGCAGTCAAACCTTGATGCAGATGGGTTGGAGGCAGGCGCGTCATGGCCGCCCAGGGCGTATAGATAGCCGTTGACTACTCCCACCCCAACCCCTCCCCTCCGCTTGGCCATGGGCGCGCACGGCAGCCACTTGTTGATGTGAGGATCGTAGCACTCCACCGTGCGCAGGCACGCACTGCCGTCTCGCCCGCCAACGGCGTACAACCTGCGCAAACAAGTACAACTGAAGTGTTTTGCAACTGGGATTTTATCAACTAGCTCAAATCTAAATTGATGCTGGAAGTTTGGCATGCTGCGTCAGGCAAACGTTGACAATGTAATGAGTTGCTGTTTGAAGAACTAGAACTACACGTAGAAGTGTAATAACTAATAAGTTGTTTTTGACAAATATGTTGGTTGCAATATAATTTTATGAAGATTTTTAATTCAGGTTAAACTGTTATTGTCATTGAGCAATTGAGGTGCATTTCTCAAAAATACTGGTAACTAAGCTAGAACAGTTTGATAAGTTGAAAAATTGTCACTGTTCACTGAATTAGTCTCATTTGTTCTATTAATCAATGAAATAATACCGTATGCTACATTATGAAAAAGTTTAAAATTATTCACTGAAAAGTGAAATTTATAGACAGGTTATTTTGAAGTTAAGAACATGGTTGATTCAATTGGACCATAGTTGATATACATTTTTGTGTGTGATGTATTTACATAGGCCAATATTTACCATAAGCCTACTTTAGATTTCACTTTCTGCAAATAAAATGATGCTCCAAATGCTAATTTTTCACGATGTCTTGCTACGTAGGCCTACTACTTTTCACATCATCCACGCATCCGATTCAATCAATATCCCAACCATCCAGTTTCGAGTTTATCCAATTTACCATTTTTTGACTTTGTTTGGATTGATCATACTATTCAAACCTCTAACATATTTTAATAATAACAACTCGTTGTCCAAGGCCCCGACGGCGGCTTGAGTGAAAAGACCTGCGAATTTGAAAAGTCCAGAATGTGACTCTCTCACCTTGGTGACAAATAATCTGATCATTGTCAAAACTAGCCACTTCACTGAAGCGCGGCTACTCGAGACATTTTCGTGTCACTCTAGTTCATGACTCACTTGGTATTGAGGACGGCCACACCGACGGTAGACCGCTGTGTCACCATCGGCGCCACGTAGCTCCACTGTCTCGCTCCGGGGTCCCAGCGCTCCACGGTGTTGAGATAGCTCCAGCCATCGTGGCCACCGACAGCATACAGTGGACCTTCCAGCACTCCAACGCCAAGACCATGCCTAACAGAAATACAGGAAGTTTAGAAATATGCTCCTAGAGGGGCCTAGCAGTCATTGCTGAAAGCATGTTCACTCGTGTATTGTTTCGATGGCTTCTAAATGACACTTGCAGAAACAAGTTATACACACCGTTCAACTCGAGAGTGAATGTTAGGGTTTGGAGTCGAGAGTGAGGTCCTTTTGCACCTAAAAAGTAGTGAGAGGTAGATTCAAACCTTGGCCTAAAGCGACAGCTTGCTTCTGATGAACATTATGAACAACGAAAGTCACTTGAACAAGTGTGGCATGACCCGAGTGACAATTTTTGTTTTTTGAAATGAAATAAAATGTACAAAATAGAAAATACCAACATGAACAATTTTTTAAAGAAAATAGGGCCTATATGAAATAAATTCAAATTGAATAGCCTACTAGATGAAATTATTTCTATAATATCAACAGCACATTGTATTTTCAAACCCTCCAGATCACTGTATAAATGAATTTCATTACTTGCCAAGAAGAGCTAGTGGTAATACGTACAGATTTCAAGGTTAGCTGGTGGTTCCTACCTGTGCGTCGCCATGGGGTTGAGTGTAGTCCACGTTTTGCTCTTCATGTCGTAGCACTCGAAAGTGTTCAGAGTCTTGAGACCGTCTCGGCCGCCAACTACGTACAGTCGCCCATTCACTACTGCCACACCGAACTGGAGGCGGCGACCGCTCATGTTGGCAAATGCACACCACGTGTTCGTACGCAGGTCGTAGCGTTCGATGCTCGTGGCTCCTTTGTTCGCGTCCATCCCTGAAACAATAAGGTACAGGTACACATCTACCTGCATACTAAACTGGACTCTCTTAAACTAGAAGCAATCAAGCGGATGAAAGCGAAGAATGCAGCTGCATTATGAAGCTGCATTAGAATGCTTATGCAGCTGCATAAGTTTGCATTCATATCAGTATCCATATTCACTTCCTGGCACAATTCTGTTTCCTAAATATAATTCCAATCATTTCAATTTTGCGGTGGTGAGATCGCCCTTGTGGTGCCCCGTTCAAACGATCTCATCTTTCACCCATAGCCTTAATTGGGGAACAATAATTTTCTATCAAGTTTCGATGTTATTAAAAAAAAAATCAATTAGTTCGATCTTGGTTGCAATTCGATAATACCTGTGTTTTTGCGATTTTTTGATCAAAATGGCAACCCTACTTAGTCATAACCAGGTTCAAGATGCCTAGAATATATTTCAACTGTACATCAAGTTTCTAGCTCACCTCCTACTGCGTAGAGCGATCCTACGGTGGACTTCCTCGGGTGCGTCCTGGCTGACTGCAACGTCGGCCTCCTCTCAGGCAACAAGTGATACTTCAAGGCTTCCATGATCAGCTCCTGACACGTACGATCGTCTCGGAACAGGTTGTTTGTTTCGATGTGATCGGCGATGAATGACGGAGACAGCAACGGCAATTTGACGAGGCTCAACAGTCGGCTGAGATCGGCGGCGCGCGACGCAGGGTCGTGCGTCACCCAGTCCATCAACGCCTGGCAACAATTATTTAATTAGATGACCTCCATGCTACTCTTACGAAGCTTTATCGGTGTGTTGTTTGTTTGTTTGTTTGTTACAACTTGATAATTGCCAAGTCAAGGTGTGTAGAGTTATATAGTATATTTTATATGAGTAGTCAAGGTGTGTAGAGTTTTAGAGTACACTTCACAGAAATATTTCGTACATCGTTCAACACATATGCTGCGTTTGCCTAGTGTGAATAGAAACCACAACTGCTTTAGCTCACAATACCCAGACAAGGACCAATTTTTCTTCTCATTGATGATATTACAGATTATCATGAAGTAACGGTAAATGACTGACTTGAAGTAGTTGGTAGAACTGTAGAAACAACTTACGTGAAACACGATTTCTTCTGACGGCACGTTGAGGTCGTCGGAAGCCAACAATTTGGCAACTTCGTCTGCACACAATAGCAGGTATTCCTGGTTGCGTATTACCTCCATGAAGTTCTCCTGTTGGATGTCATGGGCATTGGGTACATTAGATTCATACATGTAAACAGACATAGAAACTGTTCTGGAAAAATGCTTGACATAAATGATATGAATATATATATATATATATTTATATAATATTATTTCTACATATAGGCCTATATATATTTCTATAAGTAAAGGGATACGTACAGACATTTATATTTACAATGTTTTCTCCCTGAAATATTCGAAGATGAAACTCACTCAAGTTGAAATGTTTTGTAAAGTTTTAGAAATACAAACCATTTACAAATAGAAGGCAAATTGAGTAAATTAAATTTGGCTATGACCCACATTCACGTTATTGATTTGTTTGCAGTTTCACGTTGACGCGACTTACCGTAGTGTAATTGTGAGCCACTTTCAGCAGTTCCACGCAGCCCTGCGTATCGGCGAACAAACGAATGCCGATACAGTTTGATGGGTGAAGTTGTTTCATCAAGAAGGCACAGCATGCATCGACCACCTCGTTCAGTTGAAGAAGGCAAGCTGTTCCGAGCAATGTCTCAACCTAGAGCAACAAAAAAACTACGTATATTTCACTGGACTACGAAGATGATTTGTTTGACTTTAATTTGATTCGTTGAAATGTTGTACCACAGATCGATTAACTTGTCTTAAATGTTCGTCACGAATATTGAATTGGATGTTCAATTCAGATGCGTCTACAAAGTAGGTCATTTTTCACCATACCAATATTCTTACAACAAACAGCAATAGTTTCTAGGCTCAAGAGAATAATGTACAAATCAAATTGTAATTCAATTTCATTCAATATTTATGTAAAGGTATAAAAATGAAGGGCAACAAAATGTGAAATATGCAGGTATATCAGGAAACTAGTGATTGGTTAATTACAGAGGAGAAATCCATGAGCATCTATCAATTAAAAAATTTCGATTAATTACAACCATGTAGACAAATAAATTGGAACCGAGTACAGCATTTATAGTCCTGCAGAACAATAAGTATAATAATATAGTTTCAAGTCATCATTCATCCACTTTGATATTTGAAAGACAATAAATTTAACACATTTCAGTCCGCTTTGGTCCAACGTCACTTCATTCTACCCGTATTTACCCAAAAGAATGGTTACATCACGTGCTATCACGTTATGTGAACATTGTGCTCACCGTATCCTCCTGCAGCTCTATGCGACCAGTATAGCAGTAGTGAACCAAGAGCCAGAGTGCCTCGGGATCTACGTCCTGTAGCTCTATCTCGCTCTGAGTCGCCTCGCGTAGGTTGCTCGTGAACATCGCAGCGAAGTACTCGGAACCTGCACTCAACACGAGACGGTGTGCCGGGATGTGACGCGTTCCTGCGGGATTATACAGACAGATCAAAATCGCTCAACAACGTTAGTGATAACATAACTTATAATATAGCCGGAAAAAAAATCGTGTGTGGACCTGACAAACATCGCGGACGCCGCCACCGTGGCATACGTGAGATTACTGAAGACAGCCTTTCCTCACAAATCATCAGCTTTGAATCTTCCTGCCATATCAGCAGCTACTGGGATTGGGATCTTCAAGGAGTTTGAATCCAAGTCGTCATTGGGATGGGATGAAGTTCAAATGTCTCTCCTTAAAAAGTGTGGCCCGTGGATAGCGGAGCCATTAGCCCAAATCTTCATCCTGTGGTTGAGCACTAAATGAAGCGCGCAATTGTTTTTCCAATACATAATAAAGGGTCCAAGGCTGAAACCTCTAATTACATGCCAATTTCTCCACTGTCATCATTCTCAAAGCTGCTAGAGAACGTAATGCATCGGGAGCTAACCCGGCCGTCATTTTATCGTCACGAACTTATGTCTTCGAGTCAGTATGGGTTTGCCAGGTGCACTCTACCACTACTGCTGCTAGGAAGCTGATCTCTGGAGTCGTGGAAGCTTTAGAGAGGAAAAGTAAGGCCGGTGTCATCTTCTGCTATATGTCAAAGGCCTTTGACTCGATGCACCATGATCTTGGGCTCAATAAATTTGCTTGATAGTATGGAATCAACGATATTGCTGGGGTTTGGATAATATTATCTCTCTGGAAGACTGCAACATATGCAATTTGATATCCTGAACTGGTCCCTATGTGACGCGTGGCATGCAGCAAGGGTCACTTCTCGGGCAGTTTCCCTATCCTTTCTCCATATTGACAGTTCAGTTAAATCGTTCGAAAAATTCACAGGGAATAACTGTAAGTTTTGACGCTAACTACCAAAACGCTATGTTCTCATTTTTTAATACCATAAAAAAAAATATCTTTTTTCGTAATGAAATGCAATAAATGATAAAAGCACATAATCATACCAGCTATGAGAGTGACATCGGTGAGCTGGTTCCTGAGCAAGTACGCCTCCATCTTCTTGAAGCTCGTCTCGGCATGATGCTGAGTACGCAAGTACTCCTCGTGCGTCGTCAGACTCACGAGGCTGTGCTCGCTGCCCCGAGCCCTCGGGGTCGATGAACCCGTTTCCGGCACTTTGCTGCGAGAAACAAACGAATAGGTTACCTAAAGTCTAATCGACTGCGAAGACTCGCTTTCACTTTAACCTGCTAATGCTTTGAATGAATGAATTATTGTTTATTGTTAACAATTTTATGAATTGTTAGGTTTTAGAGGTGCAACGACAGCAAGGTCATTTTGCAAAGCTAGCTTCACATGACATAGATTGTGAAACTGTGAACGGAATACAGGTCACCATATTTGAACATCAAATAGCACTTAGAGCCGGTTGTAGCAAGTGATGATTAGTGAATTAAGCAAAAATTAACAGATTAACTTGTTATCACCCTTGGTTACCTATGCTAATTTTGTACCTTGAGTAATGATTAACCAATTAATATTTAATCACCAGTTGGTACAATCGGCTCTTAGAAGTTTATTTTTATTTTCATTGTGCCTCTTGGTAAGGATGCACAAGTTCAACAGTCCGACACCCTAAAGAAGGCCTAGTGGTTCGGATTGCGTAATTCAACTATTCTGATAACTATGGAGGTAGGAGTTTGCCGTATAGTATGCGGACAATAGGGCATCGCCGGGCAGCCCGGTGACCCAGTCTGCCACTGGTTATGCCACTGAATATATATATATATATATATATATATATATATATATATATATATATATATATATATATATATATATATATATATATATATATATACTGTTCATTAATGGCATTGTGACAACAAGATGGGTAAGTTGGTAAAATGTTAGTTTACTTTATGAAAAGAGTTAATTGTTGTTACAACCAAAAGTGAAATGTGCACAAGCTGCATGTTGTATGTTGCAAGAGATGTCATCCATTCTTTTCATTCTTTTATAGGCCTACAAAATTATAAAAGCTGCATTTTGTCCACTCCTTCCCATATTCACCTAATTAGGATGTTGAAATTGTATTTATGAAATGTATCTGTATGCTCTGTATGATATATGCAAGAATAAAATGATGATAAAAATAAAAATAAAAAATCAGAAATCATTAATGAACACGAGAATAAAATAAAATAAAAACGACTTTTCTTGAATGAATGCATAAAACTGTGTTTGCTCAGCTGGTGTACATTATTCAATTTGGTAACTTGTTTATTAAAAATTAAAATGTGAAATTTCGTAAACTCGAATAATATAGATGATGAATCAATCCTGGCATTCTGTGATCGTTTTATAATTAAATGAGCATAACGACTTCCAATTCACTTACATACCAATTTTTTTTCTTCAAATTTTTTATTATGCAGCATATTTTGCAGACAAAATAACCAATCGACTTACAACTTTTCCTGGACATTTACAATATACCAGGTTAGGTATCAGGAAGATGGATGTTATTGAGCAAAATCAGTTTCATGTTTTTTGGGGAAAAAATCGGAAAATTTGGAAAATCCCCATAAGAATGGCATTGGGTAGAATTTTCAATTTCATCCGATTGGAATGAAATTATCAGATAATGTTATTATTGTTCCAATACATGTTTCCATTGATTTTGAAGAAATTTGGATTGTTCATTTTCACGAAAATAAATTATTATATTGTAAACATGTAAAATACTATGTAGAAAGTTTGTGAATGTGTGTGAATAGGCCTATTTCTTCAACTGAGATGAAATTTTCACATAATATTAATATTTTCCTAATGCATGTTCCACCAAGTTTGAAGAAATTTGAATTCGTCGTTTTTAAGAATTATTATATAATGCAAAAATTGCAGGTATTGAGTTAACGAAAATCAACAGGTTGCACGGAATAGCCTGGACTTTTATAAAAATCAAATACTGAATGAATAAGGAAGGTTTGAAAGTTTCTAAATCAATGTGTGTAGCCTATATAACTTCCGATTACATTCAATTTAAATACCTCGCTCAGCTCACAAATTCCCCGTAATTTCCCCTCATAATTAAAAAATTTGTTATGACTTATAAAAGTCAATTACCTTCTTACGTTCAATCGCTTATTCCAATTTGATCCCACTAGTCCTATCATATATAATTAACCTTAACATTCAAGTTACCCACCACAAGGTCATTATGTACTTCTACTCACCCTATAATACCATCATCAAGTACATTACTACAACAATGAATGCTATTTAAGCTCGCGCACGCACGTATCTCTGTAGCCGTGACCGCTGCACAATTAATCTGACTATAGCTAGCACTGTGCAACCTTGCACCATTGTTGTCACTCATTGCAGAAACAACGTTAAACGAGTGTGACCGGCCGGAAACTATCTTCACTCATGACTGTCATTCGAGATGCAGTTTTATTGATCCATAAAACCGTGTGTGCGAGAGAGAGAGAGAGATAGAGAGAGAGAAGAAGAGAGAGAGGATCTGCAGCATCGAATGATGTGCGCTGGGACACATTCAATATCTCTGTATGCCATTGGCCATTGGGTATTTAAAGTTTAGACCCAATACATTAGCTGAGTACTCGTTTAACTCGCCACGGTCGACCGTACTAACTTGAGGTGCCCTCAGTCGTTAAAAGTTAATGTTGGGATGGTTCCTTAATGTCAAGCTACGACCATCTTCCTACAATCATTCCTGCAGACTAATGGCTATTCACTAAACAAATGATTCCGGAATTATCTATAAATAAAACTCTTTTCCATCCTGAGCAGTCCTGTTAGTTTCGTGTCACAAAAGCTCTCAAATGAAAAACCAGGCACATTAAAAAAATATAATGCTATAGACCTGTCTCTATTTTGGTACAAAAGTTGATTCATTCTTGAGAAGAAAATATATAAGTTTATGAACATAATACAATAGTTTGAAAAACCCTTCGTGCAATCTGATTAAAATCAATCAAATGCACGTATGTAATGCTAAGCACGTTGGTAATTGTGGAAAAACTCACTGCAAACATCTTACTGCAGCTGTAAATATTTAGCGATTTTTAAATACGTAGCTGTGTTCCTAGTTTTAAATCTCGTCCTGAAGAATGCCAGTTATTCAAATATAACGGTGATTTTTGTTTTTGTCATGTTGGTATACAATTGATACCAAATGTCTCGAATACAAAAATAACCAACAGAATGTCACGTGAGAGTGCTTTGTCAAGAACTTCAGAATTGCACGTCTGTATAAACAATAAAAGAAACTACTGTGTCGGATGTATGATAGATGCCGATAGAGCGTGCTAGAATGCAAATTATGGTGTAAAAAAGTCGGTAAAAACCTGAAGTTCGCAGGCCATTATTTATTTATATTGGGTTTAACGACGCACTGTAAAGATGTCCAACTTCTATTGGTCCTTTAAATGATGAATGAGGTAATGGAAAAATCAGACGAATGATTCTTTTATTAGGTTTATGAGACGAACTCCAGGCGTATAAATACTATATTATACTCAGGTGAGAATTTTGGAGAATTTTAGAGTAGGCTTATGTACCAAAGAATACAGATATTCTTTGGTATACGCTAATAATTTGTTTGTACTTTTATTTATAGTGGTTTAACGACGCACTGTCGTGGAGACTAAGATCCATTAGCATCGGTAAATGATGTTTGAGATAAAATGTCATTTAAAATGTGTTTTTGGACAGTGGGAAGGAGTCGGTCGTAAGGAACCGTTCTAGTATCAACCTGAAAACAACTCCTCTTTGCCACTAGTCCATTTCCATTATTTCATATTCTGCCATATTTCATTTATCTGTGTTTATTTCAGTTTTACGTCGTGCTCCCATCTGCACATTATTTGTATCCATTTGTCTACCACACATGAGGCTAATATCGACACCACTGCTCTCCTATATCACCACACCACAAACACCACATACATTTGACAGTTTATTTAATAGCTTTCTAGATGATATATGGACGCGCAACGATAACAGGACCTACATTTGTATCCACGAAAGAAGAAGGTCGTCTACCAGCATAAAAAACACGAATACTACTGTTATTTTTTTATTGATGTCGTATTTTAATAGTATAATGATTTTTTAGAACGAGGGTTACGTAAAGAAACACACACGCATCTTTCAAAAGCGTTAATTACCCCTGAAGTTGCAGTGGAATTATGTAATTATGTAACATTTTTACAATTGTTTTGTTGGTATAGACGACATTTTCTTTCGTAGATACAAGTATATCTGGCCATAATGAATCGGATATCGGCATACCACACACATTTCCGATTCCTTTATTTTACAGGCTTGCCAGCATTGTCAATGTCAACCGAGCAATTTCCCGACTTTTCCAGGTGGAAATTCACAATTTTTCCATGTCTTTTCACGGAAATATCAGATCGCATTTCTGTTCAAATATATTCCGGCTATCATGCTACGTAGAGGATCGGTACTATCAAACAAAGTAGATGAATGAAAGAAACAGGTAGGATAACTATACTTGTTATCAACTATAGTGATAACAATAACGTTCGAGTTCGAGTTACTGTTCTCTCATTAGTAATTCCTGGAGGTGCATGATATAAGTAAATAATATGATTAATTAACAAAGAATCGAAAATGAAAGATACTTTCATTTCATATTTCCAATTTAAACATTAATCTTTGAGTGTTGATACTTTTCAAGTTTCAAGATATAATTTCAAACATTTTTTCAAATTTCCTGTATCTTTCCGTGGTTTAACCTAGAAGACGTGGATTTCATTAACTTTATCCTGACATATTTTCCTCTCTCCAAATTACCCGGCTTTACCTGGTTGACAGGTACCCTGTTTTCATACTGAGTCTTTAATCTTGAATTGTTTCTATTATTGATATTGTTAATATTGTTCCTGAACTATTTTTGCTAGTTTCAAATAACAAACAAATGATTACAACACTTGGGTTGTACATCCATCCATCTGTCATGTGAAAAAAGTAAACGGAATTCAGAATGACCAGGCAAATGCAAACAGGAGGCTCAACCGCGTCAGAAAAATATGAATTAAATGTTAAACTGAAAAGCATAATCAGAGGTCGAATTGGGAAGGGATGGGAGGATGCCATCACCCCGAATAGAAACCGCCGTTTACCGAAAATCTCCTCGCCCCATCCCCCCCCATGAGAAATTAGTTAAATAAGCCAACGTTTAATCAACGAAACTAAATTCATTCTCATTATTATAATTTATTAATTTTCATTATTTCCATTATTATCCCCATATTACTTGAGTGTAAATGTTATGATATTGTCACGGCCATGCCTAACCTAGCTGTCATCCCACATGTTACATATTTAATTGAGTGTCATATTTAATTGACTATTCTGTGTAATACATCTGCTAACATGTGTTTTGTTGTAATGATAAAGTTAAATACAAAATAATAATAAAAAAAATGGTGCCGTGTTACATGAGTAAAGTGTACTTCACACGGGTGAATTAAATAGCATTATTGGAATATTCATATATTAGGGAAGTATCAGTTTGATTAGCAAAAGTGTCGAACGAATCTGTCGTGCTATTTACAAGACAACCTTAGACCATTGCCCTCTATGCTGAAACACTGGCAAGGAGAGGGAGGTTAATATGAACACTTCATTTCAGGCGTGCTTTACCAAAATCGTGGATTGTATTGGCAGTAGTTTTCGTCTGTGGTTACAACGCACAAAACTATCAATCATGAAATCATCAATCACAAAATCCACAATCACAAAATCTTGAGCAGAGTTATTCTCGGATTCACGTTATTCTCTTTTTGTCGGCCCTCCACAGGTCAAACGGCTACAGCTATCGACTTCAAACTTTTTTTCAATATGGTTCCTCATCTAACTTAGATCTGTATAGTTTTGTGGCATTATCGGGGGGTAACTTTTTTTATGAATTTTAGAAATTTCAAAAATACCCATTAGAATAACACGGAAGAAAAAAAATAAAATATGTTTATTTTCCCCAAAAAATAAAATGTTGCGTGAAGTTGAATTACATTTTGATACACATTTCTAAAAATTTTCAGCTTGATCGGGTCAGCCATTTTGAAGAAAAAACATAAAATGTGTTAAATTGGTACCACTCGAAGCAGTTTTTTCCCATTTTTACCCACACTATTACTATTCGCTCGTCTAACAACGCATATATGGCGTTTTCCTAGTAAATGAATGAACTTGATGACTTGAAAACTCCAAAAACTCAAAATTACGATAAAAAAAATATGATTTCAAAATCTCACTATAAGGGCCACGTATTTCCCCCCCACCAGTTGTAGGTGTACATAAGTTCATATTTAATTCTTTTGTTACAAGAATTGAATTATAAACGTTCAGGGATTTTCTAATTCGATGGGTCTATCAAGTACGCAATTCGACCACTAGATGCGCTATAGTTGGTTCCATTGGAGTATGCTTAATTTTGTGCCAGTTAATTTCATTAATAGTTATCTAACGCATTTGTTAGTCCAAACTAATGAATGATGTCGGTCATGTGATCACCATAGGTACCTACTGTTTGTGATTCACTGAATGTAGGCCTATTGTACAAAAAGCCAGCTGAGTGCACATTCACACAAAGCGTTTCGAGTACAATGCACCACATTCAAATACAAACAAGGGGAATAACGTGAAACATAATTATAGAGGACGCTATAGAAATATAACGTTGCACATTGTATTTGTGCTTCCACTGTGAAACAAAAAAAATGTTATTCATATTTTTCCATGTTATGTTTTTCACTTCTATACCGTGTATCATTTATAATATCGAGCTCAAAAAAGTTTGAAGTAAAAATTGTTTGGAAAATGTAGGAATTGCATTTGATTGCTTTTTGGTTAAAAATTTTTTACCTCTGAAATACAATATGCAGAATAACGAGGAAAACGATATAAATGGATGTACTGCGTTGACAGCTGAGCAGAGAGCGAAAGAACGTTTTAAAAATAGGATTTTCCTTGAAGTTTCAAAATATGTAGATGATGTATTATGTATGCTTCCCCCACCCAAAAAAAAAAAATGTAAAGCAGAAGCCATTCAAGGCAATGCCTGACTAACACAAAATACTAAATTATTATGAATATACATTATGGACATCAGAAGTGTAGCCAAGTATTACATAGAAAATTACATTTCATACATACACAGTTCACAATTCAAATACGGTTTATGGCTAAAATTAAACTCAAAGTCTAATTGAATTCCCATTATAGCCATCTATGAAACATACAATTATTTATGTAAATACTACTGGACTTTTATTTTTCATGTCACAATTTACTTGCATTTTAATTTCGCATATCTTTGTTATCTAGGTATATTGAATTATTTTTTTTGAGAAAATTGGCTTCTGCGTTTCACAATTAAGTAGGTGTATTGATTTTTTTTTTTGAGAAAAATATTACGATGACAAACAAAATTAATTAAACACATAACTTTGAATCCCAAAATTTAAATTTAAACTCTAAAATAGAAAATATTTTGAAAATGTACGAGTTGTTTCATCGAAATTAGCTCAGCACATTTAACTGACACTAACATATTTTATTAGTAGGAGAACTCAGTACAGCCCTTGTGAGAAGAGAGATACATTTATATTGAAGCGAGATATTCATATGAGATGTACTCGAAAGCCTTAATTTACACAACTTAATTTTTAAACGCTCAAGTTAGTCACTCATTGCCTTTGTTATACAGTCCAACCTGTTGATCATCCATCCCTATCTAAATACTATACATACGGTACCGGTACTTCCCATTTTTTTCAAATTTGATGGATTACAATCATTTTCCCTAAACCTTCCTCGACCAAAGTTTTCCTTAAACTTGCTATAAAGATGTATTAGAACATTATCAACATTCTGTGAGAATTTCTCTCAGTTGATTAGAATTTTGAAACTGAAAATTACACAGAATTTGCCATTATTTTTTGAAAAAATTCCCAACCACAATTTTGCCAATATCTTTTTTATGATATGATATTTCAACCAAAAATATTATGGTATGACACCAATGTCAATTGGTTACTTTGCCTGACCTATGTATGCTCCAAACACAAAAGAAAAACTGCAAAAAAACGTAATCAATCAGCCTATACACCCTCAAAGCCTATATAGTTCCAAGTTCAATAAGTCTGCATGCCCAAAAATAAGATTCAAGTTCATCAATCGAATTTCAATCAATCAAGCATCAGTCCAATTTTTGCAATTCACACATAATAAAAACATATCGAGAAGAACATGCTAGATCGCCTCTTACTCTCACCTAATTAAATAGCCTGTAATTTAGAAGAAAATTGAACATTTATTGACAGTTCTTTGTAGTACTACAAAGTACACAAATCAACAAATAATTCAAATTCAAATTATTCAAATATCTCAAATAACTTCAAATTCAAATACAAATAATTCAAATTTTCCACAAATAATAACATGAGAATAAGAGACCCCTTCATGCCACCTTTATGAATCCACGATGAAACTTTATTCATCTCGTTAGTCTAGATGTTGATCATTTATGAGATGACTAAGAAGGTAGAGGGAATAAAATGGCAATATCATAATTGGATAATTGAAGTGGAGGCTTAATGTGACACAGAATTTGGTATTACAGTAGTATTGGTACATGCCAGGCTATGTTTTTATTTAATGATGAATTGTATACCAAATCATGAATTCACAGAGAGAAGTTCCAGAAGATACCATGTCGGGAAAAAATGTTTCAGTAAAAGGATGAACTAGGCCTACACGTCGCAATTTAAAAAAATTGAATCCAGTGATCTGTTTCAGGAAATTATTCTAAACCAGTTATTGGTTAATAGATCGTTGGTCTATTATTGGATGAGAATTTTCCGGGTCATACGAGTGTAATAGAGATTTCAGCTTTTGGGGTACCGGTATACATTTTACATACAATTCAGTCATATTTCCATGATGGAATGGAAAAACAACATTTCAGAATTTGTTACAATTGGAAACCTAATACAGTCGTGTCTATGAAGTCAATAATACAGTCTATTAGATATTTCAGGTCTTTGCAACCCGAACACGAGATATTGAACATTGTACGAGTTCGGTGCGCAGTGTGAGATATAGGTACCTAGAAATACTCGACGTCTCAACCTCACTCTTCATCAAAAGTGAAAACAAAGAACTTTATTAAGAGCAACTGGATAACTGACATCTAGTCTCTTTCTTCAGAGACGGTTCTTTCTTCTGAACCCTACTGACGATCACTCTAGATGAAGGTCCAAATGCGGAGGCCAGAACCTTGAGTATTTCTATATCTCACAAGACTTGACATAACAAACTCACCCCAATGTCAATAGATAATACAAAGTGTTTCCAAAACAATTTTTTTTATTCATAAAATAAGGTAAAATGAGAATAAAATAAATGTGAAATGTTATATTTTATTTGTTCAATTGTCCATTCTTTGAATAATTGGAAATATGGGACAATGGCATACCGATACTGATATAATCATCATCAATGCATTAAACAAATTGGTAACATAGCCTCATTCCAAGTTCACAAATTTTCAAAAGCAATGTCGTCTTTCCTTCACAAGAAAGATAGGTAGGCCTACCGGTATAATAAATTTACACGTAAACTGTCAGTTCCGACTCCAAATTATTCTTTGTACACTCTGGCTCAAGGCTAACAATAGGCTTCTAATAGTAGAAGATAACTTGTTTGTCTGGCAACCTTGTGAAAACAAAACATAAAAGAACTACTTTTCTTACAACGTGAGAGTGAGTAGTTGTTTACGCTCACCTAATTATATCCGGTAATATCCTACCTTTCTGTCTGTTCATCAGGAGTTCCAGAAATCTTGTCCTTCTTCTCTCGATTAGGACTCGCCATAGTTGCCACCACTGTAGGGCTTCGCCCTACAACAAGAAAGGCATGTTATACTACCGTTATATTAATAATGATCAACCAGAAGTCTGGAAAACATTGTACCATTGCACTAATAGGATGGCTGGCAATTCGTCAAGTGATATGTCAACTCGACTGACAGTGTCAATGAGCATGAACATGTCTTGAACACTGTGGAAGATAGGACTAGGTCTATAGCATTTTATACACAATAGTGCTACATCTAAGATATTATTGATCATCTAAGCACAACCAAATTGTAGTGGTAGACTAATGCCTATGCCTTTCTGGCAGGCAATATTCAGATAGACCTAGGCCTAGATCAAGTATTCTAATAAATTTGTTAGTCTATAGAGTAGGATTTGGGCCTGCCCTCTAGGAGTTAGCAATTCTTGCATTTAATTTATATTGCATTACAAATCTACCCACTACCAAGCCTAGGCCTAACCTATTCCTATTCTTTGTCTGAACCTTTAATTACCTTTAATTATGATTGCTTCCAACTTGTTATGAGCAACACATCTAGGGCTATTGTTACAGAATCATATCACTAATCTTAACAGTAGTTATTAAATCACAAGTTATCTTAACTTCTCTTCATTTAGGAGTTTTTACTTCAACTTTCATTTTTTGACAGTTCGCCAGACAGCTGTCAGACAAGGGTAATCGACCTGCGTGCACTGCCTTTTCGATTACATAAATCAACACACGCATTCACAGCCTTCCAGCTCGATAATGTTCAACCAATCGGCGACGAGATAAAAACGGCGCCAAATAATTGAGCGAGATCAGAATATTTTTCTCTAGAATGCATTAATATAGTATATAATATAGTAATATAATATGTAATATAATATGTAATATAATATGTTTTCCAGACATATATTATATGGCCTAACGTGCAAACGCTATATACTGCCGCATGGTTGGATAGATGGCGAGTGGAAATGCAGATTTATATTTCACTTAATTTATTGTAAATTTATTATAAATCATCTCAAAATTGACCCACTTGAACCAGTCTCTATAATTCAACATATTCATTTTCACAGCTAAGTTTACTACATACTCACTACATAACTCACTGTAAGAATAAAATTAGGTCAACAATTGGTGGTGGTTTTCTTAGTGGTTTTATGTCGGTTTTTATATTTTTACTAGATTAAATTTACTTGTTGATGTGAAAATGGTAGTCATAAATAATTTATCATCTTCGAATGTAGGCTTACATTCCGATAAGTATGAGTGCTAATGTGATGTGCATAGATTTCGAGTAAATAATTCATACAAACATCAAGCCGATCTCACTATATCCTTCGTTTGTCTAGTTACATAGGCTATTTTTACCACTTACTATTCCTATATCTTTGCTCACTCAATCTTGTGAAGAAGCTCATATCGTTTTTCTACTAGTATTTCATCATCCGAACTAGCTGGGGGATTAAAGTCTTGGTTTGTCTCATCCAATATGTATTTTACAACGCGAGAGACTTTATTATTGAATAAAAGTCAATATCTCACAAAATATGCATATTTTTTAAAGTGACTCCTCAGGCGACGAGAGATTGTAATTTAGAGATGATTCCGCAGAAAATCCATATAAAAGTGATTTCCAAGCTGGTTGGATGAGGTACAGTATTCAACAAGATGTTCTCTTGATGACACTAGCAGTCTCGCAGAATACTGAAGTTATCTGGTTCACGAAGAAGACCACAGAGATAGAATTTTCAATCTCAGTCGAGATCAAGTGAAACAGAAGTAAGAATATGAAATACATGGCAATATGCGTCTTTTATTCTTGTATCCACGAAGGAAGAAGACCATCTATCAACTGAATAAATGTAAGAGCTTTGGTAATTACACAATCTCGCTGTAACGTTATGGATTTAACCCTTTTGAATAAATACAATTGCGTTTCTTATCATCTTTCCCAAAAAATTATGAGAGCAATATACTACCACTGGTTAAAATATAAAGGTTATATTTGTGTTCATGTTGTTGGACGACCTTTTTCTCTCGCGAATACAAGTATATTAAATTCCTTTTTTTTAAAAAAATTTTCTGCATGTGATTATAATGTATTACATCGATTTACATGTTCTGTATGGCTTTACAATCGACTGTGATTATATACACATTGTATGGAAAGAGGCATATGATAGGCAATTAGTTCACCTATTGTATGGATTAAACGTATCTTTACAATATACTCTATGATACACTAGTTTTCCTAGTGAATGAATATTGTATAGGCAAAATATGCCAATAATTTGCGAAGAGTTCTGTATTGAGCATATTTTTGAAAGCGAAATACTGGAAAATGTAGAAGTAATACAAACTACTATCTTCCATTGATTTTATTTTTCATCAACATTTATATTTGTATTGAAGCATAATTCTTGAATTAATTTGTCTCTTAAGTTCATTGAAGGGGTTTGAATCTTTATTCAATCTTATTCAATAGTATAGCTGTTTTTCTATACAGTTTTAATAGACTGTTTTCTATCTCTGTAAATCTATTAACACATACTTACAGAAGGAGGCACTGCAAACGATCAAAGACTGAATAATAATAAAGCAAAAGTTGTGTATCTCGACAAAATATATACGTTACATTTATATCTCAGTTCTTGAAAGTTCATAATTTTCTCTTTTTGAAACATGAAAGAGACACAACTACGATATACATTCTGCTCATAACATCGAGCTCTCTGATAGTTTTTACGAGGTTTTTCATATGCACTTCACAATGTTTTAGAGGTCATTCTGTTTTTTACATTTCACTTCAAAGTATCCATAATTTATAGTTGCGGTGCCACGTTTTTTCATATTTATAGTGAGAATTAAATATTAAATTTGCAATTTTGATACAAATTTACATTTCAGCATTTTCCGTAGGGACGTTTGATATTCAACACAACTCTTCAAAGTATTTCTGTTTCGAAATAAAAAGTACTAAATATTCGTGTCCGACCAGGTGCAACAGTTTATCGTGGCTGTATCGAGTAAGCTAGTTGAGACTGCCAAGTTGGAAGAGCAGTTGATATTTAAACAAAATTATGTTGATCCGAAACTGACATTATCCAAAAAAGATTGAGGATTGATTAATTAAAAGATTGAATCTTCTTTACAAGGGAACACAGAGAAAAAAAAAATAATCGAAATTCACAACATCATGTAGGTATGCCTTTTCCAGGAAAAATGTGAGGTAAGTCGGTTTAGAAGTCGGTGAGTCGCTGTGATCGGTTGGAGAGCCTGATGATGGGGAGTATCTTCCCGAAACGTCGCGAAAGTAGAGCATAGCAAGTAAATGGAAAAAAAAACGTGAAAACTATAGACATATATATATATATATATATATATATATAATACATAATAGATATATATATATATATATATATATATATATATATATATATATATATCGATTTCCATTATTAAATTAATTGTATTTGATGACTGGGTACCACCATAGACGATAGAGGTAGATAACAGTCCTATATAACCCATGCTCTCAACAGTAATTTGGCTCAAAGATGAAACAAATGAAAGATGAAATTAACCGACGAAACATTCGATTCAGATCAGTGAGCATTGTATTCGAGTCGGGCACTGCTTGAAGTATTGTTTTGAAACTTTGTATAACATGAAATGGAAACATATAATACAATCTCGATCGACTGTTTTCATATATCAAGCGATCAGAAGTTTTGAGCCGAAAACGTTCGCCAAGAAGTTTATTTCAGTAACATTTATTATCTACTAGAAAATATAAAAGAAAATTTTAGTTCGTTTATTTTCTTCCAAATAAGATATTACAAACATGTTAAAAACAATGCATAAAATGTAAATTATATGGAAAGTCAAATTATAAAATACAGTATAGAAATATGTGAAATATATTTAAAAAATCACATGCATGCAAGGTCATGCAAGGTAAAAGGACATGTAGGACACTTGCGGTCAGACGCAATGTTTTTTCTGAAATTTAAATTAGAATAGAATCTATGCATATTTTATTGTGAGTCTTCTCAAAGGCTGCACGTGGAGTGCGTATGTATCTAGTTGAGCGGCAATTCACCAGGAACCAAGTCCTAGGAGAAGCCAGCTATATACTCTGTTTAATCGAAGTACTTCCAGACAGTTTTGAGCGTACTGTATCCCCGAAACTAATAATATTGGATTACTAGTTTGATGTAGAATAATGAGACGCCATACACGATACATCAATATCAGGCTATATTGGAGTGAAAGTTTGGAAGTTATAGCAATATGAAAATATTTAATATTACAAATACACAAACACAAATATTCATAATTCTGTATATTATTGTAAAATGGATGGAAAATGAACTGACACTGAAATATGCAATATTACGTGATCGAGAATCAAGACTTCCAATGTCGATTTTTTTCTTTCTCGGCCTTTCGATTCGATATTTTTCTGATACGATATATCGATTGAAAATTGAAAATTCCGATATATTTCGATCTATATATAGGCCTAAAATATTAAAGTATCGATTACTAGAAGAGAAAAGTAGCGAAGTAGTGCTTGCAATTTGCATATTGAAGGCAACCCCAATTTTATCCACTTTTATAGATTTGTATCAATTTTATTTTATTATCGAATTCATTCAACACAATGAAATTGATACATTACAGCTAATCAATACAAATTACAGAATACAAATAGAAATTCCAGCATGATCGCAAAGGTATTCACATAAATTGGCTGCGCAATAGATTTGATAAAATTTCGTGCAGTAGAATAACTCCCGAGTTGTGTCAAATTAATAAAGGAATTTGTATTTTCGTACTTTTTAATGCATATCAAATCGAGGCAGCTTCGTTGGTTATATGCTTTATCATTGAGCTTTATATTTCTTGTACGATATTGAAGATAGAAAAATGTGAAGTTTTCGAAATGTTAAAATAAATTATTCAGAGTGAAGATATAGCGTCTCCGGTTTTCGTGTTTTAGATCTAAATATATATTGCCTAGTTGTGAATGGAAGTAGAGTGCATTCAATAAAAGAACGAAGAGTAACAAATATATAGTCGTCTATGATTGGTCAATGTGGAATGATGATCATATATATCATACTATTTGAAATGATTGAAACCTTATAGTGAAAATAAATACACTGATATCAAAAGTATTGTGCATTAATACACGATTTAATTGAATTAAAAGCAGGTATAATCAATAAGTATGGTCTAAGTTGAACGACGATTAGATTCATTGCAATGAATCATGAATGAAAACTAATGTCTATTCTTGAAATATGGTATTTAATCAATTTAATAACCACGGTAAATAATATGTGGAAATAATTAAATAGATGCACGATTGATTGAGGCTGTGAGATTGTCTTAAAGTCCATGCTGAAAATTACCAATCAGGTATCATAATAAATATAGGCCTTATATGGAAGGAAAGTCTTATGTGAAATGGACTATACTCGTCTGCTTCACGGCACGTTAGATAAAAATATGCTAAAGTTATTCTGAATAATATTATAGATACTATGGTTCCAATAAACGAATGAAATTAGAGTTTTTATTATTTCTATTATGCGTTTGCGTAGAAATATGTACGGTCCACCGTCAAATATCAATCTGAATTGCAAATTCAGTCATTCTTTCATGTATTTTTTTCTCACCATTGGCGTTTATTATGCAATATTAGTTTGTATAACTATCGCACTGAAGCAAATTGCATTTGTAATTGACCTGAATAGCTTGATGATGACAAATAGTGCAACAAGTGAGACTGAACGTTATTATTACAATATGACTGTAAAGGACTACTATGTTTGTTTTTCTATCAGGACTCCATATACCGTACTGTAAAGTAAAGGCATTGATATTTATACCGTCTATTGATTTACCGACTATGTGATATAGTGTTTAATGAAGTTATAATTCAGCTTACTATCAATTTGATCGAATTTTTATGTTGAATACAGCAGAATTGAAACTATTAAAACCTTTTGTGAGAATGAAAGATTGAAGATGGTTTGAGAAGATCGAGAGGTAGTACTATAGTACGCATAATTTGTATGCCCATTGGTTGGTGCCCTCTAACCAATTCTGAAATTAAAGAATCCGTTGCCATGCAGTCATGCTGTGTTTTCATGAAACCTTATTTCTGGACGACACATCCTTGATAAATCTGACCATTATCGTAATCATCACATTAAATAGATCCTATGTCGGAAACAGGTGAAAGTATTACAAAAACAACTTTCTAGAATCGAAATAGCTTTTGGGCAAACTGGCCAACGTCCATTAATTAACTAATTATTGAAAAGTTCTAACGTAATATTACATCAATCTGGGTTCCAGAATATTCCCCAGGGATACATATTGTGTGCCTTGGTTATTCCAGACAAAGCGAGCGTGGTAAAGTTGATCCCGAAGAATACAAAGGTAATTGGAGATAGCTTGATTTTACTTATAAATTATGAAACATACCACAGAGAGATAATTAAATTTCCACACCTTTCTTTCTTTTCCGTTGCTCATTCTGCATTCGACCATCTACACATAGCAGCTCTTTCATCAACTTAATCAATAAGGTAATTATAAAGAAGCAGCGAGGAGAGAAAGAGAGAGAGAGTGAGAGATAGGGTGAAAGGAATAGCAGAATCAGGAGTAGAGCGAAAGAAAAATGACCGATAATCTTATTATAAAACCCCGGTTCCATGTAATTTTAACAAGGAACGAATACAAAAGGGCTTAGAGAAGAGTGGCGTGATAGTTGAATAGAGATGGAAAATGTATAGATAGTCATGGAAAAACTCATTTGTGTAAAATAAATCATTTTGTATTACACGGTTAATTGTTTTATAGGTCTAACGTGGTTGAAATAGCGTCGTGTGATTTGAACAGAACAACGTGAAATACGTGTATACGTGTAATATGTATTACGTGTTATATTGAGGTCAGATGCAGTGTGACGTTGTGACCGGTAAGGTCAAGTGCGAGTTATAGCTTCGTGTTACTCCTGACAATGTCTGATTCAATCTAAAGACTTTGTCCAGAAATTCCCAACCTCAGGTGACCTGATATTCGAGATGAATTATGTTGGTCATATTTAAGTAATTTAAGGAGTTTAGAGAAGATATTTTAATTAAATAAGGCTCTTTAGTTTGATATTGGATATTTGGGAGCCCCACTGCACAAAAAACGTATACTTGTATCTTATAAACTTAGTTTAGTTGACATTGAAAGTCGACTAGTGCTTGTTTTCTAATGGTTACATACCATGATCACCAAACTTATTTTCAACTAAGCTTTATGATTCACTGTTATCGAGATATTTTTTATTATGCTTTCAAACAGTTGTAGCGATAGCTATTATCTAATTTTTAGTTGATACTAAACGTTGCTTATTAGTGTTTTTTTTATGTTCACCATGGTCACCAAGTTTACGACCAACCAAACTTTATGTTTTTATCTGCCATCTAGATATTTGTTGAGCTTTCCCCATAAGCCATAAATGAATATATTTCTATCCACGAAAGAAGAGGGACGATCTTCTATAGGCCTACTAACTAACTTATAAATCCTTCGGTAACTACATGATCTCTCTACATGTAGAGAAGTTGAACGCTCTTGAAAGATGTAGTTGCTTTCCTTATCTCGAACCTCTTCCTAAAAATCATATAATCCTGAAAATTCCTCAGATACACAAATATAAGCGTGACAGTTTTTTTAGATAAAGTAGACCTATCGCTGTATTATTAATTTTATAAGGAAGCAGTATTTTAATACAATTCGAATTTGAAATCAATCACTGTGTCAATTCCATAATTCAAGAACGGTTGAGTAGTATAAAGGTTGGATTATAGGCATGTATGCATTTTTGTGATGAATTGGGGTGCCGAGTTTATGATTAACCAGATCTCATGAATCACTGCCATCTAGATATGTGCGGTGTTTCCAAACAAATTGGCTAATATGTTCAACAGTTTGATTCATACAACAGTGGGGGTCGGAGGTTACAAGATCTCCCAATGGAAGGAGTGACAAGATGGTATTCTGTCATCTTGAGCTCGATTCACATTAGTTTCAATGAGCATTTGCGTCTAGTATTAGCCCTAATTTTCTTACGAATATAAAATATGGATATCATTATTCACAATTGTCCTCATTTTGGTTTCAATCTCGGGGTTGCCTTCAGATTCTTAATAACATTCTTTCACATCTTCACATCAGTTTCAATGAGCATTTGGATCTAGTAGTAGCCCTAATTCTCTTACGAATATAAAAAAAAAGGAATACCATTATTCACAGTAGTCCTCATTTTGGTTTCAATCTCGAGCTCGTATTCAAATTCTTCATACCACATCAACTACATTTTCCTAGTCCTATAGCAAAGAATACTTATTTTCAATTTCCCTTTCCCCCAACACAGATCTTGAGTTTGTATAATTTTTATCATTGTTGAATAAGTTATATTATATATAATTATTTCTTTCGGTTGGTGAGATCGCCACTGTGGTGCCTCGATCGAACGATCCGAACGTGTGACTTTATGTCAACTTTTCGATGTTGATTATTTTAAATAACAATTTTGAAGTTCCACTCTACTTGTCTCCAAAGGGTAGCTTGTGCGCAGGTTTGAGCTTCACGGCCATCTTCGTCTTAGAGCGACTCAACAAGGCAGTGTGTGTGTGTGACGTATATGACACCACGTGATATATAATCCATCATGCTCATACAAAGTAAACGTTACTCGGGAATACTAATCTTCGTTGCTAATCGCCTTGAGCAACGTTGACAAATTGTCTATCAAACTGAGTTCACATTATATACCTATACTTGAGAGTAGCAGATTCCAGATGGAACTGAATGGCAACTGCGTATATGATTATAAATCATGCAGAATATTACTGTCGTGGAATGAATGCAAATGAAGAAAGACGTTGGGGATTTGTTTCAGGTAATTTATTAATCTCCTTCCTCTACCACTTTTCTTTCCTAATTCTTTCAAACTAAGATTTTACTTCTATATTATGATACGAAGTTTACTTTGATATCGAGGATCAGCTACATTTGGGTGTAAGTATGCACGTGTTTATTATTTTTGGTAGAAGTTGTAGATGACTTGACTTGATATGGAAGTTTCTATCAACAAATACATTCAGAAAAAAAAAGATATAATACCTCCAAAAACAAAAATAAATACAATTTATTCAACTTGACACTCGAAACTTTTTGAATTTGAATCTTTAGGATAAAATATGGAAGGGTACCAAATGTACTAAAAATCGAGTGTCCTAATACAAACAGTCAACTACATCATAACTACAGTACAGTTAGTTGTATAACAACTACAGTTATACATCAACTCTACGAAAAAACAACTGTCCTAAACTTCTACTTCTTGGGTAACCTGTACAGAAGTTCAAGTGGGGGGTTTTGGCTTCTCTCCTTCACAAATTCATTTGACACAACCCTTACCCACCTAACCCTAACGATCACTAAAAACTCTCATCACTCTCAACGACACGTGATGTGTTTGCCTACAACAGAATCTAATTCTAAATTCAAAACCTGTTACAACTTGTTTGCTTTTATTTTCAGGTCAGAGAATTATGTTGAAATAAATAAGCACTTTAAGAAACAAAATTGAATAAATTATAATGGTAAGTTTCGAGATTTAAATTTGTTTAGCATCCGGTTTCACCCAACTGATCAATAATGAGAGAATTAACTTGTTGTCACCATTGGTTACTTATGTTAATTTCATTTCTAATTCAATAATTAACCAATTATTACTCAATTATAAGTTGGTAAAAAGGTTCTAAATGTAATAAAGTGAATTGATTTTTTTATTGTATTCATTCGATCATTCATTTGCAGCATTTGGGGTTATTCTGTGAGATAGAATGTTGATGATTATGTTGAATGATTGGTCGGTTATTAGTTACCTTTCAACACAAAGTCCTACATTCTACTTTAATATGCTGCCTTTCAAGGAAATATTCTCGGCGTTATTTGAACGTATTTATAACAGATTCAAAACGTCAAAACGTGCTTTCATTATAATTGCTTTCATGTTCAACGCTTTTGTCAGTTATGAGTGACGTAGAACATGACTGTATACTTTTGACGTAACGCGTCCTCAAAGGACAGTGAGAAAAACATTAAAATATTATAAAATCGCTGTACTGGGTTTTATCCATCGCGTGCGATGTCAGGGAGCCTCTTTGTGAGGATTAACTCTGTACTAAAATGCACCTTGTTTTGAAAGGTATTTATACATTTTAGTTGTATATATTAAACATGCGGTGCCAATTGCCACTTAAAGTAGAGGAGCCTATATTCATTCGTTCCACAGGGTTGCGCGGGAAATCTAGGATTGATGATTAAAGTACGATGCATCGTCTTTTTCAAATCAGGACACCGTCAGATTTTCATCTCTTGTCTCGGTGTCCCAAGAAAAATTCGGTAATGTATTTTCCGTCTTTACGTGA
The DNA here is from genome assembly GCA_907164805.1 of Brachyptera putata. Classification (NCBI taxonomy): domain Eukaryota; kingdom Metazoa; phylum Arthropoda; class Insecta; order Plecoptera; family Taeniopterygidae; genus Brachyptera; species Brachyptera putata. The sequence goes on along the minus strand of OU015466.1, from coordinate 15,442,744 downwards.
CGACGATGACGGTAAGTGCTCTTCATAGAAGTCACATCTAGTATTGGTTGTTATTTAGTCTGGCTCTGATTCGATACTGTTTGTTTGTATTTCTGTGCGTGGACCATGGTCACTGAGAAAGCTACGATGACGAAATTGAATGCATGAATTGAGACGGTGTTCTTGAAGATCGGTAATGGAGGTCGAATAGGCATTATGATAATATGGATGCAAAAATTGAATATAAGATTCTCAAGGATGTGTATACAATATTATATTCCTATACCAAGAAAGTGTCCGAATCCTTCGAGGGGATATATTTTGTCCCAGAATCTTGATCATTCAAGTTTAATCTCCGAAAAAATGCATTTATGTTTCAAATTTATCATAGTGATTTCAATAGTTGTTTTCTGGCATTATAAATATGATATACGAGCATTGATTGTAATCCCGAATGGTGGTTTTCACATATCGGTGGAGGCGCCGGGTTCTTAGTATTGGTGGAGGTGCCGAATTGAACATTTTGCTTGCGTAAATTAGCATATTCTGCTCCACTCATTCTGTTTAATCCATTCTAGAATTCTGAACTATCATGCCAACCCTCTGAACAGATTGTTAGTAGGGCACTCCAAAATTGCATACCGTTCCTAATTAATCAAGTGTTTGGCTTCCTTAATTTGTCTGATTTCCTAACAAAATTGCTCCTTTCTCAATTTTGTTGTCTCCTAAATCCAAGTTCCAGTCACTATTCATCTTACCTACACATTCGCTCTTTACTTTTCTCTATGTATAAGTCTTATACATCCTCTACTCCCCCCCCCCTCTCCCTCTAACACATACACACTCACGCGTACACTCTTCATTTATTAATAATATTTCAATTGAGACACTTCCGTTGTTGAAATACGTCAATACCACCACTCTGCCATACTAGGGCAGAAACCGTTCGTTCAGGAGATCAAATGCTGGAGGCTCGCTTTGTGAAATACCACTCTTTTATTCATTATCTTTATGGTCAATGATTTAATCATTCTGTTTCATCATTGTATTTTGTATTATCCGCATGTATTACACATAGCTCATACATCTGAGATGTTGCTAGATACATATAATTCAGAATAGGCCTACAGCTAAAAATAATATATAGATTTTTAAGCAAATGAAAAATGACAGCCAGAAATTGATAGCTATAGGCATAGGCTTATTTCAAGTGATATTATATATTGTTCTAATAAGTGAACAACAATGTTCTACAAATTTAATTCTCCAAACACAACTTCAGTATTATTTTGTTTGCCCTCGAGTTTCTAGTTGCTATAGTAATCTGACATACATACTCTCCCTATATGCCTCAGTTGGGATTCATTGAGTAGGGATTAAAAATATACAGTATGTGTTTCTATTAAAATGAAATTGGTATAACTTGTGTAATACCGTTCATGGATGGATAGTAAAAAACTGATAATTCGTTAGGTCCTAATGGAACAGTCAGTTGAACTAACCCCTCCCCCTCCCCCGCACTCCCACATCCCCTGCAACACCTGCAACAAGGTGGTTCGCTTGGCCGACATTCATGATAGTTCGGTGAGGCAACCGACAGGCACCGCTGTAAATCATCCCACACACAGTTATACGATATTTTGCTATAATTATAATATCGAGGTCGAATTAGTGATGTGAATTATAAATTGAGATTGTAATAAACGTAATCAGTCGTGGGTCATATGAATTTCGAATGTATGAAATAGATTTGAATAATTTACATATTCGTATTTGGTTTTAACAATGGAAATTTATGGAAGCAATCAAACATTTGCATTCATTGCTGATATGAAAACAATCATTTTATTTCCAAAAATAAAATGTTTTTGGGATAGCACAAACATTATGAAAATGAAACGAATCACATGAATAAATTAATGATAATATCGTACTTCTAATCTGCATTCCATTCTATTTGCTCAGATATATTTTTGATATATTTACCTGGAAATATATTAATTCATTTCATTACTGGGTATTGTTTGCCTAACGACGTCACTCATAGGTGGATAATTTTGAAATTCTATTATTTTCAATATATTCAGTCAATGATGAATGAAGAACATGAATACTCTACCTGATTTTCATGGAAATTGCAACTGAATGGATCTTGGTACGTGTCTGGATGGCTGCGATATAGACAGTTCTGTAACGGAAGTGCAATAGGAGAGTGCATATTGATTGTGATGTGGTTGAAGGAGCATGCAGCCATGAAACTGCATCTCAATGGAAATGCAATCATGGACATGAGACTTTATACTAACATTATATTTATATGTATTCCTTCTGTAGGGCTTCATCAAAAACATTTGTCTGTGTTCATCTGGTTTTCATTTTGAAAATAATTCCAAATTATAATGATAATTATTTTTCCGAGTTCAAGTTGAAATTATTAAATCAAAACGCAATTTTTGAATGAGCGAAGCACAGAGACAAATTCACCGTACTTGAAACAACTTTCTTTCTTTCTTTTTTTCTTTCTTTTTTTTGTTCGTGATCTACAGATCAAACGAAAGCACACATTTGTATGAAACCTGATATGCCATATGTCATTTATCTAACTCGATACACAGTTGTACATCATTGACGTCCGTTGAGCTTGTGAGAGTTGACTTTACTCAATAAAATTGTTTTATAGATAACATTCAAACGATATAAGATATTTACATACTTGTAAAATCCACTAGGAAAACATTTTTGGCAAAAGTTCAGCAGAAATTCTGTAGTTCACTCAACTTTCCTTAATCAAGCCCACTTGAAACATTTCACGTTTTTATATATATCTTTATCTTATTTCTCAGCTTACCATAAAATTAGCATAAACTTATAAATCATACGAATATACAAAAACTGCAGTCCTTCATTCAATTGAAAATATATACTGAAAGCCCTTCTGATACTTACTGAATCCTGACTGACTTACTGACTTACTGATTTACTATGATGGAATACGTTACTAATTCAGATGAGTTACTAAGATGTTGAACTATTTGTATATTTATTGTTATATTTTAAGGGTTTCAAATTTGAAATTACAATTTCATCTTCCTCACTCATTCTTCTACAAATACATGCATGATGTTCTCCTGAAGTAAACTCTTATATTCCAGTCTTTTTAGTTGGTATTACATTCGCCAACAGTCGTAAATACCAATGTTTTGCTTTACTACGTCATCATCTCTTCATACCATCCGTTTTATCACTCCCGTCCTGCCAACATAATCTAAGTCACGCCATAATATTGAATAGCCAGTAAAGGCTGATGCATCAGGGTGGTAACAATGCAGATTGAATGTAGCGTGAGGTGAAGTTTTTATCCGCTTTTCGCTGGTAAATCGAACAAAAGGTAGTGAATTATCAAATGATGTGAGATTCACTCATACGTGAAGTGTTGTTTTGTGACCACGTTTAATTCAACCATGTGTGTTGTTTTGCAATGGCAATGGGGTGAAGTTGGCGTCAAACAATGTAATCAATAAAAGTAATTATCAATTCCCAGACTCATCTCTTGATTCGAGGGAATTGTTTGAGAAACGAAGCTATAAATTCAATTTTGTGATTTAAAATAATTGTGCCTAATTGGTTATCATTTTCAATAAGCTACAATATCATTGAAATATTTTGTAATGAATACTTTGCAATTGAATATATTTTTTCATACTATACTTTACACTAAAATGGATATTTAAGTATTTAATGACGTTTTCAATCTGGTTACAAAAACTGAGTCTCGAATGAATCTAATATATAGGAGAGACCGGTGTAATGGCGTAAACGAGTCAACTAATAAAATGGATATTTAACGAATTCTCAATGTTCAATTCTCAAAAAATAAACTATTTCTCTATTTCTAAGAATATCTAGCTGATTTTTTTTCATTGAATATTTTAAAGAAAACATCACGCTGTAGATAATGATGGAGGAGTATGAATCGAATAGTTGGTATTTTGATAACAATTCATCCTATAAGTTTTTCAGTTTTACAAAAATGAATTTTACCTTACATTTATTTGTCCTTATGTTCTGTCCTTATAACTTGTCCTTATATCTCTATTCTAGTGTGCACCTGCACTGCAATAACACAATAATAAAATAGTAAAGCCGAGGCAAGAAGAAAGAAGTAGGACAATAAGTATGATTTAGTTTTGCTTTATACTTTCTCATAAATACGGAAACGTCAGCTTTGTGCCCAGTTTTATTGCTCTGCAGTGAACGTAGAACGAAAGATTTATATTTCATATTATTATTAAAATCATGCCGACGTCCTTGTTTATTGCGTCGTACTATTTTGATTCAATGCAGGCATTGAAGTGCAAAATGGAAAACGATCAAGTTATATTTTTAATTTAAAATAAAATGCTCTTAGTAAAAATAAAGTTGTTGGACCCACACAATAGAGCGGTGAATAATTATCATCAATTTAATATTTTTGAATCATTTTATATTATGTTTTCATAAAAATAAGAGAGTCAAAATAATCTCTTTTTCTCGTCTTAGTGGCTGTGGGATAGAGTAATTATGATAAATTATTAGTCTAATATCACCATTATGTGACCATGCAGTATGTTATTAGAGCATGCATGAATAATGTTTTATGCTTTGAAATGCATTCCATTGAACAGCATGAAATTACAAAATGATTATTTATTATGTATACACGTTGGTAGATTCAATTCAACGTAGGCCTACATAATGTGGGTATATTTATAGATTCCTCTGTTTATGCTTCATCGCTCAAATATTCAGCTACAGAGTAAATATTTGTAACGTTCTGAAATATCTAACTATATAAAATTTTATAAATAACTAGGATACATTTTGTTGTCTCAGTGTCGGAATTATCAATGTGTAGGAGGACTAGGGACAGAATATTTTTATATTATTATTCGAATATATCTGTTTTTTAATTTTAAAAATATAATAAAACATTATGTACACTATGGAAAACGCAACATAAACGTTGTTGGATGAGCGATACAGACATATTTATATGAAATGTAATGAATATGTAATGTATATGAAATGAAAATGTAATGTGTGAGTTCAACACAATTATTCACTGCCTTCCTGTTTTCTTCATCACTCGCTTTGAACATTTCACAATTTAATTGGTTAGACCTGTTGCTTAATATCCTGATAGGTTTCTTAATAATTTTGATTGATGTGAAGAAATCAAATTTTTTAAATTTTTCGATCAAAACAGCTGATTCGATTCATGTGAAACTTTGAAATAATGTGAATCATCATAATATTAAAATTCCGTGAAAATTTCGATTTATTCTATGGAAATGTTTTTCCAGAATTTCCCGAACTTCGAAATGGATTTTCTTTTCTCAAAAGTGATGAAACCGATTGCGCTCCAAAAGTACACAGTATCGGTTTAGATGATGACACTTGTGTATGCGAAATTTCAACTGAATTTGTTCTTTCGTTTACCTGTGGAGCGCTAACAGAAAAAAACATGTTCACTTTTTCGACTACGGTGAAACTGAGCCTTCACTTCGCTCATCCAATGAATATAAAGTATTTAAATGCATTTAAGAAAAAAACATAGAAGAAAATAGAAGGAAATACAGAGTTGCTAGAACAAATACAATTTTTTCTAAGGAGAATTGTATCTAACCAACATAAATAAATATATCCAAATATCAAGAAAAAAATCTTCCAATAGCCAACATCGAACCTGACAGGAAAATATAGCGCTACCGCTTCTAATTACTTGAATAGCATACCATCAACTTGTGTTCGGTTGTTTGAGCCCTGCCGCCGGCCGTATAGCCTGCCCGCTTCTCTCGTTTGTGAATTATTGATCTAGTACTATACGCGAGATAGAAGTGAGCTACACAGGCTCTAGACTGCCTATAGCGACCTACAAACACCTACCCCGTGTGGCCCATACACACTGCAATACAGAGAAACACAGAAACACCTTCAGACAAACGTGAGGATAGTTTTACTTTATTTAGTGGATCGGCTGTGAATCAATCGAGCAAAGGAAGTATACATATGGGGCTCAAAAGTTTGAAATGAAATAAATATCTTATTGAAGCATGGAATTAATTATAATTTCAACTTTTCAAATGTCTCTAGAGCTTGAATTCTATAAATGAAGATCTTCATGAATTTTAGAATTAATAACTTTCTCATTATATACATTATTATATATAACAAAATATATATTCTTCATAGTTGCCGTCTTGATTCCGTGAAAAAGCTAGAGCTGGGATACGTTAAGTCATTTAAGATTGTTTTGATTAATATAATAATGCTTATAAATAATCGTGTTATATTCGTGTGGAAATTAAACTTTTATTGTTTTGATTTAATGAACAAAAAACGAAGAGCAAAAATATGAAGTGTTGAAATTTTGACTGTGGTGAACATGGTTAACGATAAGGCATTTATCATCTTTTATTTCTTTATATAATAGGAAAGTATTTTTGTGATCGAGTTGAGTATCAGGAGTAAACAGTCACATGTTCTACTAACATTAATTCTTATCAAGTTATAACATCGAGAGCCATAGTAAACCAAGAAACATGAAGATAATAACATAAAAATAAAAACTTACAAAAGCCGAAATAGAGTTGTTATTTATTTAACACATTCAGCGCAAAAATGACCTAGATGTTGACTATCCCGTAAAATCCGAACATTCATCCATTCATTTGTTAACACTTCTCGAATGTTTTTTTTTATATGTATCCAACACTTTTCTCGAATAAATATAAAAATATGCGCTTGGCGAAAAGTAAAATGAAATGATTTATGGATGAAATAAGTTGCTTGTGGCATATGTGCTCAAAATACTTGAACAACTGTATGCCTACTAATTAATTGAAATAACTGAAGATTGTATAAATATTTTGCTTTGCTGGAGATTTTTACACTGACTTTTAATGATTCAATTCAAGCAACTTTTCAGTTAATTAACAGAATGCTAACATTAGCGCAATACTTGGAAATATAAAGAGCTGAAAAGTGAGTAATAAAAAATACAGAAAAGGGAAAAAAGTGAATAAAACCTGTTCATATAATGTAATAATCTACGACATTTGTTTCAGTTTATTTTCACTTGATTTTTCACTGTCTATATTTTGTTATTTGGCTATTAGGTTATATTTCTTAGCTGGTTTATTATTTCAGGGAATTAATTGGTGTAGTCAATAATATTTAGAATAGCTCTGGTCCAATTTTTCTCCACATCTTCTGCCGCTTCCAGGGCCATAGAGTTGTTAGGCACTTTCATATTTATACAAAAATAAAAACCGAACAATTGCATGAATGTTTGGGAAGTAAAATAATTCTCAATAAATATATTCATTGTTATTCCAGAAAGCTGGATAAAGCTGGATCCTAGTGGTCAATCACATTTTGTTAACAGCTGACATTAAAATTGTTATTCTCTCTAAAATATTAATTAAAATATAAAGATTTCGCACATAGGTCAAAACAGTGTATTTTATGAATATCTCAGAGAATATGATGAGCTAAGTAAAAACATTAAAGACTGCGTAAGTATCAAAGAAGTTAAAAGTATATGTATTACATATGTCAAGAAATACTATTGATGACAATGTGATAAAACGGTTTCACGAATGATACATTTATTACTTAAATGATAATTAGAGGAGAAACTTGTTATCACACTACCAATGTTATTTATGTATCATAATTAATAATTAGTCCAATTTATGTATTTTTACTATCCGTAAAACCGAGCCTTGCAACTGAAGGTTCATTATTATATTGTTGTAATTGTTTGACTCGAAGCATTGCTCGAAGTGAGATAAACTTGAGCAATAGAACAATAATTGTTTATGCTAAACAGTGATACAATTGTGTTGCACTGAATGCGATAGCAATGTTTGCTGAATTGCGACGTATTACCTGTATTTTACCACAGTCACATCGCTAGTATGTATACTAATACTATTAATGGAATAGTCTTCATTAGACGAACAATGTATGTTATGTATAATGATACGGTTCTAATAGGTGAAGAGGTATTTCAGTGGTGTGTATTGTGAATGTCAAACTAGTCTAATTAATTGATACCATGTCTGGTAATATACAATGACGCTTCACGTTAATTCCAACTAATCATCGGTTAGTGATGGTTTAACTCACTGATCGGTTGACGGGAGAACTAATGGTTTCGCGGAGAGATGAGGCCCGATCAAGAGCATATATAGACCTATATTTATTTCGGTAGAATATTGACATCGGAAAAATTCAATTATATCAAATTTTCAGAGTATTTACCGCAATCGAGATACAGTATAAATCATTAAAAAAAAATCTCCTAGATTTTAAGACCCAATGAAATAACACATGAAAAATAGTCCTTCCTTTGATGATAATACACTGAAAATATTGACATTCTCGTATTTATTGCTCTTAAAAATATCAAAAGGTATATAAACATATATTTTTCTCACAAACATTTCTTGTTTATTCAATATGAATTATTTCTAGTTTCAAAATCAGGAAAATCCGAATTGTTTTATCAGCAATCTCAAGTATTATATGCTTACTGAAATGCCTTGACATATCTTTGTAACAATATAATTTGGGTAATTATAAGGCTGTGTAATTTTAAATTACTCGAAACGATTTGCGACGACAGGTCAAATTGCTCAAAATATATTTAAGTCTATCAAACGAATCAATTTAAATTAGAGGAGAATTTCGTAATAAAATTTTGTGTATTTAAGATCATTAATTAGGAACATCACATCAAGTATGAGAGATTTTTGTTTGTTAATAAATTACAATATTCGCGATGAAAATGCGTACCAAATAGTTGAAGTTATAGGTTGTAAACGTTTATTTCTCATTGATGATAAATGTATCTATAAAAGTAAACCACACTTCCTTTTTTGAGCATTTATTTAAAATCTTTTAATTTATTGGTGACACTTGTTGCTCACATTTAATAGTTTCTTAATTGCTTTCTTAATTGCTTTTATTGATGTGTAAAAAAGTACATTAAAAATGCGTTTTCTTCGTTATTTCACATCCGATTGTTCCATAAGTCGCTTAAAATGTGTATGATAGTTCTTCCCACATTCAGTATAAATTTGAGAGCTTTTGAAAAAAAAAATATTTCAAGTATTTCTCCCCCGGCCTATTCTTATGGGGAATTTCCATACTTTCCAATTTTTTTCTGGAAAAACCGTCCGACCGATTTTTCTGAAAAACAATCCCAACTTATTCTGGTATAACACCAATTTGTAAAAAAAGTTTCGAGTTGATTGAAACTTTTTCCTGACCTGTATGCCGCGTACAAAATTACACACAAAAAAAAAAAAAAAAAAAAAACATAAAAACCAAGCCCAAAATTTTTCGGTATATGGAATGAAAATCTTCGCTACGCTCATCTAATAATCGAAAACTCTACAAACCTCGATCATTTGAAATGAACTTCATCCGATGTCAATGAATCTAGAAAGCCGTGACTTCGACAATGCAACATTTTTCAACTAATATTTCTATCTTTTCGACAAATAAAATACATTTATTATATTATTTTCTCCAAAACGGCTGGTCCGAATATCAAACCAAATTTTTATTCATGTATATTATTCTTGTGTTCACATTTGTGGAAAATTTGAACCGTATTGGAGAGATTTTTTCTTCAATTTTTTTCCGCCCAGCCAAATCTTATGGGGTTTTTAGAAACTTCTAAATGATGTTTATCAAAAATGGTCCAACCGATTAGACCTCAAAACTATACAGTTCCAAGTTGGATAAGTTTGCATATAAAAAAAAAGTTTCATGTCGATCGGTCAAACCCTGCGACCTGTGCAGTGTTTACAAAAAAACAAAAAAAAAACAAAAAAACACAAAAAAAAACGCACAGACAAAGCTTCGTAAGACTTGAAAGAAAATCTTCGCTACGCTCATCTAAACCACACCAACTTTTTTGAGCATTTATTTAAAATCTTAGACAGAAATTCAAGAAATTGTAATTTACGAATGTTAAACTCATTATTCGCTCACGTTGTGGATAACCGAATATGTTTTTAAACAATTTCTGTAACTAATTTGCTATAATTCACCGCCTCAAATTCACATTATATTCCAAATATGAACCGATTCTTCGGGTCGTTTTTCTAATATCCTTCTAGAGTTTATACGTGTCTGAATTTTATTCAAAGTGCGATCGTCTTGGCACGTCGCTTTCTTACAGGAAAAACAAAACAAGGTTTGAACTATAGAGTACTCTAATTTATATTGTGATAAGAAAGTCACGTCATTTATAACCAACAAGGAAAACTAGGCTATGTGATTTATTTATAAGTTTCCCACATTTTCATGTGAAATGGATACCGCATATGATGGATCCCAGCACTTTTCAGTATTAAATATAGCACTACTCTTCTCGAAATATAAATTCAACTAAATACAGCATTTTTCAATTTTTATTATAGCACGTCTATTAGAAAAGGAACAAGCAATCTGAACATGAACCTCGCTCTAAGGTAGCGGACGTGGCGTATATTGTGAGAACCATCCCGGCAATAGCCTAGACTACAGAGGGAAACCACGAGAAAATCCTGTAAAGATGGTCGGCTGCGGGGATCGAACCGGGTTCGAATTTCCCCTGGCCTCCCGCATGACAAGAAGGGAGTGCGTTAACCACTGCGCTACATGTGCCGGTTCACTGACATTCGCACTGAAACTAGTAACAAACACCGTACTCACTCTACGTACACGAATGACGAGACGTGTACTTCCCCTTCAAGATTTTCCTTCTCACCATCACTTTAATCAATTTATCACTTTTATCAGTTTATATAATCAGTTATTTGATTTTAGCCTGTAGACAGCAACAATCAACTACAATCCATTAGTCTGAGCTTTCTATCACAAACACTTGCAACTCGTGTATTTGCATGGCATTCGTTTTGTTTGATCATCTGACTCGTGAATACAACGTATTTCACTCGGATTGATTATATACTATCGAGGCTTTAGCTGTGCTGGATATTTGCCTTGGATTAAATTAATTATAGGCTTGTTTAATTTGAATTGGGATCCAGGGATTTGTAAGGGAATTGTTGAATTAATCAAACTGGTGTGGTAAGGGATTCGTGATAACAAGCAAAATTCCTACCAAGAATAATCTAGTCGTCATAAAGTAATTAAAAAACATTATACTGATCATTATACAAATCAGAAAAACAGAAAATATTTTTGAATATTTTTTGAATAATATTGTATGATGAGCTAGAGTCTGTTTCATCTCAAACTTGATATCATCATTAGGCATGTAGTTTACAGCAGTGTTTTCTGTTATTGTTGAATGATAACATTCTTTCAGTTTACAAGCATTGTTAAGACCATTGTAATAACGTGATTGTCTGAGATACAAATCGAAAGAGTCGAGTGATCTACCAATATTAAAACATTGGCTTTACATTCCACTACGTTGAATTTCATAGCTTATGAAATGAAAAACGAAGTTCAACAAGGCATAATTGGGATTACAACATAAACGTATTTACTCAAATGGAGTTTGAAGTTAGAATTTCGAGATACCCATGAATCGTTACTTTTAGTCGTTTACCAGATGTTAATATTTGACTCGAGGTCGAACAAGAGAGGTTATTCTATTTTGAAATGTAGTTTTTTCATAACCACTGCAATATTTACAATAATTGTTAAACTTCTCTTACCAATTCTGAAAGTTTTTAAAAAGTGGTTTTTAAAGGTTTCTGCTACCAATGTATTGTTTTCTACACAATACATCTCTTTACACGATACTAAATCTCATCATGAATGCGATATTGGGATTCAAAATCAAAAGTTGAAATCTTATTTTTGGTAAAACTTGAATGCAGTGAAAGTAAAACAAATAAAACGACATCCATTAGTATTTCCAAGAATTTCGTTCTTTTTGAAGAGAAACTATCATTTCTCTTCTCTTTTTATCAAGTTATACCTATACTCTTCTGCTACAGTTGCTAGTTTGTAACTTTGGTAACTTTAATTTATTCAAATTGTTTACAGACGTGTGTTCCCACCCTGTAGTCGCAATTAAGTTAGCTCTTTCAAAGAAGCCTTTCATAGCAAGTCGCTCTCTAATTGGGACTATACCTTTAATTGGGAAATGGCTCAATACCGGAAACACGTCAATCAGAAGACATGGCGCGAAATAAAGAGAGAGAGAGAGAATGTGAATTAGAGAGAAGAAAATTACAGTGTGAGAAACATGTCAAAAAGAGAGGGAGAATGCTGAAGGTAAGTTCACTTTAAAGTTTTTTTTTTCATCTCGAGTTTGCCTGTCAGCAAATGTGCTGGTTTGAAGATGTTTGTTAAGGAGTGGCTTTTCATCACTAGTCAAGACAAGTTGGTATACGTGAAAGTATTAAAGAATTAGAAAGAAACACTCTTATTTTTCATTTTTAAGAATCCCTAAGAATCCCTCAGGCAAATTGCATGTCAGAGAAATGCTGAGTTTAGTTATTATTATCATCAGTATTTATTTTCATTCGCACCATCCAACAGGATTATTCTGTACAATTCAAACACATACTTTTGACTAGTGGAGAATAGTATGTCGTTTTTATTTTGTAATGAATTGCTACAATCAACTTATTGTAGTAGGTCTACCTATGAATATACTTTCAATTGCACATGAACATGTAAAAATGTATACAATTATCTCAATCATATTTGTACTAATGACAAGTTCTAATGAAGACTATTATTATAAATAAATAACTTACAATTTGAGTTGAGAGTATAAATTTCTCTCCTATATAGTATATCTATGGCTAGAAACATGTCTGAAGGTAAGAAATAAAATAATTTATATATTTTTCTCAGTTTTCAATTTGAATGAAGTTCATACTATTTATTCTGCAGTGATATACATACAACCTTACAGTTATGAATGTTTCAATTTCTCGTACTATATCTTCAGAAACAAGTTGGATTGGGATGTCATAATTTTAATAACTGTCATGAGATATTGTAACATGATTAAATTGTCAAGGGAATTGTTATGGGTTGCAAATACAAGTAGCGTATACACAAACCACAGTCTCAGACTAAGGCAATAGTTTTCTTTGGCACATCTGGCAGCTCTATATCTATATCTCATAAAATGAGAATTCTCTAAACATATTCTGATTTAATCAAGTTATAAGTTATTGTTAAGAGAATCGGGGAAATATTCAACAACAGGCATAATGTGATTAGTGCCGTAATGTGGTGACAAAGTCTCGAACTAAGTACACTACTGCTGGAAGTATGTCTCAATTGAATTTCTTGTTTGGCAGACGTTTCTGACAACTTCATGCTAGCTTTACATCTGTATATTACTTGTATTACTAAAAGTTGAGGCCACGAATGTATTTTTCATATTTGTTGGAGTTAGTTTTTTATTTAGTTTTGAGAAATGTTATCAGGACTTGGCAATCTAATTTACAACTCACCTGGGACTAAAACACTACAAAGTTTTTGACACGTAGAAAATTAAAGAGTCAAGTATAGTTTTTTCCACTTTATTGGCGGGTCAACACTCCCCACCGTTGGTTCTGACGGTTAGGCGAGACGGCCAATAAAATATTCTAAGCATTATGGACTGAAGTAGATCAAAGTATACTTCAAAATATACAAAGTAAAATTACTTCTGTACTTTTTACGATGAATATCTTACTTTATGAGTTCTGACTCGGCTATATTCGTGGAACCTTTTATTTTTATCGATTAAACGTGGTTGAATATAGGTTATGGTGAGTACGTGTGACGTAATTAGATGAGTAGCCCTATAAGAGAAGATTCAACTTCACATATTGGAATAAAGTTAGTTCTTTCGTGTTGTTAGTTTTGTCCCGGAGAAACCAATCAGATTCAAAAGTCAAATTAGCAAAAATCAAACTATACCTTCTTCAACATTGAAAACTTTCTGAAATTAACTTCACAAGTATCAAATAAATAAGTGTAAGTTAATTTAGATTCCTCTATCCAACATTTCTCCCAACACAAACTTCATGGCAGAATTGCAAAGCATAGAAATGAATGCAGAAATAGCAAAGCAGAACAGAAGCAGAAATGAATGTGCAAAAGTAGAATTTGTTTTTGAGAAAAACTATTCGGGTCTTAGCCTTTTCAATACGTCGGAAAATAATCATTAAAATATCAAGTTAGATTTTATCAAGATCATTTGGTTTCTGTAGGTTATAAAAGAATCAACAGTCTTCATAACCCTATGCTTGATACACCATTTGATATTTATGCTAAATAGTTCATATTATATTTTTTAAATATACTATATTCATTTCCAAACATAGTGCTATCTACGTATATGCTAAAAAAATATAACTTGCATGCGGGACCTGGAGCACATCGATCTAAACGTAAAATTAATTCCAAACCTTGATAATCCAACACTCAGATCTTCTCACTTGAATGTTTTCTTGTTTGCCAAACGTTATATCATCAGTCAACATCCAGATCTCAATCTATTTCCAATACTATCTCAATTGATTCTGTCAATATTATTTTCTCCGTGGCTTAGTCCTATAAAGGCACCTGTAGAGTGTACATTTGCCACCCTCTATCTGATCTCAACACGGCGGTGGTCTCAGCAACAATGGCGGGGGCTTTTCTATGAGATGTGGACAGAGGCATTGTAAACACTGTTACAGGGTGATATATAATAGAGTATAGAACAACATTAATTATAGCCTATATCAAGTGGTTGTATCATTATAGTCTTTGATAGAGGATGATGGTTCTATACTATGATGGTTCTATACTATGATGGGATAATATTTCATGAAGACATATTTATACAATATTTTGGATTATATATTTCGCAACGATGAATACAAAATTCTGACCTCACTCATGGTATTTCAGATTTCTGATGTAGACTTTCTTCAGAGCTATGAAATATGAGATAGTTGAAATAGTTGAATCTTTTACATTCGCATGGTGATCAAAGCTCAAATTTCATATTGTGAATCGGATTATTGTGATCTTTGCTTTTACTTGGTTGAGTAATGGACTATTTTTCGATTTGTGAGACTAGACATCAAAGTAAGACTTAAATATTCAAAAGACTACATGGCAAATTCTGAAAGGTCAAAGACTATGACCTCAATGTAGTCAGTAGGAATGTTGTGTAGTAGAAATTTCGTGAACACGTTTATACGACATTCTGTTTTTGCGCATGAGAAGGTTATTCATAAATATATAAGAGTATATGAAGTATTTAATTGAAACTAAACGTTAGACGAGTGATGTATTATAGAAGAAATTATAGTGTAGAATGTTTGACAGTATATTTTGGATTATGTGGCATTTATCTGGTTGCAAAGGTCTGGAATAACATGGAAAGTTGGTATCCATCCATCGGTACGAAAGTTATTTATAACCAAAGATAACTACATCGAGAATAATACAAACTTAAAATGTCTGTAATGTATGCTCTTGATGTATTTGTATTTGTATTTTCATATGTAAGGGAGGTGAATTTGTCGGGGCGACCCAATTGAGAGACGACACTTTTTGAGAGCTTTTATACTAATTATGAGCACATTTTTACGTTTGAAACGTGACGGGATAAGTAATGGATTGAACGTGTCTTCATTATCATAATGATATAATGAATAATTAAAATAACAGAGCATTCATTCCATACATTCCTCTCCATTGTGATTAAACTGAGTTTCTCTATAACAATATTATCCATAAAAACGACAGAGCTACGTATTCACAGTTCTTTTTAGAATTAAATGGATTGAGTTATTATTTTGTGAAGCAAGAACAGTAGGAAAAATGAGAAACTTTTATACCAAGTAGGGTACTAGTATTTCTTCTCACGTAGAATATAACATTTCATAACTATAGTTTATAAATCTGCTTATTAAATTTATAACACTTCTTAACTCATTGAGACTTTTCCAAGCTTGAATGCCAATCTTACTTTGTTTATTCTACAAGTTTGAACTTTTTATTTCTAATATTGATGATGCGAATATAAAAAGTTATAAGTTCAAACACTATCGTGCATGGTTTGGTTAAGGGGGTGCTTGCACTGTGTTCATAAATATAGAGAAATTCATCTTTACTATTTTTTCCATGTTCACGAACCTGTACGTGGTACTGAATAATAGGTATATAAAGTCCAATATGATTATATGCACATGATTTTTATGATTTTATGATTTTTATGTTAAATAAGACATTGCATTTTTGTAAGTTCAATCAATTTTAAGATAATACGTGAATAAAATTCATCACATTCTTGGTATTCATTGACGTATTATATTCAAACTGATTGAATTCACAAAAATGAAATGACTTAATTATTAAATAGCATACAAATATCTTAAGAGTGGATATACTTTTTAGTAAATTACACTTGTTCGTGAACATATAAAACATAGTGAAGATGAATTTCTCTATTTTTATAAGCACCGTTCATGCACCCCCTTAAAGGAATTCATTCAAAGTTGAAGTATTGATTTCAGTTTTTAATATATAACTCAAACACCCATAAAATTTCATGTTTGACTTAATGGCTTGTGAGATAGTGTAGTACTGCAAGAGGATTGTTTTCAATTGATAAAACTATATACCGATACGGGATATCATTACGAACAGTTCATTTACGAATACAATCAATTTGTCCTCCGATAAAGTTTAATGTATCAGACTATTGAAGCTGTATTTCTGAAACAGATTCGATGCTCTAGCTTATTGATAATTGAAGTATGACGAGACGAGCTACTTTACTCATCAACAGACGTCAGTAGCATCCAAAATCGATAATAATTGAATCGCTTCGCTGTGTTTGTATTGTGATGTATATTCCGTCGATAATTTTGGTCACGTTCACGAACTTGGCAGCATGAGGAAGATTTCAATTAAAAGGAATGGAGACTATAAGCGACATTTTTGTGTTTACTCACCTCACTAACTCGACAACCGTGAATGAATATGGGAATACATTTTATTATTGTCCGTATCTTTTATTGAATATTTATTTGAATTTAATTAAGATCTGGTTCCACTGAAAATTAATTAATGAATAAGCCATAACCAGTGGAATAACTTGTTATCACTCTTGGTTACTGATGCTTTTTTACACCTTGATTGATAAGTAGGAAAAGTAGTACAAATCCAATTTCTAGTAAATCGCCGTCTTATAAGAAAAGTGAGACAGAGAGTTAGAGATAGATAGAGGGGGAGAGAGAGAGAGAGAGAGAAAGAGAGAGAGAGAGAGAAGAACAGAAAAACTAACCTCTTGAACAATGAATTGGAAAATCTAATTAGAACATATATTTGTAGGTACTGTTTTTTTGGACAATTATTCATAGAATGTACACTCGTCGTTCCAAATTATCTCAGAGTTCTCTAATATAATACAATCATTATTCCTACGACTTCTCCACGTTATTGATGTGATTATCAAGTTGGTGCGGTTCACATCATTATTCGCTGAACCTGCCACATCTAATAAAGATGTTCTCTCGCATCTTTACGCATCCTCCCTGCCTGCATCCCATGTCGGTCGAGCAACAGGTCACTCCAGATATCAAGTTAATTGTCCTGTGTGTTTTCAACACCGGATCATTGTTAGTAACTTGATGGGAAGTTATTGGAACATTGTTTACTTACATCAGTTAAGTTTTCCACTGTCTGTGATGACTAAAGTGAAGGAGGTGTGGAAAGGGTAATATTCGGAAAACTTGTCAATGTTTATTCTATGTAATTGAAGTTTGTATTATTTTGTATTTCTTCGCAGTTACTCGACAATTCAATTAGTTCAATGAGTTCAGTAGCATAAACGATTCATAAATATTTCCGAATATATATATATATATATATATATATATATATATATATATATATATATATATATATATATACATTTATGAATAGATATATAAATTTATAAAAATATATATATATATATATATATATATATATATATATATATATTAATATATATATATTGGCACCATAAACTAATATGATAACGGCCATTTTCATATTTCCTCTTGTATTTTTTCAGTTTATTTTCAGCAACTTTTCTTGGTTGCCAAAGCAGCTTCAATTATGATCATTGATGTTATAAATGTAGTTATAGCCTGGCTTGACCACCTCCATCTGTATTAATAGATATGTTTTATTATGAGCTTATTTTCCTCATGCTGATTCTCACAGTAATGAATAACACTTGAACGTATAGTGAGATATAACAAACAGATATTGACTTGGTATAATAATTCTCAATAAAGTGCTGGTTATTATTATATGTAATAAAATTGGTTTATGTCTTTATTAACAGCTATTAACAGCTTGAGACGGAGGCACTTTGAGTAGAAACGAAAACAGAATGCTTGGACAAAAATTTAAACAATCTTGAAGTAAATTAATATTCCTCGAAGTTTCTCA
The DNA here is from genome assembly GCA_907164805.1 of Brachyptera putata. Classification (NCBI taxonomy): domain Eukaryota; kingdom Metazoa; phylum Arthropoda; class Insecta; order Plecoptera; family Taeniopterygidae; genus Brachyptera; species Brachyptera putata. Next base: position 15,424,300 of record OU015466.1, on the reverse strand, counting down.
GAATTATTTTACAGCAATGACTTTATAGCATATAATTCTATTCTACTCTATTTTGTAAGATAATCGAGATTTTATATGAAATATAATGAAAGCCACAGGTCTACACACTATGATTTTTTCATTTCATTTCAATCGTTTCATGATGTAATCGGTATTACTAATTGATCTCCTCAATAGGTTTTTCAATAGCTCTCAATAACTGATGTGAACAAATGCATAATAATGTATCATTCATGTAATACACTCCGTAGAAATTTGAATCCATTCGAATAGAAAATGTCTTTCCATATTTTCCCTACGGGGTCATTCTTTTTTTTAGAAATTTCGGAATCATTTTTCTCATGAGTGGTTTAACCGGACGCCCCCAAAACTTCACGGTATCGAGATGGATGATGTCAAGTTCCATCACAATATATTATTTCGTTTGACTTGTGAAGCGCGAATAAGACGAAACAAAAATATTATCGTTTTTGACGAGTGCGATTAAACAATTTTATTTCTATTTCATTTCATTTTGCAGTCAATTTGAATCTAATACTCAATAAAAATGTTATCTTAGTACAAACACTAGCGGTGAGTCTCGTGGCTAGATTTAATGGCAATTCATAGATTCATAAATTGAGAAAAAATATAAAAAAATTGTCCAGTTTCTGTAGATCAATACCATAAATACTCAAATACTCATCAACACACTTCATTCACTTCAAGACAAGAATGATGAAAAAAAATATAAAACGTACACTTACTTCGTAGTTATCTGTAACTGGTACTTTAATTATTATCGTATAATATTATCGATAGTCGTCCCCTCAAACTCGATGGTGCCATTTAAAGTTTAAACCAAGATGGAATACAACATTTTCATTATACATTATTGTTTTTGGTGACATCTAATTGCAATTTATCGACATGCATATAATGTCTTCACTCAAATAAGAAATTTAGCACAATAACAAAAAAGATCCGAAGGCTTAATTATTCATGAACAGAAAAAATACTCATTTCTCTATATTTTCATTATCTTTCCATAATTTTTTTATTTATTTTTCTATTTTGTCTCTCCATTTTGTCTAGTGAAGAGAGTAATTTCATTATATGACAAAAAGAACCAATTTTGACCCGTGATAAATTTATAATTGACGTGCTGCGGATGACGTATGACCGCATTACCGTCAATTAGGCTGATTAGAAGTGATGATCACTAATGCGTACGTCAGCTGCCAGGCTTCTGGAAATGTGTGAGTATGCCAAATAATAATTAATCGATAAATAATTACATCTAGCTGACTTTGAAAAGAACGATTTAATTGGATAGCAGCTCAAAGCGACATATAATCATGATAAGACTAATAATAAAATAATAATAATAATATACAAATACGTAAATATATATATATTTGAAACTATTCAAAAATCGCGACCTCCTCCAGGACTTGAACCCAGATCCCCAGATTGCCGGTGGATTGGCGGTGGATCCAGATGCCCGGGGGAGGTCGCGAATTTGAATAGTTTTAAATCATACCATCATAGTAACCTACTGGTGGTTAATCAGAAAGTTGTTTTAATAATATATTTGTATATCTATAGGTATTTAAAAAAAAATCACCTCTTGGATCAATATAACTTGGTCATTGGGGGATTATAAAAAATGGTCCATACATTTTTCTTTTAATTTCAAACATTTCCCAACTCTTAGTCGTTTCTGATTTTCTTTCGATACTAAATTGCCTATTTGACTACTTTCCAAGCTCAGCGAGCGTTATTGACTGCATCATTTCGCATGGAGGCATTTTCATGCGTTCACTTGCCATATGCCAATCAGATCAGGCTAGTTTCTCTTGGAACCTAGACAAAGATAGTTATATATATTGCTATAGTAATGAAGTTAGCCGGATGAACGCACGAGGTGAGATAGCGTTACGGCTCATTATTAACCTTCTAGGCCTATTAAGAGGTTCTACGTGTTACGCAATTACTAGGTAATGGAGTTAGTTGCTACGTTAACATCGACGCGGTTTTCCTTCACCGCCTCGCGTTAGAAGAGCACTTCATGACGTTACCTGCGGGGGAGGGGGGGGGGGGGGGAGGGAGGGAGGGACACAACTTTATCAACAGGTTCGTTTGCTGAAGCAATCTTCACTTGACCATCAATTCACCATTGGAGATGGAAGAAACTCAATTATTTTTGCATACTTACAGTTGTATCAAAACGCATGGTTTTTATATAATTTGTATAATCTTCAGATGATTAGAAATGATCCGAAGGATTTCACTGCTGATTCGTGATGTAGAAAAGGGCATGAATACTCACACAATTTGTCAAATATATATTTCTCGAATTCAATTCTATTTTCATATATATATATCATTATGTATATCATATATTTCTTATATTTTTATTATAGTTAAATAATTAGTTATAGGTTGTGAATATTTTTTTGGAATATCTGTTTGAATTTACAAACTTTTCGAACGATTGGAATATTAAAAATCTCATAGCGTCTAATAATTGGCGACTTTAGTAATCATTTTAGGCGATGTGGTCGTTTTCACTATACCAGCATGACAAGTATTATATTTTAGTTCAAGCATTGGCAAACATGTCATCTCAGCAGCAGAGTAGATGATATAAGTAGGTCTATTATTTGAACCTTCTCACGTTATTGTATGTGACACTCAATGTTCACATTGTACCCGGCACCTCCACTTATATTACATTCCGTGTGGTAAGTTTTACTCGGCACCTCCACCTATGTTAGAGATAGACGTGATCGAGAACGGATGAAATGTTGTTGTAAAATCTTTTTAGCTTATTATCTGTGAAGATTTGATTTCACATAAAGCCTTCCCACCCGGAAACAATACATGCAGGTATACCACACTACAAATGGCTCTGTGTAATTCTGGATCAATCGGTAACGTAGTATTGAGACAAATTATGTAGAATATATCATGAGAGTTTAATTCAAATTTCTCTCTCTCCGTCTCTCTCTCTCTATCTCTCTCTCTTTCTCTCTCACTTTCTCTCCTTGTTTTTCGTCATCTTTGCCCTACTTCATCTATGACCCAAACTGTGAGTATCCATGTAATATTAATAATATTTGACCTCAATGCAAAACTATGTTTTGTCATCATGGTAACATCTTTTTGCTAATGAATGTGTAACTATTGTTGTTGTTGTTTCTAATTTTCACCTCGCACTCGACTGTCTATTTCCTAGGTACTAATTGCCAACTTTAGAATGATAAAGTTGACAAACCAAGCATTCCTTCAAGCATAATTTGATTTATTCACATGGCTCGGTAGAGCACGATTGTGGTCGTATCAAGCAATGGATGATAAAACATTGATGAAACGTTAATGAAACACTCGGAAACATTTGCACGTTCAAATGAACAAATTAAACTATAATATTCAACCAAGATCAACTATTTTCTGAGTGTTTCGTTAAAGATCGGTGTAGAACATAGAATTATTAATAAATTTCCAGGAAATAGCTTCCGAAGAATAATGATTTATGATTATAGCCACTGTTATCATAGATTGCCAATTGACATAGACGAGTTTACAAACCAGAATATTTCAATTTAGGATTCTAAATTTGATACATAGTATGAATATTAACATTGAAATTAGTATTCATGCCGCCTGTATACATGACACCTCTAATCTACACTCTAAACATCGTTGACGTCCGCCATCTTGTTGATGTTAAATTTACATAAATATTTAAGATTAGCATAAAGCACAACATCATCGAACTATTTATATGATCCCTATTCGAATTCTATGATCTCACATTATAATTTCTGATCACATGTCTTTTTAATGTGTTGGTCCTCGTTGAATGTTTTTCCATGAGTTTTATTTTTTCCCCTTCTATATGAAAGTCTTTGTGCTTTCCAACTTGTCATAACCATGAACCTTGATTACCAATACTTTTTTGTATCCTAATTTTTAATTAACTGTAATAATTTGGAATACATTTTAGGTTTTCGTAAGACGAAATATTGGAAGTATTTTTGTAAATTCACCTCAAATATATTTGCATTCAACTTTTTATTCAATATTCAACTATTCAAACATTACTTTTTAGAGCAAACTCCGAAAAAGTATAATTTTGAGTTCAATTATACATCAGTGTTTGATAGTTTGGATGTAAATTTATTCCCTTCACATACAAAAAATGTGTTGATACAAAATAATCATTTTTAATTGCATTCTAGATCATTGCTAAATTCTACTTAATTCCAATATAATTGTTTTCATCAATTATTAAACTGACTTAGAAGAACGTAACCTGGCCCCATGAGATGAAATATTCCTACGTTTATTGAGTAATAAATTCTCATATTACGAACAGAAAATGAAAATGCAAATGACTTTTTTTAAATATGTATATTTTCGTATCGGAATGTGCGGGTATAGGCGGGCGATATTGATTTTCCAGCGTGTTCATCATTTAGTGGTTCTACCGAATGCAGAGGGTGGTTCGACTAGATAGGCGTGCAGTTAGCCCTAATCTACCCGACACAGGTCTCCATGGTAACCCTTATAACACAGTAGTGCCGTGTGCACAATTGTATATCTGAATAACAGCTGGGTACTTTCACAAGTGAGAACACGTTCATAATTGGACTGGTTCAGTAAAATGGCTTTTTCGAATGTAATTTGTCGAATGATCGTTAAGGGGGTGCATGCATGGTGCTTATAAAAATGGAGAAATTCATCTTCAATATTTTTGTCCATGTTCACGAACCAGTGTAATCGAATAAAACGTGTATCAATTCCAAAATGATGTTAGGCTCTTCTATTAATATGGAATTCTGATTTTGTGAATTCAATCCTCTAAGATAATAGGCCTACGTCAATAAATTTCACCACATTCTTGGTATTCACTGACGTAGTCATATCACCTTAAAACTGATTGAATTCACAAAATAGATTGTTATATTTATATATTTCTAGGCTAGTTATATATTTCTAGTCAATGACACTAGTTCGTGAATATGGAAAAAAATTGTCAAAATGATTTTCTATATTTTTATAAGCACCGTGCATGCACCCCCTTAAGTTCAATATAAAATTGTCAATATAAAATTGACGTACCGTAATTATCATTTTTTAATTTAAAAAAATAACGGTTTGAATTGAAAATATTAGGTTCACTGGGAAACCACCATGAATGTTTCTGTGGGGCAGGAATTCTGGATTCTGTGAATCAAGTTCATGTCGAAACGAATGATGTCAAGCTGATTTTATATTATTATGTAAAGGAAATGAAAATATAAAATAAATCTAATGCAAATCACGGCTGACTTAACATGAACAACTAGACAAACAATTTAAACAAGACTTTAAGGAAAAACGGAGACAGAATGAGTATAGTAAATAAAATCAGATTTAAAGTAATTTCATGAAACATACTCGAGTTTGTATTAAAAAGTCGCCCATGATTCTGATACGAGAGAAATAATTTCAAAATCTCTCCGAGTCTGAACGTTATGTAATTATGTTTTGATATGATCGTTTTAATATGAAAAGATGGGTAAATGTTTCTCTATCATATTACTACATTTTATTTTTGAAATTTAAAAAAAGCTCCATCTAAATTTGCTTCAAGAACTAGATTAATGCTTTAATAAGCATATCCATGATCGCATTTTATACGTCAAAGAAGTAAACAGTAACATCTCATCAGAGTTTCTAAAACACCTGTCAAAATATCAAGTATGGAAAACACTATTCATCTTCAAACTTTGAAGATAACGGGTTTATTAAAGTCTCGCATGAATGATGATATGCTTGGTTATCTTCTGGAAGAGTGGGCCAATATGTCTATAAGTTTTCAATTTCAACTCTCAAACTTGATCTCTGACGATAAGTCATGTGTGCGAATAGACCATATGTTACGTCCACATCTGTTCACGAGTCTTGGCGGCTATCTACCAACCAAAATAACACCAACAAATATACTTCATTTCATCAATACTTGCATACTTCATGTTTTTCAAAGGTAATTCGATAATAATTTGAATAAATTAGTTATTATAAATCAGAGTATGTCCAAATAAAACTTATCCCAGTATATATTATTTCAGGTGTAATAATATTTAAGACTGAATAGTTGGTAGACATTCAGCTGTTGACAATCATGGGTTTCATTTTACTTCTATAAAGTTTTATTCTTTCGTTATACGTGCCACGAATGTAACGCATGAGTTTCGATCATCAATCTCAATAAACAATAAAACTCAAGCTCATTCAGTTCAATCATTCTACCATCAGTATCGTTGAGCCATTGTCGCAGTGTCGCTCATTTCTTCTATTGTTATAGACATTTCGTTTCTTCGCGAATATAAACAATCTTTCAATATATAGCAATAATGTAACAGACGCGAATGTATCACAATTATTGTATCTGTGTTGTGTTTGCTGACATAAATCTCGGCATAGAAAAGAAATGAATGAAAATCACCCCATTTATTGATATTTGTTCAAGTGAGATATATCAAACTGTATCGTACTTTCTTCACGGATTTCTTCACTATGTTGAATAAAAGTAAGATATATAACCGTAAAAGTTATATAACAGTTATAAGTGCAATAGTTTGCTAGCTATTGCAAACTATGTGACAGTTACATTAATAAATATACGCTTTTTGTACATATGATTGATAAGAGTTTCAGTGAAAATTCAGTGGTCATGCAGTTTGACCACTGAAACTTGACAAACTTGAAAATTCGGGGCAACTACTTCTGTAGTTTGGATGAATGGGATTTCTTAAATATCGCACCGTATATTCGATTATATTCAATATAACAGAATATATATATAAATATGCATCTATAATATACATTATATTTGTATTATTCGTGTAAAATTACTATAAATGGCAACATATTTTTTCTCAGTCACATATTATGGAAAACCAGTAACATTTCACCAACCGACAAGTATCAAATATAAAATATAACCACACAATTTAATTATTTTTTCCCGACCATGTTCTTATGTGAATGTTTTATTTTTCACATTTTTTATTTATCCTAGTGCCAGTTGTACGAAATATCAATTAGGAAATCAAGAGAAAATTAGTGGAGTAACTTGTTATTACCCTTGGCCACCAATATGCTATTTGTGTACACTATTTGATAATAGTCCCAATTAATATACATTTTAACTTATCGTAAAACGCAGCCTTAATTATCTGTTTATTTCATAACTCAACTGAAACATAAAAATGAAAACGTATGCTCTGAATTTGATTATTAAATTAATTCAATTAATTCTGTATAGCAATAACATTCTACGCCTACAATTATGTGGCAGTGGTATTAAGGTTGCAGTGATACGCGGGTGGCAACATATACTAAAGTTGGGTGAAAATAGTGAAGTAAATCCAATAAAGCAATAAATATCATACTAGTTCTGGAGTTGGAATGGATTTGAACTTGGAACTTGAGTGTGGAATTAGTTCAACGTGTGTTGGTGGCTCCGAGCGACCGTCTTCTCTATCAATGTGCAAGAACCGTCGGCTGTGTCGACTATCCAACACTTGTACAACAAAGTATTTTTGGCAAAGAAGCGTTGTGGTTGGTTTGGGGTGGGGGGGTTGAATGGGAAGGGGTGGTTAGTTCCGATTCGAAATACTTTGGCAACTTGTCTCGTAGTTTCAGTATATGTAATACATTGTTCCCATTAATGTTATACAAGTTATACGAACATTAGCAATAAAAATCGTAGTTTTTTCTACTAGAGTTCTAGATTCCAATTACAGTTTCTATTACGATTCAAATTGATAATATTATCGAATTATTCTTATATTACATTATAAAAAATAATCCTGCGTGATCATTGGTGGATAACATTTCTATGGTCATTTATTTCATTTTTTTATACAAATGCGTGGCTTTTGAATTCTCTTATCAAATATTTTCTATTTGATTGAAACTTATTATTAACGTCTTACTTATGTTGATCACTAACAAACTAATATGCATTTTTTCTCATGTTTTCATATAGGCCTACTCTTGTGAACGCTAATAATTATAGTTCTGAAATATATTCCTCATTTTACTTTCTTATAACTCCAGGTTTTAGTTTGTTGAACTACAGTATAATTTTCCCAATTTTTAAATTGGTGATAATACCTATACATTTCTTCATAATTGGTCTATCGTTTATGGCAGCCATTGAAATTGGATAGCAAGAGTCTAAATAAAGATGGTTTTATAGTAATGATATATTTTTTGTATTCACACAAGAAATAGGAATCTTACAAAAATATAATTTCCGCCAAGCTACAAGAGCAGCTTATCAGTAGAATATACAATAAAATTAACACGTACATTATTCTCGTGACTCTTTGAGCACATATAATTATAATAATAATTATAATAATAGTAATAAATCGTTACGATTGTTTTCTCTATCATAATCTTTATTATTTCATCCCCTATTAAATACATCCATTTATAGTTTTATAGTTTTATAACTAATAAAACTTATATACGATAAAATAAGCAATCACCATACATTATCGTCGTGCAGTCGAGGTAGCTCGTCTCTTAGTTTACCATGTTATAACCTTAGAAAACAAAGTCATAGCATAGTTGACATAGTTTGTAGATACCTTTACCTTCTAGCTAGACACAGAACTATGCCAATATATGTTGAGCGTTGTAATCAACGCGATATTTACTTTACTCGGATACTAAAGTAGAAAGTAAATAACTATGTTGTTACGGTGAGAACGTGGATGTCTAATAACGTACTTCTTGAAAGTACCACTATATCGTATTTAGCTATCCACTAGGTGTAACTGAATTAAAGTTGCCTGAGTTGTGGGACATAGTTCAATGCTCTTCAAAACGACTGTAGGTAAAATTATAATTACGGAATATTTATTAATGTTTCGCATTATTCAAGAGTTTTATTTCGCATTTTTCACGTTTGGTGAATTTTATAAGATTTTATTGACCTTTTTTATTTTGTCTTTTCCAATCTTTAAGGAGGGAAAAAATATTCACCAGATTAATAAGCCCCTGCATTTATGTTAAATTGATTTATTCATAGTTTCTGACTTGAAATGTCAATAGTCCATGTCTTTCAAAAATTGTATTTAAAAAAACTAAAATTCACTCAATCAACCCTCACATGCTCGTTTGTGTTATAGTCGATTGGGCGAAATATCAATTATATTTTTGGTTGAAATTATTAAAATGGTTGGATATTCAGCAGTCATGTAGTGCTTTATAGAATATAGATTTTCGAATATTAGACTTGAAAATTATTAATTCACTACAAACAAAGATAACTATAAAAACGTATGTACTATCTATACACAATAACAATTGAATTATTCTATGTAATGGTTAATTGTACACTGCTGCAATAACTATATATAAGTTATTTCCTCTGATGACAATACAGGAAATCTTGAAATGTCGTGGTCTAGTAATAACCAACCATACCACTCGATGAAAACTATGAAAAACTTCTAGGTTGGCGAGAATCGAACCCCGATCTCCCTAATCATGGTTCAGCTTGCTCAACCGCCGCAGTATTCTGATACTGCCTTGCGAACAACAGTCAATAAAGACTCTCTCTCTGAATTCCAAGTTCACTATTCTTGTTCGATTGTGTCGAAGTTGTATCGTGCAGAGCATATAGAATTGGACAGTGAAATGTGTTCGTGCTGGAGACACATTGTCAGGTCTCGGGAATTGAATTGTGGTACAGCAGACAAAACTTCTAAATCCTTGTCTGTCCCGAGAACTTTGTGACATCTGTCAACTGACGTATTATTGTTAGCCAATCAGCGTCGTCTAGCGTATTATTATTAACCAATCAGCTTTATAGAGTGTTTCATTGAGGTTACCGCTTCGAATGGCTTATGAATGAATTAGATCATGAAAGTGATGAATCACTAATGAAGTATTTCATTCAAAATATATAAACTTGAATCAAATGAAACAAAATAGTTTAAAAAGGAAATGATTTATGCATCAGTTCATGTTTTCAATCACAATATTCTATTCATACGAAAATACGAGTTTAAATACGAAAATACGTCCAAGTTGAAATTGTGAAGTTTAGGGTTTCATAAGTATAGAGTCTCATAGTGAAAATATATTTTATTAATTTGAAATAATGTAATTCATATATTGACGGATTAACAAATTTACTACAATTATGATTACTAAAGTATTGTTCATGTGAAATATCGGTAATTAAAATCCCTGCATTCACAAGTTCATTCATCTGGCATTCTTCGTCAAGACATATATCGTTGTCTTTCAAAGAACGTTGTCTTTTGAAGATTTTGATTGGTTATTATCAATTGGTGAACATTGTTGTCCGTCTGTTTCGATAATAAATGGCATCACTTGAGAGAAGCCTATAAGCCTAATCCTTCAAATTCCTTTCTCGCCATTCTCTCCTTTTCAATTCCTATTACTCTTATTATCCCATTTCCAATTTCCTATTCCTACTTTTCCTTTCACATATAATGAGTAGCGTCCCTCCTTTCTTATTATTTGTTGGTTCATTTTTACCCTATTATTCATCATTTATAGGCTCCATTGTGTTAAACTTACTTTTCGTGGAAACTGTATAAATAATGAGATGTCCCTCCATGGCACGTTACAAGTAATTAATGATCCTCTAGGATATGACATCCAGAAGGGTGCGTGTCATTTCCATCTAATTGTATCCTGTAAACCTGTTGAATGCTAAACATGCATACTTATATCAGTTGAGAACGACCAAGTTATTAGGATATCCGTTATCACACTATTACCCTTGAAACTTGGTAGCACGCAACCCGCTATACACATAGACAGTAGAACGCAACCCACTTTACACATAGGCAGTAGAACGCACCACGCTTTGCACGTAGACATCACAAAGCAAAATGTAAAAATGCCGTATATAGTACCTTGATTTATTATATTTCCTACTTAAACTTTTTTTATAGCCTCCTTACAGGGATATGATTTATCGAAAGGTCAGGTTTTGTAATAAATTATTAAAGGATAAGGGTACATGAAAATACTGAATTGGTAGAAATACATATCTTTTTAATGCTTACAAAACGGTATGCCTTAGTACGTACGGTAATATTACACTCACACGTTCAACGTTTTTCAATTTTTATCTGTGCACAGTGAAAGCCGTAGAACATATGCTAGATATGGCTCTATAAAGCAAAACCGTGTGGTAGGCATAAAGAAATGGAAATTTTGCTAAATCGACTACACGATTTTTTTTCATTCATCTTCATTTTAGTAAAGTAGGAAAACGTAGCATGTGTGTTGTGAGTGATATGGGCCTATTTATGTGAAATATAATGGAAATCTATACATATACCTTTATTTGAAAAACCATTTTGTCACGGACTACGTATTGCTTATTTTTTAAACTTTTAACGAACCAAGAGCCAGTTTTACGAATGATGATTTCATTAATCTACAAGTATATTGTTTGTCAGTAATTTTAATTATAACTAATAAGCTACTCCGTATATTTTGGTGGAAGTGCCATGACGGCTATACACGTGTAGCTGGAACATCCTTCACTGCGTCTCGGCAATAATTATTTATATACCCATTTCATCTGTATAAAATATTCAGTTACATCATAAAATCTTCTCAAATTGGTCTTAATCAGATAATTATTTATAAAAAGAAGCACATCTCCAATAGGTCTACGTTCCAACGTTTACTTCTTTAGAAACTTCGAGTGCAGAGTTGATTTAGCAGAATATCAGATTTTCTGTGATAATTTTTGAACGGTAGGAGTTATCTAATAGGGAGGAAAACAGATAATTCCCGTATACGCTTGACAATTATGCGATATGAGTTGAATAATTATAATTTATACCATCTTGAAGGTATTAAAAGTATCTGTGTTTCCTTTTTATTAGAATTTTTATATCTCATACCGTTCATAAGTTATCACCAAAAAGCCTGACATTTCGCTAAACCGACCTCTATGGACTCTTAAGATGATTTTATAACTTCAGATTGAATATCTTAGCTTCTACTTGAAAAGATTCACTGATGAAAAAAACAAACAATAATACAATAATGCAGATCTAGTTCATAACACATGTTTCACATCAATTTGAATATACTTCCTACCTTTACGGCGAAATTACTATTATATTTTACTCAGTGAGACACTGGTTGTCATCGACGTGCTTAAACCAACGAATTTGTTCAAAATCCAATTGAAGTCCCAAATTTTAACCTCAATTCAACCCCAATTTCAAGATCTCAGTCTTCAAGATGTCATACAGAAAAATCGCAACAGAGAACAAATACCGTTCCAAAGGATAATCAAACCAAATTGTCTTCTGTTTTATGAATAATTATTGCCTTGTTTGCACGACAAAGAAGACAATTATAATTTCGTTATCACTGTGAAGAAGCTCGTTCTACTTTTAGCTAGCATTATTCACGAATGAAAAGGGATAGATTTTAATGAATAAACTTCATACTAGGAGTTTTAATTGTTTGAAGTTAGAACTAATAAAAAAAGCTAGTACATAGGGTTTAATATAATAACAGCATTATTAATATTATTTAGTCACGTTATTATCATACAATTGAGTTAAGCACTTGAATAATGTAATTGTTACTACATTAATGCATAACTATCAAATACTGAGATGCACGATATCGTAGATTTCAATTCACTCCCTGGAAAAAATCCTTTGTAAGGTTTTCGATTTTGTGTTCTTCACAGAGAGTATGGAGAAATCAATTGACTTGAAACAGTCAATCAATATATCCATCAATCAATTTTAACAAAACCTTTATATCGGAATATATAGATATACTGTGTGATGTGTATATGTTATGTGTGTATAGGTTCTGGGAAATATTTCTTGAAATCATAATTTGTATAGTATAGAGAAAACCCGATTACAACTTCTAAAAACCTACAGAATACTTCAGACAGAGAAAATTGAAAGAAAATCTATTATCGTTAATTGTTTATTGTTCTTTTAGAGCTTTGGAGTCACATCGGGTGGCAGTTACTTTTATTGTTATTGTTAATTGAGAATGATAAATCAATGATTGACGAGTGAATGATCGATGAAGGGATCATTTATGAATATAATTATACGTATGTGAAGGTGATGATGCTACTAAACAAATTGGATGCAGTAGCTTTAATGAATTTGAATATAACATTTTTGAAAATATTGAAAAAACCGAGACAGACATTTTGATGAAATGAAGAGAAAGCCTATTTCAATGTTTTATAATACAACATTCTCAACTTTACTATTAAAAAAGTAAACAGAGTAAACAGTAAACAGTAACAGTAAACAGTAAACAGTAAACAGTAACAGTAAACAGTTTGATAAAACCAATCTCTATGTAGGCATGTATATATTTACAGTGAGCAGACAATAACTTATATTTGGCCTCATTGCTCGATCAGTCAGTTTAGGCTCCGCTTCAGAAAACGAAGTGATCGTTGGGCGAGGGTTCGAGTTCCGCATAAAGAATGAGTTCTTGTAAACATTTTTTCACCTATCATCACTTCTTCCTAATTTCATTATCACCTGCTCACTCGAACCCCTAAATAACCTAGCTGTTGATGGGGTCGTTGAGCAAACAATAATCATCATCAACTTTTATTTGAAATTGTGTGTGTGCTTCATTTTATGATCGTCTAGCTCACACAGCAATTTTTATAGTATTTCCCTAGCTATAAATGATCGAAAGCCAGTAGCTATTTCTAAAAAAAGACACTATAGCTTTTGATAAGGTTAAATAAATACACATTAATCATAAAATGTTTTCACATCCCTTAGAGGATAATATACAATGTACATTAAAATGAAACATCAAATCATGGAAAAGTTAGAAACCAACAATATTCCAACAATATAATATACTCGGGGGAAATCGAACGTTCGGTATTTTGCAACAACGCGTCTGATTTTCCGGAATTCCTGGTTTTTATATCCTGGAATAAGCTTCACCCAGACGCCCTGCCAGAAGTAGGCCTACCAACTAAACACAAAGCTTCCTTCCTATCTGGACTTTTGGGAATCGACGTAAAGGATTTTTGTTCATTCCATAAGGAATACAGACGCTATAGACGAGATTTTATTTCTATTTTTTCTTTATTTTCTGATTGGTTTTCTGCAGTTTTGTTGCTTTTTGTGCATTCCCACTAAAACAGAAGTCACAAAAGTGAGATTGACGAGAGTTTTTGTGACATATCTGTTCAGAACACCGCACAGCTGTTTGTATCAGTTTTACCAGCTCGCTCTTGAGTCGGAGTAGATTTATGAATCATCATTTGAAGACTTGAAGAGAAACTCAGATGAAAATCGGGAAAATTAAGTGAGTTGGTTCGGTTTTTAGATGCATCCAATAAGGCGTGACAGATCAGTAAAAGTATTATGACAATACAATAACAATAACAATTCAACGAATTTGAGTTGTTATCTACAATGACGCAAACAACAGCCCTACTGGTAAAATAAAAACTGGAAGCTCAGAAGTAGATTAAAAACATCAATGTGAACAGTTTCAACTTTTGATCATTCGCACATATCTACGTGATATTTTCTTTTTTTTTAACATTTTCCAAAAGAGTTTCTATAAAGTTGGAAAGTAAATATTCATTGTACTACAAAACCTAAGCGTGATTTACGTCTACTTGCCATTATTTTTTACAACTTCACACATAGAAAGAACATGCTACATCAACACCTCTAGACACGAGATGCCTGCCATGAATCCGAGTGGTCGTGAGTTGCCCACGTAGCCTAGCAACCTTACAGTGACGTCACTGGCAGACACGGCGGATTAGATCTCCCCATCCTTGAAACAGTGATTGTGTAGGCAACCACCACAACAGAGCCACCGGAGTGGAAAACATACGCTCGGTAATGAGTAGGACAAGGCAGTGTCTATCTTCTTGTACTGACTGTATGTCGCACAGGCTCGACTTATTGAAATGGAATGAATAGAAAAACTTGTGAAAGCAGTGAAATGGTAAAAGTCTATAAGAAGAAGTTAAATAGGAAAATGTGAGACGGATGAGGAAAAATATGAATGAATAGAGAATGGAAATATTCAATTAGAGACCGTTTGGGAGAAAGGAAGGCTATAATTGAAAGTCTAATTCAGTTCTGAGTTAATTGAAAATGGCTCGAGTCGTTGGGATCGTGATATAATGAGCGTATATTTTAATCACCATTCGATACTTGATAGTAGATGTATACTTTGAATGATTCTCTTTATATTATGATTGATGAGCACATAAGCTACGAACTATTTTTTTTTGTTCCGTGGAATCTAATTAACCTGAAAGCATACGCTAAATGAAACTTCAACTTTCAATTCGCATACAAGTTATTTGAGTTGACAAAATGTAATTTAGTACTTTCAACAGCATCGAACAAATATTATATGTATATTTAAAATTTGTGAAGAAAGTTCTAGTAGAGGTAAATGTTATTTATTTATTTATTTATCGAACTATTCAAATACTATAATTCAATGAGTTTGTCGCATGAATAAACTTTATAAATTCTGTTGAAGATTTATAGATAAGAAATAAACAATAATAAATCTCATTTATTTTCCAGTTTACAACGCAATAGCAAGTTTACTATAGGTACGGTAATAGCGTAATTGAACTCAATGAAGTTTTAAAATGTCATTTTTTCGATGAAAAATTTGATTGATTTTTCAATGACAAGTTTTAAGGCAAAAATTTGATCGTTCTGTTCTTTAAAAATTCATTTGCCTTAATATACATAAAAGTAAGTTATAAGCCAAGTTTGAATGTTCAAACAGCTGTCAAAAATCAAAGTCATTTGGCCTGTGGGGATCGATATGGAAATACAAAGAATGAACCTATGAATGAACTCCATTCAGCATACGCGGCAGTTTCACTATTCTCTTCTCATCACATTTTTAATTTAATAAAGTTGATTGAATTTTAACTAAACAATTAGACAATTATTTAATCTACCACTGCCACAAGGATTACGCAGCTTTGACTGTTGACAACAATACTTCCAGAAGTAACGATATTTTGTCAAGAAACTACAAAAAAGTCAATGCCATGATCCCAGTCCTTATAGTTTTCGAATCTCGTTAAAGATTTTCTCAAACTTATGAATAAATCACAGAATAATCGTCATGCTATTTACATTTTGATATAGGTAATGCATTAAATATAGAGCCATGGCTTAGGTTTATCCCAATTGTTTTAAAGCACCACAGCCCCCTTGACGATACACTACCTTCTAGTAGAACATGTCCTTTTGGGTCGGTGGCTCCCCCCCTTCCTCCCCCCCCCAACTTCCTCTCATACGTCCCTAAGCGCACCGCCTATGACGTCACTTGAATTACCTCGTAAATCCGCTAGCAACAATAAAGCATAAAGTTATGTGCCAAACTTTCTTCTCACTTGTCAAGAATAAAAATAAAAACACTTCGCAAAACGAAACTTTTCGTATGAAACGGATTCAGAAAATTATGTTCACACAGTTTTAGTGACGTCATGGTTAAGTTTTGAGGTAGTTTTATATATGAGATACAAAAATAATTGTGTAAAAAATTAAAGGTGGAGGACCTAACATTTTAACGTTCAATCCCCAGAGTATAAAGTAGACATAAACAAGTGTACAACGTTATATAATAATTCTTCAAAGTTGACATTACAAACTCATCGTAAAGAGATTGTTTGATGGAACAAAAGATATCTTTTCCTGCATGTTGAAGTAAGATAAAGATTGCTGTAAGATTAAAAGTGCATGTCGGTACTCAGCTATAATTGAACCAAGTATAGCACGTGAAGTGAGCGCCTTTCACAAAAGACATATAACTTATAGTTGAGCATTTTTGTTACTCAAAGAAAAGGGGTAATTATTTGCACACTTTCGTTTATCATACACAGAAAATTATTAAAGATGGTTGCGTGTGAGGCGATAACCCATACCTAATACAATTTTTTGTTAACAAAAAAACTATAAGAAAGAAAAGTTAGTGATACATAGGCCTATATACTGTTATGAGTTACTCAAATTTGAAAACATTTTCCCTCTGTTAATCTTGTACTTTCTAATGAATAAAAACTTGACACAATGGCATAAAGAACATTACTGTTGAAAACACTAAAAATAAGTGAAAGTAAAAAAACACTATCAGAAGCTAATATTCTTGATCAAAGGGGAAATGCTAGATGTTTTCACTTTGATCGGTTGTATAAAGGTACACATTAAAGTACATATTATTATATTGTGAATCGGATTATTGTGATCCTCAAACTTATTTGATTGAGTACTGTTTTTTATGATTCGTACGAGATATATTCTACATAAAATAATTCAATGTAGACAGAAAAAAAGCTACGCGAAAGAATTGCGTGCATACGTATTTGTCTTCGTGTATTTATGCACGAGAAGATTATAAAGTATATAATTACAACTATTCGCTAAATGAGTAGTGTAAATATATAAGAAAGTAATGCCATTTTTACCGCGGTAAGAGCACATGTTCGGTTTTTAGTAAATAGCTGGTTGCAGAGCTCTGGAACTCTGTGTCGTATCCATCGGTACGATAGCTATAATCCAAGATTCAACGGAACACTCAACGGCCTACATTTATCGGCATCGGTGAATGATTAATGAGGTGTTGGGAAGAGATAATATTTTCCGGGTGGGTTTGATTTGTAGGAAGGAAACGGTCATGGCCTGTTGTTAGGGAACCTATACAGTATTCAGTTCATTAAGAGCGGGAAACTGGGTAACGAAGTATGCCTACGTCTTTCAGGTTGGTTAACCATGGCGAGAATCGAGACCCGTTCTCCTGAATGACGGTTTCGAGTGCTGACCACTGATCCTACCGTCTCAGTTCTTATTCCAAGTCATTCATTTACTTATTTGTTCCTAGATTTGGACTAACGGAAATATAGTAGAACGGGAGGGAAGCCAGTTACCATTCTGGTCGTCTTGACGGTGGACATGAAATGGGATAGCATGATACTTCTTATATAATCCAATTCGTTTCCGGTGAAAACCACCTCGTTGTTGACGCGCCGTTAACCCAATCAATGGAGTCAGTCAGATCCAGTCATGGGTCGTTCTTTTCTTCTATAAAACCATGGTTCTTTTAACGGAACGTAAGGGTAACGGCCGCAGTTCGTAACAATGAACTCAACCAAGTACAATCGAAACCATAACATTTCTGTTCAATATCAATATGTACTGAACAGTGAACAGTAAATACTTGGGAAAACTACTGAACTCAAATCTATGGAGAGACGGTTCGGAATGCTTTGTCCAGTAAATGTACATTGCGACAGCCTAAATTTATTATATTTTGGAAGAACAGTGGAAATATATTTCGTTTTCATTATAGTAATAAACTAGATGTCTCCTTACAAATAGAAATCATAAACATTTCCAAATATTTCTTATTTTCTGCAAAAATCAGACTTCAAAAAATGTTCTGATATCAGCTTTTTTGAATAATTATTTAATTTAAATTCAGAAACAGACTTACTCTTAGCCGAGATGGAATCTGAAGCAGAAGTCTGTTCATCTGATACCTGTCAAATCCTATGCAATACGTCCAAATTATTGATTGGTTTAAACATGTAGAAATAATACTTCAACTTTTGTTTGAAACTTCAATGTACTTATGAAGTACTTTCATGAATCTACAAAATAATGAATCTACAAGAAAGATGACATTTATATTTTGAAATGTTTATTTTGAATTGAAATCGTATTCAATGTTATTGAGAGAAGGATTTCCTTGGCGACGTATATTGTGTATACAGCTGGTCCCTTACCGCGCGACTCACACTTAAAATAACGTTCTGAGCCTGGCTAGCTCCGAAGAGACCAACGATTTTGATTTTCTCTAGGTGAGCTAAATACCATGGCCATACAATTAGATAATAACAAAGTCACGGTCTCTTAGAACGCAAAAATGAGACATATTTTTAGGCCACTCCACGAGCATTGATTGGATTTGTGCTACAGCAACAATGGAAATTCACAAATACTGGTCTTGTTACCATGGTACTTGGGTTTACTAGTGAATAGAAACCAATAGAAGTCTTAGCATCTTGGAGCTAGCCAGGCCTAGGACGTTATTTCGAGTGGCAATCGCGCTAAGGGTCAATATTCTCAATATAGTTAAATAAACTGCTTGATGCGCATGCAATGATGTATTTTCAGTTGATACATTGCTGTATACTATTAGGAACACATGAGAAAAGAAACGTTCTATCTTCGTCTTACTCGTACACTGCAGGGAAGGAGGAAATGGAAGTAAATTACAAATAATTTTTACCATTGGTCATACCTTAATGTTTATTATTTGATTTTCAATTGATATATTTTTTGTTACAAGCTCAGGAGAAAAGAGTTGATACTTGTCGTAATAATAATAATAATAATAATAATATCATTCTAAAGTATTCTCTGTAATATTCTATATATTCTATACACATTTACAGAAGTACTACTTATTATTAGTAAGGGTCCACATAAGAATATTATAATATACAGTTCTTATCACTGTGTATTTACATTTGACATCACAACAATGCATTGAAATAATTAAATTACCATTGTTGTCTAATGATGTGAACAATTATGATATTTTAGGAGAAATAATATAAAAGTTGGTACATTTTATTATAAGTGATTGCGGGACTATTTTCATGCTGTATTACACATTAGCTCATATATCAATATTTATACAATTCGTTCATTCAAAATAAATCAAATCGTTCCATTCCGTTCTTGTAAATATCAAGTACTTGGTGAATAAACTCGCACTGTTTGAGATAGGGTTTGCTCAGTTATAAGTAGTTGCCACCATATATGATAATACTGTAAAGTGTGGTAAAGCTCGCATTTAAATATCGTATGTAGATGGAATACTAGGCAAAGCTCGTATTCCGACAGAATACAGACTTAGAGATCGTAGACAGTGTTTTAGCCGTTATTACAATAGACTCAGCTGTAAGTGCATTCCACTCTTGCTGGTTTACATTGAATACTGAGACAACGTAATCCGTACATATCTCACTTATTATAACAGATGTATGATTTCATGTTGAATTTAATTATAATCCTTGAATAAATAGGATTAAATTGTTGGTAGATAATTCGTAGTGCATTTCGTAGGTAAATCGTAGTGTTGGGTACATCACAAAATTATAAAGTAAATAAATTCAATCTTTCAGCTGTTAAAAACATGAATAGAAACATAAATATAATATGCGTGAAGTGAAAATATGTTCACAATAAATTTGCAGTCCACTTTCGTAGGTCACCTTATCATTCTTTCACGTTTCAATTAGGAAATGGACATGAAATAAAAAGTTTGTAATCATATTAGTTGAAGTAGGTTGTTTTTACTCAACAATAACTAGTAAGATGTCGGTTTTGTTGAGAATGTTACAACATTATATGTGGTCTTGTATTATTATACGTTTGAGAATACTTTTCCATTTAATTAACACAACAGTTCCAAGAAAACATGGTTGTCAAAACCAAACATTAAAACTCCCTGCATTAATGTTTAGTAATTGAAGTCCATGTAACAAGAATAACTGCTCGTCTATACCAACTTCTTATCAATGTGTAGAATGAATACTGGTAATAAATATTTCAATAGATTCATTAAATGATCTTTGTGCCTTCTGTCTATTATTGACGAGAACATTCCGCGCTTACAAACTTCAAGACAATCCGTCTCAGAGTTATGTTTATGTAATGATATTTACGTAGCTACAGTCAAAGACTACATAATTATCCATTACTGGCTTTCCATCTTTCTACTCATTCATGTAGCGATGTTACAAATAACCAATCATTCATTTCTTTCACATTATTGACAAGAAGATGAAAAAACCAAGAGATTTTCATTACAATAAAAAATGAGAAAGATTGATTATGTTTTAAATTAATATGTAAGTACAATTTTTACTATTCGGCCACAATAAACATGATAATTTCTAGAACAAATCAGGAATTTGAAAAAGGAATAACAAGAAAAACACATAATGTGTATGATGTAACGCAGTTACAACATTTCAACATTTCAACATTTCATAAGTTATCAACATTTCAAAATATAGGCCTACCGGTGTTTTTACCAAACATTATCACTTTTGTGATTTGATTCTGGATACGAATATACCTTCATGAAACTGTAAAAAGGTTTTCTATCAATAACTCTGATGCCGAGTTTCTATTTCTATTCTTTTCGACGTCGTCATCATCGTTATACGGCTGACGTCACGCGGTAAATTGTCGCTCATTTGAGTTTTTCCTCATCAATGGACACTCGAAACCTGAGGGCTTCGTTTTCCACCGTAAACAAAAGGTGGTTTATGAAATGCATCGAACTCGAACACATAGATTAATTACTCACTTCGATGAAGAATGTGAAATTTTTTTCATGCCGACATACGATTACAATATGAGTGATGAATTGATGAGTTTGAATAGTTCATTATATGTCTATTGAAATCTCGTTTATATACTGTTTTAGATAGATGATAATGGGGAAATTACTGAAATATTTTACTACTTTTGTGATATGAACCCATTAAATATTATTTAATATTCATTGGCTACTTTCCAAATTGTCAAGAGAATAACGGAGTACGTAATAAAAAGATTTCTAGCGCTGTGATTGGTTATCTAATTTTACGAACGTAAAATATTAAAACTTATCGTGATAAACAAATACTAAAGACAGACGTGATGTAACATGTAGTTGCCATTTATACTAATGAGTTACCGTACCAATTATCATCAGTAATTAAAACACTAATTAATTTGCATCGTATATGCTAAAATTTTTAGTATTCAGCTTGAAAATGACTTATTAATTTGAATAGAAGTTTTATAGTTTCGCTTTAAGTCGTGATATATATTTATATAAAATAAGATCAAATACTAAATTATGTTATTTGAAATGACATCGTTCTAATTCCATTTTAATGAAGGTATGAAGCTTGGTGTGAAACCGGCTAACCGTAATTACTGGATATAGTGTCTGTTTACCATAGGTGAACCGTAATTAATGAAATAATTGAAATATTTTCGGTGTAAATGTAAATATAACTAGGTTTTCAGTCGAGTAAGTAAATCTGTGTTGAATCAGGTCATATAGTGAGAGATTGATTGCCGGGTATTACGTAATTAATTGCTTCGCCCCGAGTGGTGTTGAACTATATATACCTGCGTGCCATGTATAAGCTACGCGGCGAAACGATGTACTGTTCTATCACGTAGTATATTTTTTTTTTATTTACACATTTATTAATGAATGGTCAACTGTTCGCTTGTCAACGGCACCTTCGTTACCGATAAATATCAGCAACGAGATTTTGGTGGAAGTGCCGGGTTTATGTAAAACAATTCTTGTTATTATCAGAATGTTTTTTTTGGAGATTATTTCATTTTCATTGTGAATAAGGTATATTTGTTAACTTCTTGATTATGAATCTAAGTCATTGAGTTAAAAATTGTATTATAAATAGTCATTATGAAACGATGTTAAATTCAATATTACGACATTTATTGCAAAAGACGTGTACCAGAGAAATATATAGAAATGATAGGATCATTAGAAATCTAATGTTATTTTATATAACATCTTTGATACAGTATTTCTTCTAATTCAGTTATCATAGTCCATTATAGGGCCTAACCCTATACAGATAATATTGGTAAAATATCTAACTTAGGCTAGACAAGTGGTCGAGTGACTGGCACACTAAATCGTCATTCATGAGACCGGGGTTCAATTCCCGCCAATTTCAACCATCCTGACAGGGTTTTTTTCGTGGTTCCCTGTTGTTCAGATCAATACTGGGATGGTTGCTTTAACAACAGGTCACGACCGATTCCTTTCCATTTTCCGAAAAAGCCCAATTTAAATAACCTTTCATCTCAGAATACCATCATTTCGTATATCATCCATCAGTAGATCGTAGTCATCAGAACAGTGTGTCGTTAAACCCAATATGAATAAATGTACGATAACATATCCATCAATTAGTGGGTTTATGAATTCATTGAATCTTATTTCTCGTCATAAAGTTTTGAACGTTTATCGTAATTGAATTTTGTATCAAGTGAACGTTTGAATTTGTCTTTCGTTTTTCAACCAATTAAGAAGTTAGATATATTAGCGAGAAATCAATATTGATCGGTAGAACTACATACAAAACTCAGAAGTCAATTTTCTCAACTTATAAATGCTACGAAATAAGCAGCTATTTAGTATCTTTGCTAATTAAAATATTTGTCAAAGGGAATTTGAATCATTTTGAATGTTCTGATTGAAGTCAAGTTTTAATTTAAAATTCATTTTCCTTTTTTTTCAATTATGACTGTGAAAACTTGACATATTTGTATGTGATTCCATGTACAGTGCAATACTCAACGAAGTCGTTTACACAGATATACAGGTTTGTGGAAATGTAATTTACGTAATATAACAGTATTTTATAGTCATACGAAGGAGTATTACTATATTTTATATTAAAATCACTCAGATTTGCATATGAACTTCCTACTAACTAGAACGATATTATTGAATTAGATCCACGGACTTTATTCTACAGTTTTTCCAACAGAAATAAAAGTGATTTGAGTACGTGACTATACACGATTAATTTATTTTAATCCCATATAAAATCCTCTCTACACTCCACCCTTTCAACTGCGTCTAATTGGTACTTTTTTCTACAATATCCTCCGTTGAAAGTAGCAATTTTAACATAGCAAAGCAATGTTAATCTCTCGCTCGATAAAATTAACGTTATTTTCAACTCTATTTCAGTCGAACTTTGTGAAAATCAAGTTACGTTCCCTAGTACGTCACAAAGCTTTGCTATCGGCTTCCTCTATTTCGTCATATACGGTTACCAGCGCGCTGAGTATCCAAAGCGGTTGCCGAGCGGAAGCTCATTTCCATTATCTTATGTTCTAGTCTTCATCGAGCACACAAAGAGCACTCGTCTTGTGAAGTAAGAGGCTGAGGAAATGCTACATTATAGTCTGATCTAGAGTCGAATGGAGAAAATAGATTAACCCTAGCAGATGGATTATCTATTGAAACCATTCATTAAATATACTTAGTTATATTACTAACTAAATAGGTCAGATCTTAAATTTGATGTTATAATTCTCTCTATTTATAGTTTGCTTTCAGTATAAACAGAACTTTTCACACTTTACACAGGTGGCAACTCTTTGAGTTATTATTAGATTAAAGGAACACAACAGAGTTTGATTCTAAATAAAGGGGGTCCAAACTTGAAACTTCTTTCCGGTAAATGTTTGTGTTTTAATCAACAACTACTCTCAGTCGTCCTCTTAATAAAATCTATTCGTTATATGTAAGTTTTTTTAGACCTTATATATATAAATTACATGAACATTCAGATTCTTGCTTCATAAGTCGTTAGTAATCCAACATCACCCACTCAATCAGTGTATTATATCTACGTTACATGTTATAGTCTACAAGCTTTTCTAATTGGCCACATTCATGATTACAAGAATTGTTTGAGAAAATATTGGACATTACTTTTAAATAAGTAACACACATAAATCAATGAGTTACTAATATTTTGGTCGTTGATACAAGGTTGCAATATATGCAACAATTACGTTTATAGATAGACAATCCTTATTAATATTTGACGTTTTCCAAGAGTCACGGGAAAAGCTTACATATTTGTCTTGATATGTAATTGTATTTTAGTTGAAGGGAAAAGTTGAAACGATCATAAGATACCAGTATAATTTCCATTATTCTACAAAAATCTTTTCAAATATTCTACGTGAAAATTGGAAATAACACTATATATACTGTTTATAATATTATTAATATATATCTTATTTCCATCCAACTCCATGCCATTACGACAGTACGATCACATTATCCTATTTGAGGTGTAGATGAATAACAATATTTCACACAACAAATAGGATAGGTTTTCAAAAAGTGTGTTGATGGTTTATGCTCTTGATTCTCTTGTTCTACCGATCAAATTCAATTACCGTTGAAAATGATGCATGATTTTCCCGTAATTGCACTCGTGATAAACGTCAATTACTATTCAAGATAATAATGCTAATTACGTTAGAATGGGTACATCGAAAAGATCACACATTTACATTGAGTTGAAACCATATATTCAAGGCACGGCTCCTATGCCCATTTGAGCACCCTTGACCGTGCATTACTCTAAAAATAAATGAATTTTTTACACTCATAGACTTTAAAATACTTCATTCTATATGAAAACATTGTTGGTATACCCGTTTTATTTTGTTCGCTTTGTGTTGGTTATATCGGAAAACTTTTCAAAACATTTTATACGTAGCCTAAATAGAAAGCAAGCTAATTTGAGGCATAGCTTGTATGTGTATATATATGTGTATATTTATGTATATATATGTATATATGTATATATAAATATACATAAATAAATATATATATATATATATATATATATATATATATATATATATATATATATATATATATATATATATATATATAAAATTTATATTCAAGTGAAAGCTCAATCTCGATCGTAAATTATTCAATCGATCTGATAATAAAAACAACCTATCAAATTACTCGATTTTGAAGAGATTCAAGAAATGTAATTCAATATGCATGCTTGGATTGAATTATAATTTACTCATGAATCAATTTTAACAAAGCACATTAATTACATTAAGCTTATTCCATTAGTTCAAATTTTGTTTAGCATTCACTATAGTATAAGTTCGAAATATTTCCAACCACGACATTTACTCAAAATAATTACTACCAATTGTTGGTATCTATTTGTAATCTCGTGTTTCGTCCAATTAAATTTCATGCATACAGCTGTTACTCTTACTGACGAATTGTAATCATACAAGGGGATGAAGGGTGGGGGAAGAACACCCTAAATATCCCCTCCCCCCCAAATGACAAATGTGTGACTTATGCATGTATTATCGGGAACTGTAGAGCCGTGCCGTCGGGTGATTTGCTTGACAAAAAAATACCAATGTCACCGCGATATCACTCTTAAAAACAATTATATTATTACTAATTAATGCGAGTAAAATTATCAGCTTGCTCATATTATTACCCTGTTACCGCGTAGAGCGCCGTTATATGTTTGTCGCCTTAAAGAATTTCTATTCCTGATTTACAAAAGCGCCGGAGTCTATTCATTCAAGCGTTAACATTGCAGTAATAATCAAATAAAACATATCGTTTTGATAACTCGTTTTGATTCTATTTAATTCAATTTAGAATATATCGTGAACATTGATCGTTTTTTGCAAGTAAAGATAGGTTATCTATAATATACAGACTACTCACTACACGATATGGATCTAAATGACATAGTGATTATGAGGTTAATATGGGGAAACATCATACTACGTTGCTCTTATACGGAAATAGCATAATATAATTATATGAAATATATGTTCAGTTGAATGCTCCACGTTGCAATGTCATACCAATTTGTGTGTACGTATCGGAGAACAGAAAGAAAGTATTATTACTAACCGGTCTATATATTATTAATTTTATAATAATAATATCAATCACCTTAAGAAGAATATCATTCACTTATCACAAAACTTTATATTTCTTCACAACATTTTTATAACAAAACTTCACATTGATTGCGATTTTAGCTATTTTCATATACGAAAACCTCATCCACTTCCTCACCGCACAGTTCCACACGTCCAAAGAGTTTAAATATCTTCATCGTAACTCTTTGAATACACCTTCAGTACTATTAAGCATACTATAACGAAGATATTTATTAAAGAGTTTGTCACATGTTTACTCACGTACAAACACAAACTCGTTGTAATGATTCCAACGATTCTCTTCGGCGTCGACACCAGGTTTCAACTCATCCTTATTCCCGCCCGCCGTTCCAGAACCACAACTCCCAACCATTTTAAAGCCCTGCTCCAGAAGATTATCAAACGCCTGTTCGATAGATGAATGCTTGAGGAAGAATCGCGCTGTGTAGCGATCTGTTAGACCGTGATCGGGATCACGACTCTCGTTCAACGACTCCCCAAACACGTCGCGACATAAAGTAACACGGCCACATACCAGGATACGAGTAATCTTACGGAACTTGACATCAGCTAAGCCGTCACGACCAAATGCGAAACTACCTCGATACCCGACCGTGATAAAACCAGTAGCTCGGTTCCGTGATGACGCGCCTTCAACACCATTGTTGATGGTCGTCACATTCAACATTGTCGCCAATCCGAAATGTGTCGCTTCTTGAAGGAGACGTTTCTTCTCGCGGAAACTCTCCGGTAAGATCAATGCTTGGTTACGGAGGAAATCGAGGATGTAACGAAAGAGCACACCATCACGGTCTAGGAAGTATTTTCCCTTGGCGTCGCGTGGCGGTGGTGGTATTTTACCGGTGAACATGTGTGCGAGTAGTGAGTCTGGTTCCTTGGTAAGCGTGCTTAATGCTGTCGTGTAAAACACGCCACCGACATTCAGTTCGATGACCGGCGAGAACGCCATGTCTTCGCCGTTGTTCGAATCAACTTGCATCCCTCTTAGAAGTCACGCGTCTTCGTTGACTTGTTGTTAGCCATTTAGAGCGAGCTCCCCACCGGCCTCCTTCCCTGACCGACGCTCGTCATAGACTGAACGCTAGCTCTCTCGTCAAATACCATCCTAGCCTTCTTTTACTTCTTTTCCTACCAAATCCCTTATTCCTCGCCTTCTATTATATTGTACTTCCACTTTGCTCTTTACTCTGCTGTTATCTTTTCTCGTCTCTTCGTCTTCTTCATCTTCGTGTATCTCTATCTCCCTATCCCTCTATTTTTCTCTTTCTCGCTCTCTGTATCTCCGTGTGTTCGAATGATCAATACAGACTCGTGGAGGTTCGTTGTGCGCAGCATCACGTTCTACCGTAACGCAGGGCTCCGTTTGACCCGCACAAAATCTCGCCCTCTCTCATTCCCATTTCTTTCCTCTTGACTTGTTCTAGGTCTCTCCGTTCCGTACATCGTCTACCGCTGATTTCCCAGGACTGGTTTCATTTTAATGGTTACCAGCAGACTGTTTCGATATCGGAGAAAGAGAATTGCTGTTACTCCTTACAACCTGTATTTTGTTTCGTATTTACCAGGTGTTACCTTACCTCCTGTAATTACAATGCTATTATTAGACTTCACACGGGTAACGTAAGCTCATCGTTAATCAATCAACTATTTCCAACTGTAGTAATTAACAGTTTAATGTTGAACGCAGAGCATATAATCATCATGATATGAAAAGTAGATACATGATCAGAGGTCTATATAGGAAGTCACACACTGCAGATAGTTACTTTAAGGTCGCATTCATATAGTAATTCAAATTATTATATTTATCGATAATGAGAGAGTAAAGTCAATATTTTTGAAGTTATAAAAGTAAAACATGGTTAAATGTGTATTACAACGTTTACATTTGAGTATTTTGATTTATTATACCTACTTCAGCGTTGAAATTTGAATTAATATTTTCATTCACTGCATAGAATTTTCACTCCCAAAATATAAGATGATTTGGATGATTTTTTCATTCTATTTGCAGTCGCTTCAATACACAATAACACCTACTAATTATCAAAGTCTTTTGTAGATATAGGGCCTAGGGCATGTCTTTCAATATGGCAACTTAACGATTAAATTGCAATATACATTTCACAATAAAAACTAACTGGTCAATTCACTTCACATGATGACAGAAATTTCGAAAATATAGTAATTTTACAAGTAGAGTTTGATCAAAGATGCAGACTATAAAACCTCCTATCGGTTTAGTGATTTATTTGTATTTTCAAATCTATCGTAGAAACACTGCATGTCTTTTATGAATGCTAAGAACGATGATAATGAACTATAAGAAATTTCAGAGTCTTCAATCACAAGACATATAAGACACGATAATCAGCCACGTATCATACCACGGTACAATGGAAATCAATCTGCTTGATTCTCTAAAAAAATTATATTATATTTTTATATGAATAAGTAATCTATGTGATTTTTTTCTACCAATGACCATTTGGTGAACTCATGAATAATTTGACTCCACGTGTATTGTTTTCGTACTCCTTATACAATAACCATCATATTTTCATTACGTTAGTCAGTCGAATGCGTATTTGTGAGAAATTGATCAATTGTTTGCACAAGAACGTATAGTAGGCCTGCACTAAATGTATTTTATATTTTAACGTTCTTCCATCAATATGGAACTATAGAGTGCTTTTCGATGAGCTCTAACGTAGAGCTCCATGCCATTCTTAAGGTAATTTGTCTAAAAGTTTTTTTCTGTACATACGGTACAGAAACACGGTTGACTGATCATCGTGAAACTTTTTTTCAACTTGGAATGTTTGAAACATATTGAATGAATAGTTTTTTGTCAAGTAATTTTGTTCTGAAATTTTACAGAAAACTTGAGAATAATATGAAGTGCTAAAATTCTAAAATATATTTCGAATTTGAAACTTTATCAAGATGAGAAAGACATACATAGTCATAATGCAAATATTTTAAAAATAGTATGAATATCTGGTTAGTCATTATCAAGGAAAAAATTGTCTTTTTTGCTTTTCCAAGCATTTCACTCTCCATATACACGTTCATTCACCAACGCTCACCGCAAATAGCGTTTTCCTAGTTCTAGTATATCTATAATTGAAAATGATTCAATTAAATAATTTCTGTTGATGTCGCTGCTCTATACATTTCATATCTCGTATACACGAGCTTAGTAATAACACGGTGAATACTTCCTATATACACACCAACAGCGAAATAAAAGAGCAGACGTGCACAAAGAGCACGCAAACAATTCGAGCACTACGAGCACGCGTAGCACACACAAAGCTGAAATGTATTTGACAGAAAGCCAATATCAAAGACGTCTACCACCGTATATACACTTCATCCAGTACATAATAGAGTTGACGGCCTCCATCGACCGTTTTTCCTATTAGTTAACCGTGACGGTCGGGGGAGTACACCTTACATTCAGTCCCATTCCATCCCCAAAACATTCAAACACTTTTTCTTAATTTATTTGTATTTGTATTTTTTGATGAGATACAGAGTCACCATGAAAAGTTCAACATAGATTTAAATGTAATTATCATATTTTGGTTTATTTCATGCAGAAATAAAAAAAAACATTTCATGTGCTATATATATATATATATCAATCTTTATTCGGATCTCTGCCCATGCCCAGTGGGTTGCCTTGTTAGACACAGAATAACAATTAAATTTAAAATTAAAATTGATAAGAACATACAAAAAAATAAAATTTTGAAGATGAAGCTAACTTGAGACTAAAATAATGTAGCTAATTTTGCTGTATGATTGATTTCTGAGAATTATAATTGAATCGCGTAATACGCTTAATACTATATCCTTAATAATTGAAATTATACCAAATTTTATAAAACATTTTTATAAAAATTTCGGGATAGTCCCTCTAGCCACCAATAAGAAGCCCGGTGACTTCTATCTTCTCGTTGGCATACTTCTGCAAGTAGTATGGTATGGTGGGTTCATGAATCTTTTTTTTCTGGATTAACTTCTTGAACCTGATCCACACCTCTCTCGAATCGTGTTGTTGGATCTAGTATATCCGCTCATCTTTTAGATAGATTTGTACGATATAGACGATACGATGAAGTATATATCAGAGTAGAAGCTAGACCTACGTATGGTAAGTTGTATTCAAATGTGTAGTACGAAATTAAGATTGAAAGTACGACGTCAGTCACTGTCATAAACATTTCGACTTTTTTCTGTTCATTTATTTGTCTATGTGTTTTTGTGACGAACACCAGAAGTGTGATAAAAACTTCAGTGTTGAATGTAGAGTATATTGTAAAGACATATGCACAGGACTTTTGACAGATTCCAAGTTTAATTTTGAATAATAAATATGAAATTCTTGATTACTCCGAGTGTGTTATATATATTATTATATTTTACCATAATTCGGCAACTCGAATATAGAAAGTGTATACCTATTATTAGACTAATTGACTAATCTCTTCTAATTTACATAGTATAGTTTGATGAAATACATGACAGATACAATAATTTATTAATTGGTAAGTCTACAAAGAGTGGACGGTAGGATAGTCCTTGATTCTGATATTTTGACAGAATTATCAGTATCATTTGTTCCATGAGCAGCGCTAGAGAAGTAGTCAAATATTTTTTTAAACCTAAACTTTCAAAATTATTTTTATTATTTTCAAATATACTGAATCTTTGCTCAGTTCTGTGTTAAAATATCCACTGATAATAATCCTACTATTTAGCTCCATATGGAGCTCTCTTTCTATCATATCTTCCACGGAAATTACAGCCTCAGGTTGTTTTCATAACGGAGGTAATATCGGTTTGTACTTTCTTATTGAATAATAAAAAAGTGTATCAACCAAGAAAAGAAAACAACTTCTTACATCAAAGGGGAAAATGTCTAAATGTAAATGTCTGGTTATCACACATAAACACAGATAACTATCAGAGCACCCATGACAATATAGATTGAGCTATATAACACATGCATAGTATATTACTACACATTCTAAATAGCATTCGTCTCTCTGAAGAAAATTGAATCTAAAGGAATACGTCTTTTGTACTTTATTAGTTTTCTGAATGAAGTTGATTTGCATTTAGAAAAGACCTCTTAAATCGTAAGCTTTAGATCAAATCAAAGAGCACAGTAAAAACGATCCATCCAGCGGAGATGAAGTAGTCAAGTTTGGTGCATTAAAAGATGGCAATTCTTGACTCCAGATACGAAGAATACAGATTGAAGTATCAACTCACTTGGAACATACAATTCAGATTCCACAAAATAAATTTGAACTTATAAGATAGTTTGTTTCCTATTCCAAGTTTTAGAATTAGTACGCCAAGTGGGTTGTGTGCACTTGGTCTATTATCAGTTGATAGTACTTGAATCGGGTACTAGCGGAGCGGTGCACTAATTCAGGGTCTTGTGCACTAATTCTCACTACCTTACTTCACGTATAAGAATTAGTGCGCCAAGTTGTGGGGCCAAAACGGACCTTTTTTGTGGGAGAGTGGTCCTGGGGAGGGGGGGGGGGGGGGTAATTGGCATATGTAATTGTTTGTTTCTCTGTGAACCACACAAGCGGTTGATTGAGACAATAATAATATTTATCTAATGTTAATAGTTTATATGCACTTTTACATGATAGGGATGCAGGAAAGAGTATGATATAAATTATATTCCTGGCACAATGGGTGAGTGATCCTGATGCATCCTGACAAAGATAGTGTAATTGGTGAACTATATTTGTGCTGGTGAAATATATTAATTATTTCTTTCAGACAGTGGACCAGTGGCTAGCACGCTGATTCGTCATTCAGGCGACTGGAGTTCGATTCCCACTGTAGTCGACTATCCTGACAAGGTTTAACGAGGTTTTCCTCTATCATTGAGGTGTATACTGGGATGACTCCTTTAGCAATAGGTCACGACCGTATCCTTCCGATTATCCATAACACCTGATTAAATAACTTCTCGTATCATATTCCTATCATTATTAAAGAGAAGTAATACGGCTTGATTCGACGGAATGGACCGCTACTGCTATAGTATTCCAAAGTCGTGATTTGAAAATACGTACTCATTATTCGATCTATCAATATGTTTACGCTCGGTTTCTCTTATTTCAATAAATATTTTTCTGTCGTAAATATTTCGTTACACAAGCGAAAGTTATTTCCCCAGATGCCGGAGGATATTTCTCCGAAGTTTAGATATTTTTGATATTTCTTGTGATACATATAACTGTCGTTGTAAATATAAGCCCACGAGATGTCAAACGAAGCATGTGATGTTAAGCCAGGGTTTGATTGACCCGTGTAGCTAAGATGTCGACCTAGCGTTCGGTAATAAATAACTAGCCTGAGGCCAAACGGTTTTGAACGAAATGAAACTTATTTTAGTTCAAAGAAATCAAACAGTTCAGAACAATTGAAAAAAAAACTCACGTATATTTTTTCCTACATTTTAAAAATTCTTTCTCGCTATTGCCTCAAATCTAGGACTATCTACAATAGATACACAACTTGGACTTCTCCCATAGATCGCCTACATAAGCTATATAGCTACAAGGCTCTGATGGCCTGAGTAGTCGATCTCAGTGGCTTAGATCGGTTTCATACATCGAAAACAACGTCGCTCTCAGCATCTCAGTCTGGGATCCATCGTAGATAATTCTAGCTCAAATGAAGCCTCATCAATTCTAATATTCATTTTTGAGATTTTAAAAATGTAGATCTAGTTTGAAGTATGATCTTAATTCCAAAAGTCGCTGATAGTTCGCGTCACGCATATGGAGTTGAAAAAATTATGCTCTGAAGCTTTCAACGTGAGATGACCGTCAAATACGAAAAGAGGATTTGATGGCCTCTACCAACCACGTGACCACGCGTTTTACCACTCGTAGCCAGTAGTCACACTATCGTATCGTATCTTAACGATGTATGGAATGTATAGATCGATTGCGATATGACTTTTAAGAGAGACTCAACGGATCCCTACGGATCTTTTCTCATGCAATAAACGAAGAATTGCATTTTCTAATTCAAGGGATGGATCGAAATCTAATGTTCACCAAGGGAGTGCTCTGTCTATCTACGCCAGGGGTGTCCACCTGACACAATCAAATAATCGGTACAAAACAACACCCCTGAGATTTCCATTAATTTTTATTCTTTAAATTAGGGGATTATTTATAATACGAAGGCACGACCACCTACAATCAAACCAAAACGAGGAGGAAAAGGATATAGGAAGAGGAAAATGTATAGAACCTGACAAATCTCAATTAGTATGTCTGTAGGACGGAAATATAATTAGGTTTTCTCTATGATGGTTCACTCTTCCATGATGGTTCCATACGGCGCAGTCATACAAGAACTTGGACAATCTTAATTAAATCATTAAGTGAACTTCATGAAGCCAATCTCGACTTTAATATACTCTATATCCTATAAGACTCTAATATAACGATGCGGAAACTAAAGTTTACGTTGTGAAAATAGTCAAGTGCTTATTGTCAAAGGTGAACCGAACCGATGTTTCTTGCGATCGTCTCAAAACTCTGATTACAGAGCGCTATATTTACCTATGAAATAGTTCAATACCACCGGTAGACCACTTGCAAAAACAGAAGATTTTTTTAAAGTTGTGAGATGAAATTATTGAATTTAAAATTACGACAGTTGTGAAGTTCTGTATTACGACATTTAAAATTCATCTGTTCTATCGAGAATGTTGTATAAATAATGCACTAGATGTATTTCTATTCTGATTTCCGAGGATTATCAGATTACCTTCAAGAACACTATTCAGATCACTATCAGAAATAACCATCTGAGAATTTTCAGACTTTCAGCCACAAAGAAGACATAGTCAAAGACTGTGTACATTTTTCTGTTTACTGTGAACTGAAATATATACATAACACGTACTCTTATATATTTAAATTGATTCTTATATTTCCACATACTGGCCAATTGTATTCTTCAGTTATACTTTTCGTTCATATTTATAACAATATATATTTGATTGCATCATTAATTACAAATATAAACCCATTTTCAATTATAAAATGTACTGTGATTCATATAATAGCGACAAATGATTTTTTCACACACTTTCAACATTTACACTGGGCTGGACCAAATTAGATATGAGTCTAGATATGAGTTATTATTCATACCGGTACGTAATATAAATCTGTTCTTAACTATAATTTTAAAAAAATGGGCAATATGTATCCAGTGATAATGATGAATAAAGTTTTAAAAAATTATCAGTCAGTATCGACCATTTTACAAAACCTTTACATATTTGTTGCAATTTCGTTGAACATCAACCAAAAATATACGAATATAGGCCCAAAGTTCCCCTTTGACCCACATTGTATTTATAGCTATCTCTACAACGTCGTCCTTCCTTGAACAAATACTGAGCGAAACTCGGACCGCCGAACTGTGCTATTAAATCAGCCACCATATGCATAATCCATTTATAGGGGCAAAGCTGAAAGCAAGTAGGTTGAAGATTCAGTACACCCCTCACCTTTCCCTTACTGCTTCGAGCAATTCCCTCAAGTAATCCAAAACATCGTGACTCGAGCCACAAATCGATTATTGAAACCAGTAATCGATTAATATCGATACGAGTGGTAGTAGCGCAGGGATTTGGATGACACAGAAATATTGCGTAACGTTGCTAGTTATTATTTATGACAGAATAAATGAATAACTGCTTTCTTCAGTTACAATGTTTTTTGAAGATTCGAAGCTATCTTTATTCGGAACAAGAATGATAGAATAAAACGTGATACTTCCTCACATTTCAGATGTTTTATAAAATCACTCGATTATCCGTGATAAAATGTTTCTTCTATATATAATGATTGGAAGAATTGTATATTGAAAGAAATAATACTTTAGATCTTATACCAATCACGTGATTTTGTTTGATTCCAACGGATTGTTAAATAACGTTTTATTAAAGAACTCAGTTTAGTGAATCAAACCTCTGGGAAGAAAACGCAACTTTGCATTTTGTGATTTAAGCAAAATTAAATTCAATTATTTTCCAACCGACTAACGGTAGTTCCTCTCAATGATAAGTCGAGAAGCAAAAACAATTAATTCGTCAGTTTTAGTAGAAAGCATTAGAATCAAGAGTTTATATTATTAACAGTATACTTGAATACACGAAAGAAGAAATTTCCGAGCGTCATTTTCCCTCAACCACAGCACTAGCACGCGGGTGGTTCGCGCCTTCTTTCTTGTATACAAGTGTATCGATGTTGTCTATAATTGGTCCACTTTAGTAAGAACCATTTTCCAGTCATGGAAGAGCATTAAACAAATTATTAAAAGTGTGATTAAAATTTGAGAAAAACAGTTTGACCTTATTTTTCAGATAATTTTTATATAGAATATTTTGAACGATTGCTTTAATCAGTGACCAACCTTTAGTATGTTTTCATTTCAACACAGGAAAAGACATCATAAACTAAAAGAAACGTACAAAAGCAGTTCAGAATGATTGTAATTGATCTGCACCTTAGCGTCGGTAAAAGCTTCTACAACACTAAAGTAGTTGTACTGTTGGTATTAGTGTCTAGGTCGGTGATTGAATGACTGTTGTTGGTACGCCTGTCTGCTATCCGATCCTTGTAATCACTGCCAGTTAGATCGGGTAAATATTGTCTCGTGACGTCACGATGGTCAACACAGTGTTGTCAGCTCTAATTATCGTTGTAAGGACGATGAATCAGGTTACACCGGTGAGTAGTTGTTGAGTTCAAGAAACAAGGGTGGCAAGGAAAAGAGTAACTTTTATTGTAGTTTGAGAAACGGATATCAACCAGTTCAATCTGCTTTTATATTCGGAAAAGCGGATATTTTAAGAAGGCACAGTTGGTAGCCCGTCTGGCTCAGCTAGTCCAGGCATTATCTTAGAAACTGAAGTTAAGATGGACGTGGATGAGTCCTGCATCTGGCACAAGTTTTTGTAAACATCAGTGGCAATTACACGCTCATGTGTACTCCCAAATAACATAGATGTTGGTAGGGCATTGGGGAATCATTTTTACATCTTCATTCATTCTGTGTAATTGATTTGATTTAACGAAGTTTCAATTTTTGTACATAACTTTTTGACTGTATATATTCTTGGATGTCTTTATTGATTAAAAATTGAAATAACAGAGACACACATACTATTTGAAATGCCTACAAAACGGTATCAAAAGACCGCTTAGTTTATATTATGTATTTTTCAAAAGTCTATACACAGTGAAAAAACGCAGGCATAAGTTTTCTGTAAATTTTCAGGACTCAGTATTTGAAACGTTTTAATTTTTAACACATATAAACCATATTGTATTTCAGCAATTTAAGAAAATGATGGAGATCGATTCAATCCGTTATCCCTCCCACAGTCCAAACGAAAACACCAACAATTTGAATTATTCAAACAATAAATCTACCATTATAGATGTATATATTGTAATATCGTGGCAATATAGGTCCAGCTAAAAATGATAAAATTAAATTTGCAATGTTCAATAACAATGCGTTTCGATGAAATTCAAAAACATATTACTGCTTCATAGCTTTGACACAGTTTCGTGTGTTATACATCTTGCATATATGGCGTGCACGATCATCTCACAACGGCAAAAATGGGGGTTTCTAGTTATTTTACAAATTAAATTCAATTATATATTATTTTAGCTCTTCAGAGCACTTCAGCTCTCAATTTGTTATACACTTCAAATATTCTGAAATATGAGTATACGTATCCTATTTTCAGCTGTGCTTGGTGTTTTGGTGGAGGTGCCGGGTTTCATTATTTTAACACACAATTGATCGAGTAAGTTGAAAAATGTTGGTTTCAATGATTTTCGTCCATTGAAGTGAATGAGTGATTCAAATTCAATTTTAAAAGTTCTCTTTTTCGAATAGGGCTGTCAGCATTTATTACATAGCGCCAATTATGAATCAATTGTATCTCATAACGAATAGGGATGCAAAAGTCAGTACACTACAGTGAAAGATAATAAAACTAAAATTGAGTTGATATGAACTCATTCGTAATGAGTTGTACTAACTCCAAGGATCCAAAATATCGTCTTGAAAAGCCAATATACTAGGCAATATTATATATAGCCATGTAGGCCTATATATTGTTAATTATCATAATATAATATAGCTACTTCCGTGTAATACTTTTTTGCTGATATATTTATTCTCTGTTTCAATTAATATTGTGTGCTTTAAATAGGTCAAATGGAAGAGCGGTTATGTACGACCGAACTTCACATACGTAAATAAGACATAGGCCTAATGAATAAAATAAATGAATAAATGAACCTACATAATGTAGTTTTCCATTTTTCTCCGAGTTACATGAATCTGTGTAATGTTTTTGTGCACCCCTAGTCTAGTCCCTGTCACTCAGGACTCAACAAGAAAGACTCGATAAGAAAAGAGCATCGTGGTTGCTTCAGAGCTCTAGTCTCGTTCTAGAATGAAGATCTTATCCTAGACATGACAAGACCAGATTGCGTACTTTAGAGCAGTTGCCGTCAATGTCTTATTGAGAGAAAATGAAATTTTTATAGACATATATTCTAGAATGAACAATCTTTTTATTTCTAACATACTTATTTTAGAGAATCACTCGATATAAAGTTCATGGAGAATAGCTTTAACCTATCGGAAACAATGTTTTCTCCATCATGAGCAGTAGTCTTGAATCTCTTTAAAAAGAGTGAAAAGAGTTGATTTAGAGCGAATGGATGTTTATATTTAATGCATCTCTTCAAATAGCGTAAAAGTATTGATTTAATTAATTGTATTCATTCATTTATTTATTATTTACTCTTTACACAATACTATGTTCGAATATGGAATTTAATACTACATGGGTCTATAATAATTTGATGGTACTATACGAGTAATAGTGTACCTACGAGTATGCCATTCTTAAAACCTAATCCAGCTCGTGCTTGGAAAAATTAGTCTCTAAAAATAATCTGAAATTAATGAAATAATGTTAATACTGATCGTGTATCAAAAACACGGGTCTACTTACCGTCAATCTTCTAGCAGTCTGGAATCTTGCACACGGCCAAAATAAGGTACCAATAATGATGGTAATAACCAATAATGGTACCAATAATGTCAGGTATAGCCATTCAAAAAAGTCAGAGAACACGTGAATCACAGCAATTTCAATGATGTTGGTATGTAGAGTGAAACTACACAGACTGAAACTATCACTGAGACGGGTATATCCTACCAGCACGCTCAACGGTCAAAGAGACCGGCGTTCGATTTCCGCCACGGTCGAACTTATGTTTTTCGTAGTATTCCTCTGTTGTTCAAGTGAATACTGAGATATTTCCTTTATATTAGGCCGCGACCATCTCCTTTCCATCATTTCAACATACTAAAATGCTCTCACTATAATCCTACACTAGTGATCTATAAACTAATATCAAATAAAAACCCTAATAAAAACAAATAAAAAACCTGGCGACATCGTGATAGAGTTGTCTAGTTGACCATGATATAAAGGTGTACTGAAAATCACTATAAAAAATGCAAATCAACCAAAAACAAACTCAATATTTCAATATGTAGACCTACTATACATATTTATAATGTACTATGACCGTGCAATATCGAAATTACTTCCACTTCACTAATATACAAGCTCTACCGAGCTAGCAGAACTCGTTTACTCTAACAACAACGTCTGTATATTTTCGTAATCACTCGTACTCGTATATGCCACGCACTCGCTTGTAAAATTACAAACAGTTCAATTGATCAAACCAGCCACAAAGCTCTACACTTTGTTCGCTCGAATGAATTTGAAAACGAGTTGGGAGTTGCTAACTACCATAAAAGTTCACGGCTATAACTATTTATATTTCGATTGTTTCTATTGATTCCAAAAATGTTAAAATAGAGGCAAATGGTAAAAAGTATATTGACTATTACGACTGTTCAACAAGATGAACAAATGTAAGACCAGAAGGTGTATCCTGACTCGAAATTAAATTGTCATCAATAGTTTCGTTTATATATTAATCGACCCCCAACTGAAATAAACCTTCGAAATAAGGGATGAACAATAACTTACAAAACCAAAAGAAATAAAATGTAAATATTTACACAGCACTTTAGTTATAATAACATTACATTCCAAAAACCCCTTTATGTTCTGCAATGGAATCACAACTCCCCCCCCCCCCTTGCTTGTTGTGGTAATGACATTTTAACTACGTCATTAGATGAGTCTAATATGTCGTATGCATACAACTTGAGAATGAAACAAAGTTTCAATAGGTTTATTTTATAATTTAACTTCTAGTGACTTTGCATTTAACTGTTGAGAAAGTTAGATTAATGTGGAAGGTTTTTTATAAGACTTGAGATTTATGTTTCGACGTACGATGCAGTAATCAAACTATAAAACATTGCGGAACAGTGTTGTTACCCGCAGCTACTTTTAAAGGTTGAACAAAAATACTTCTTCTATAAAGCAGTTCTCGCAATACACTAATTGTCACTGAAAACAGTAACGTTACGCTTCTGTCACTATTCTGTCACGAATTTGGAAGTAAATTTTTGAACATTTACATCTCTTTGATAAGAAAACAAATAAACGCCTCAAGAGATATTGTGTATATAATTATATTTTAATATCACAGGATACCGCTACAACGTTGTTATTTCATACATAATATATACATATATATACATATATATATATATATATATATATATATATATATATATATATATATATATATATATATATATATATATATATATATATAGCCTATATATTCTTTTGTTATTATAATTTTCTATGAAATATATGATTGTGTGTGAGTGTGGGGTTAGGTGAAAGTTGGGAATATTTTGAAAGTCATGGAAAAGTACTAAAGCATGGTGAACGAGGTAGTGATAAAGAAGTTTATCATACGTAATTTGAATATCTGAAACTGGAAGGTAGGTAGGCCTATATTATCGGACTATTTTCCATTCATAATACCGGTACTTTGAAACATCAAAAGAATTTTCAGAAGCTGACGAAACAGAATAGAAATTAATATATTGACTCATATTAAAAATTAAAATTTTATCAAAGAAAAAGATCAAAGAAGATAAAAATCAAAGATAAAGATTAACAAGAATTACAATAATTCCATTTCTTCAAGTTAAATGATTGACCTGCACATTTTCCCTAAACTCATTGTTATATTTACAGTTTAATTGTAGTCGCCCTTATAGTTTCCCACTCAAATGAGCATACCTCTTTTAAATGCTGCTTAACGACCCCACCAACAGCTAGGTTATACGGAAGCTTACATTGTCAGTCTTAGACCTAATTAGGTAACAATTACTTTGTGTCAAATTTTCTGTATTAATGAAAAATAAGGGTAAAGTCCTAATGAAATTTCGAAGTTGTTCTACTTTTTATAACTAAGTGAACTAATACCTACATAACACTATACATGCAATAATACAATACTAATACAATACTACAATACTAATACATAACTAATACTGATTGAAATTGAATACAATTGATGGAATAAAAAATTGTATTTATTTATCATCATGAACTCAGCCATGAATTATTAGTTGCTCCACATTGTCACTATTGCCAACTTTCATAATTCAACATCCCTACGTGAGGTGTCCTAGTTGACATTGTTCTTGTTGATTTATAATTCTGTTATTTAACGTGCAGTGTTGGTACCTCCGTATAATGCTAGCATTATTGTGATTCATTACATACTATACGAAGTATATACGTTGATATCAACTGAAATCCCTTGAGGTCAGGTATTATTGCACTGTCACGTGTCACGTGATACAAACACGGTTAATCAAAAGTTGGGTCTCAACGAGTAGCTAGGTTAACAGTGGCGTAACTACCACCCTGGTAGATGTGGTGCGATAATTTCATGAGCAAAGCGGTTTACAATTTATTTACACTTGAGTAACAAGAAAAATAAAGTAACAATGTAGCTGATAAACTGAATAAGACGATTGAAAATCTTATAGGCAAGGTGCGTGCCGAGCTTGATTAGATGAGCGATAGCGAAGACCTCCATTCCACTCTTATGGAGCTTTGTCTGTGTTTTTTTGTTTGTTTGTACCCACTGCACAGGTCAGGGTTTCAACACACAGGGTTTGACTGATCGACATGAAACTTTGTCTATATACGCAGACTTATCCCATATCTGTGTAGTTTTTGGGTTGAATCAGTTGGATGATTTTTGAAAAATACCAAATCCAAGTTTCAAAAATCCCCATTACATAAGGCTGGGCCAGACAATTTGAAAAATAAAATCTCTCCAAAACACTTCAAATTTTCACTGAATGTGAACACATTATCACGAATTTGTATGCAATTCGAACCAACGTTGAAACATTCAACATTTTGTCATTCATTTCAATCATGAGCGATCAATAGGACACATCAATACACATCAATAGGATAGACAAAAATATCAGACCATAACTTAATTTTGATGGGAATCATCAAAGCTTAGATATTATTGATTGATTATTGTTTGCTTAACGACCCCACCAACAGCTAGGTTGTACGGGGTACAGATGATTATGAAAGTATGAAGTGATGATGAGTGAAAGGACGTTTACCAATGCCTTAAGCGGGACTCGAACCCACGCCCGACGATGACTTCAGTTTCTGAAGCGGTGCCTCAGCTGACAGACACCGAGGGCAGCTAGATATTATTAATGATCTGAAAGCAGCTATATAAGTGAAACCGAAAAAAATTGAATGAAACAGGAGTAGAGGAGCTACAAAAAGTCAATTGCGATGAACTTTTAGAAATTTCGTTTAGGTCTACTACGATATTGCTTGACGAAATTATTTTTAAATTCAATAGGGTTTATGTCTGTTCGTGAATCAAAATGTATTAGTAATGACGTTTACAGAATACATGGAAAACCATTGGATTTAGAGCGAGATTTGACCGAGAGAGACAGATTATGTAAAAGATGAAAGAAAACAAAATAATTTGAAGTACATACCGGTAAGAAAAAGAATCTATGTTTTTTTTTCTGGAATACCATTTGTACCGGTTTTGGCACAAGAATCAAAATTCTCGATTTTATAATGATCATAATAATGGCACGGTCACGGGTTTCCAGACTTGATAGTTTTCAAGTCAAAGTGTATAGTCATGAAGTATTATTTCATACAAGTCTAGATATGTAGGGCCTATAGAGTTTTGTTGTGCATATTTAATATGAAAATTTCCAATTTTTTTTTTTTATGCAAGTTTTTGTTTCTTTAATAAGCAATATAACAAAACAACATTATATCTCTTATTATTGTATGCCTATCTGTACCCGTAACCATCCCAACTCAAAGCCGTTCCAACTTCCAATTTCTGTTCGGTTGAGATTGTGACGTCACAAGTCATTATGGCCGAATTTATAGGTGTGAAGTCAAAAAGTGGGGAAATTAATATTGGTTATAAGTATTGCATAGTCCCTCAGTGTGGCAATACAACATGTAAAACACCAGATAAAATTTTTCTGTCAGTCCCTAAAGGTAATAATCGTATCAAATGGCTACATGCTGTACGAAGAGAGGCAAAGATGTCATTACTAAGCTCTGTGTTCTGCTGTGAAGACCACTTCAATGTAAGTAGGGCCTATAGGACAACTATCATAGAGCTAAACAAAATGCCTATTTTCATGATGATGATGTTTTCTTTTTGCAGCTTCCAGAAGACGCTTTAAACTGGTGCAGGTACAAGCTGAGTGGTGGGCGGCTTAAATTAAAGCCTGATATAGTACCACATTTATTTGCCTGTCAACATGACAGACCACTGTGCCCTAAGGCTGCTGTCAAAGAAGATGTTTCGAACGCACACAGGGAAATCGTGAATCAATTACTGTCCATAGATAATCCAGTTTATTCTATTCTTCCAGCTGAGCTATGCTCAGCTGAGTTGTCTACTCCTGAATGCACACATAGTCCTCCACATCTAGGTAAATATCTTTTAGGTTATGTTGACCTAGCCTAACCAAACTCAATGGCCTAACCATAGAGTAATGGCCAAACCATGATCATAATTTGGGCTGGTCTATTACAAAACCAGTTTCCAGTTTTCTTATTACTATTTTCCAAGTCAATACCAGATTTCATTCAGCAATTCATCATTGGCCCCATATCAACCTTCTTTGAATTCAGTAGGCCTAGGACCGATAAGCGTAAACCCAGTACCGTACTAAGTAATTTTACTGTGAACCATTTTTCGATGAGAATTAGTTCTCAGATAGGCCTATCTATTTAGGCCTATATGCCTATCTGAGTTCTATAAATATGAGCTACACTTTTGATGCTAATTGCTAATTGATTTAAAAAGGCCATAGGAATTTTGCTTTCTCATATGTACTTTTGATTGGTATATTTTGTTGACAGTAAAAGTACAAAACAGTGTACAAGTCGATGTCGTGAAAGGAAAAGATGTGATAATGAAAGACGTTTCAACACAATATTGCTGGAAACCTCGCTGTAAAAGTAGAGCTTCTCAATACTCTCTTAAACACAATCAGAGGAACACTGCTTGTTCGCCGATTAACTTCAAAAAATTGAAAAAGAAACGTCATCAGATAAGTTACTCTTCCGAGGAGGACTCTGCGCCTGATATCTGTGAGGATGATTCATCAACGTACAAACCAAAAACAAATATTAACGAACAATCAGTTCATAGCGTAGAGGTGAAGATTGAGCCAAGTGATTCAACAAATGATCCTGCTACTGACTCACAAAAAGACATGGTCGAGTTTAAAATGGAATTCGTAGAAGAACCTGTTCCTAATGTAGAAGTGAAAATAGAGAAAGTAAAATAAAGTGAAGTATTTACAAGTATTAAAACGTCAGGATTAAATTGTACTGAAATGCGCCCCAAGTCTTTCTGTGATGAGATGAGTGTAAGAAGGGTCTGAAAATTTACAAAATAATATGTCAATAGGATCTTGAGGGAAGACAATTTTTAATATTAAT
The DNA here is from genome assembly GCA_907164805.1 of Brachyptera putata. Lineage (NCBI taxonomy): Eukaryota > Metazoa > Arthropoda > Insecta > Plecoptera > Taeniopterygidae > Brachyptera > Brachyptera putata. The sequence goes on along the minus strand of OU015466.1, from coordinate 15,379,540 downwards.
AAAAATTAATACGCCTATTATGGAAAAGGAAACATTTTTTTTTCCGTCCCAGGTTTTTTCATTGAAGTTCACAAAATTTCAAACTTAATCAGGTCTGCATATCTAAAAGTATTGAACCTGATTTCACTTGATTGTAAACGGACGTATAATGTGCGGTCTATTGATGTAATATCTGGCACCATGCATCTTCGGATCCACTCGGTTACGTTCGGCATCAGCAGACCAGATACGTGCGACAAGTGGGAAGCTATGCGTAACATTGTTATGACACTACTGGCGTACTACCCAACCTGATAACATTTACCTTCTAGTAGGCTGTGTATCGTGTTTTAGCTCAGAGTTCAGTAGTACATACATCACAGACAGTTATAGTCTTCGATCTAGTACGCCATAGTCACATATTTTCAATTTGTCAAAAAGTTGGAGAAAAGTACGCCTACATGTGATGGAAAACGTAGCCGAATAGTGCCTTACACTACTAGCGAATGTACATTTCACGTATGTATTGTGATTTTTAAATCCAAGGAGAATAAATAATAATTGAATTATATTGCTTGTTAATATATTTTCCTTCCAACTCCTAACAACCCATGTAAATCGATCTGTGTTTATACTTTAGGTGATTATTTTCAATACATTCAAATCTCACAACTGATCACTATTTAATTAAGTTACTTTTCGGAATGTGGGTCACTAAAAGTCACTTTTTTCAGGAGTTTGGTCACTGAAGCCACTTTTTGTTGCTTTTTAAAATTTTATCTTATCTAAAAATACTCAAATGAATTAACTCCTTGTAGGGCGTATAATTGCAAGTTATTTGAAACTATTATTTTTTTAAAAATATGAATTGGGTAAAAGGAATATAAAGAACAGCAGCTACCGGCACATGCAGCGTAGTGGTTAGCACGCTCGCTTCATGTGATCCGGCAGGCGAGGGGAATTCCGAACCCAGTTCGATCCCCGCCGCCGACCGTCTTTACAGAGGTATTTCATGGTTTCCCTCTGTAGTCTAGGCTAATGCTGTGACGGTTCCCACAATAAGTCGGCCATGACCGCTTCCTTCCCACTATCCTCCCGATTACCCAAGAACCTTCATCTCATCATCCCATCATCTCATTAATCATCCATCCGACGCCATTAGATCTCCGCTATCATAACAGTGCGTCGTTAAACCCAATATATATAAAAAAAAAAAGAACAGCAGCTTAGCAGTTCACAAGTAGATAGACCTACTCGTGGTGGAGAGCCAAAAAAGTGTGCATTGAATGTACACAGAGATGATGATTTACACACACAAGGTTTCGACTATTGCCTTGGTCGCAGTAGAGTAGATAGTGATGATCAAGGCCGCTTATTCAGGTAGGTGGGTGATGGAGTGGGAAGGGGGAGGGGTGGAACTGAAAACAGTAAGTTGAATTTTAAGGAGGGGGTTACGGAGTGGTTTGTATGTAGTGGGAGAGGGAAGAAGCTGATGCAGTGTAAAATTAATGTAAAATGCAGTGTGGAAATTGAAAATGGGTGTATCGAGGGTGGTGGGGGGTGGGAATCCAGGGGTGGGGAGGAATTTGGTAGTTGTGGTGAACGGCTGGCAGTGGGTGAAGACGTGAGGGGTGGGGAGATAAATGGGAGAAAGAAGCTGGGATGAGTTACCTAAGGTTGAAGCCTGGGGAAAAGCAGGACTTAGTTATCTACTGGTGAACAAGCTCCCAGAGTCTTCACTGTGGAGTTGGCATGAGGATGGGAGAGAACGGATTATGCGGGTTGTGAAGCAGGCATTGAAGACGCATCCATGTGAGAGTGGATGGAGCGGAACTACTTTGTCCATGGCGTCAGGGTGTGGTCATTCCTACGGGTACGTAGGGCATTGGTGGTCAAGGCTATGGACTCGGCAGGGCAGAAGCTACTTTTCAGTTGTTTAATGTCGTTCGTTACGCAAGTCACCCACCGCATGTGGAAAAAGAATTGCTACAACACATTTAATACTTGTACTGATATTGTATTTGCTCTACACAAATTGTCTGCATGCTATTCCTTGGACGCTCTGACGGTGAGTTCGCTGCCGTTTCAAACATATTTAAAAGGCTCATGGGTCTGAAGCTTGATCACTAGAGGCTTGAAGGGTGAGGGGAATCTGAAATAGCAGCACTCGATCCCTCGAGATATGGACCCAACTATAGGTATTGCAATAAATACTAAATATAGCTAAATATAAATATAAATATAGCTCAATTTTGTATGTGTGACTATAGTAAAATGTATTGAGTATTTTCAAGTTGTTAACATTATTTTTTCCTTGAACTTGCACTGTGAAACCTCGATGTATCGTTTTTCAAGGAAGCAGAAAAATAGAACGTCATGCAGTAAAACAAACCATTCAACATTGGTTATATGGAAGTAGAGTGGGACACAGTAAAGTGTAGAAATGGGAAAACGATGGATGCGGGAACGATGCATAGAGGTTTCACTGTATTTCGTATCATTTTGCAGTTTTGTACAGCTAGGCCCTGACTGCACACCTCTAATTTGAATATACATTCATTCACGTTTTGAAGTACATTATCAAACCAATAATTTTTTACTATGTAGATAAAACGTTACTAGTTTATTTAATTTTTTGTTACATAAAATTCAGTCTGAATATATTATACAAAGAAAATATTCAAAATAATTATAAAATATCACAATGTATGTAGCTTGCAAATGCAGTAGTACTATCACTTTGCTAATGGGCATTGGGCAGTGAAAAATGAGATGAATATAATATTAGTAAATCACAATATAGCACGTGCCATTGCCACCTAATTATCACTTTGAAAACTTGTCAAAGCATCTTCAATGAACGTTTGTAAGCTGCGAATTGCTTGTAAAAGAGCGGCAACCAATAGTGTCAAAGACAGTGATAAAAGTTTGCTAGGAACTAATTCGTACGCTTGATCATTCTGCTCAAATGAATTGATATTAACACCCGCATCTACATTAACAGACTCATCGTTTGATATCACAGAAGAACTTGTGTCAGCGTGCACGGTAACATTACAAGAAGTCGAAGCTATTGCCAAACCCTGCGGTAATTCAGAGTCAACACAAATATGTTTTATTGAACCATCATGTTCGTAACAATAATTGACATTATCAAATCCATTCCAACAATCGGAAATATCATCTTGTGTATTCAATCGGCCTTCTGATTGGGTGTTTTCTCCAGCCGAGATCTTTAATCATGTGACGATAGGTCTAGTTTGCTCGCCAGTGGTGTCGAGTGTTTGGAATATGAGCATTGGCGTGTCTATGCTAATTCGACGAAACTCTGGTACAAATGTCAACATGTATACAGAAAAGGCGATGCCCACCACCCACTCCAAAGCAGAACTTATATTATGAAGCTGCCAACCGATTTTGCTTTTCGATTTGCTGAACCAATTTCTGCGTTTCATTTCTGGAACATCATATTAGATGTGTAAGTTAATGTATAAGTTGCATAAGTTTTATAATTTGATACTAAATTGGTTCCATGCACGATGATATATTGAAAAGTGTGAAAGTTTGAAATTGTACTTTTACTATATGTACTATAGTGATGCCTTAAGGCACCCAGCTCGGGAACGGATATTGCATTACTCGAGTATCATGATGCAAATATCCGCAATATTGGAGAATGGTGTGTTCTCAATGGTGTGTATATTGGTATTAACAGTACAAAGGATCTACTGTGAATCTGTCCAAGAAACTTGGGTAAAAAATGCTGAAACTTGAACTTTTATGAAATATTTCAGTGACCTGGTTTTGTAAAGATAATCATATGATTTGTGTGCGAGTCACGGAAATAACGGTATTATTGGAGTGCTGGTAGTATACTTGCTTATATTAGCTGACGAAGTAATTATAAGGGTTCTCGGGGCCTTTAAACATCAATATTACGTGTAGGGATAGGCTCAAATAAATGGGGAGCTGAATATCTCAGCCAGCAGTTGGTCCAATTCGCTATTCAGACCGTTAACTAGTAGTTATAATTGTGAATCAACAGACTTTAGACAGGAAATGCATATATGAACAATGCATATGGCGCTATGTCCGTGAAAGGCATAGATAGCAAATAACAATTGTATACCTATATAGCTTGCAGAAAGATTTAAAATAGTACTCACCTGTATGGTCTCGATACACATCGTGTGATATTAGTCCCGTGACACCACTTACAATACACGCCAGTGCACAAATTATGCTAAGTCCCATCCGTGTATACATAATCCACTTGCCGTGAGCTTTCGGATACATGTAGCAGGAGATAACAGCCTGCAAAATGACCGAACAATTATATTAGCCTAGCTGAAAAAAACAGTGCTCATAAATGTTGTTAGAAAAGCTAGGAGGCACAAAAACTGAAATGCCAAGAGAAATATTTGTAAGCCTATCTGCATTGTTCAAAGGAAGATTTGTTTGTTCAAATGATTTCTTTCAATATCTTGAGGAAAGCTCAATACAGTACTTATTTTTAAAACTGTTCACCTATTATCATAGATACAATACTTACATGGATACTTATATCCATCGATAGCATAGCATAGATAGCACTCGGACAGAATGGGGTAATATTTACAAAACATTTTCAATTTGCTTTTGCATTGTATAGGCTAGGTTCATTCAACTATGATATACTATAGGCATTATTGAAAAATGGAAATCTGACAATTCTATTTCCATGAACCGTCGTTCGTGTTGCGGCGACAGCAGACCCGCGCGTTCACTTCTATTCCTACGTTCGGACTCGCGAACCAGACATATTGGTAGCACATAGACGTAGTTCATTTGATCGCCCAGAGAATGCTCTGGATTCGAGAATTTGGGGGATACTGTAAGCCTACTTGAAATGAGGTAATCAACCTCTCATTAGTTTTGTTTGTTTATATGAAATACTTGATTATCAATTATTTGTAATGTTCAATTGACAGGTTTGGTCTCATTTAAATGAAAAGCATTTTTAAAGTATTTTGTAGTAGAAATAACTACCCAAATCGCCACAGCTCTCACAGTTTGGCGGATAGTATGCTAGCCTGTCATTTTCAGGATCGAGGGTTTGATCGAGCATTGGATTGTGGAGATTTTGTTATAATCTAGTTGCTCTCTTTTTTAATACCGGCCAGCTTCCTAACCCTCCACATCAATGGTGAGTATGGCTCAAAGTTATTAAAGTACCTTGGGCATGGTTGGGTTAAAAAGGGTACTAGGTCAGGTCGGGTTGTCCATCTCGTTTCGACTTTCGTTTATTATCAACATCACACTGGCCGATCAAATAAACTACGCGCAAAAGTGGAATGTGGTTTGTAGCTCGTCCGTGGGAATAGAAGCGGCAGCGTGGCTCTGCTGTTGCCCTGACCCAAACGACAATGGTTCATGGTGAATATAGATTACTAGTCTTTTCGGCACAAATGGTTCATGGGAATAGTGTGCGTTAATCTTGTCGGCACAAACGGATTGTGGGTAATAGTATTTATTAGTATTTCTGGCATGAATCGTTTGTTGGAATAGTAGCTTTGGTTGCTATTGGCACGAATATTTGTGGATATTGAGTATAGGCATTGGTATAGGTATTATAGGTATTTGTATAGGCATTGAGTAAATAATATCCTCATGGAATAGAGTAGCAGAGCTGTAGTTAAACAGTCTAACAGACCGTGGTAGTGTTACTCCTGGTAATTCTGCTAGGAGCGCTGTTATCAGCAAGAAAATTCTATCTGCTAGAGCACTATTGTGAGTGAATGCTGCTAGGAGCGCTGTGATCAGCCAACGTTTTCATTGTTGATGGTCATAGGCTCTATCACACGGCAATGCATATCTATAAACTAATTTATCTATGGTATAGGCCATAGATAGGGTATAGGGGTATAGGCCTGGTCGGCCTAATAAATATGTCCAACATAATTATGAATCACCTGAATCCAACAGTACACTGTTCCCAGACTGAAGGAGAGCCAAGCAGCAATTACATGAAGTACAGGAGCACTTGTAATCTGAAAATTAGCTACCAGTGAAATCGCAATGCATGAAGCCACTCCGACTACCAAACCAATTGAATTCAACAGCATGGCTGCAAATCTGAGCTCAAAGTGACGGCGATATTCTTGAACTTGATAGTATCGTATAATCACCACCAATGATACTGAAACAGTTACAATCAATTCACAATTACATAAAAACTAATTCAATAATAATTTTTGATATTTTTCTTTGGAATATACTGACTGAAAGTAAACACATTTATTGTGCTAGCCTTACACAGAATAGCCCCAATATTGAGTAGCTGGCCAAACACACAGCTCTCTGGTGGTTCCGTAGCTGAATCGCTCACGTAAGGAAAGTCGGGATCCACATGATTCAGTTCGACCGCAATAATATAGCTAAAAAGTGTCGATAAGGAATTATCATTGAGAAATCATTATATTAAAATACTGTCATCATCAGCGTTTTCATACCAATTCACAAAAAGTATACACACATACTTAATAATACACATGATGAATTTTACACACATGTGTTTTATGTTCCACAAAATGTCCACTACTTAAATAGCCCTTTTGTGGTAGCACTCTCATAAAGCGCATCCTGATCAATTTCATTTGTGGGGTTTAATTTTTTTTTTAAATTATGTAAGCAGGTTTATGGCCAAGAGTAATTTTTTTTTCTAAAGACCCATCAAAAGAGTTTCGATGCACTTTAAGCAAAATAGGGCACATCTTTATGGGTAGGCCTACCTCTTTATGCAAAACTCATCATGTTCAAGGGAGTTTTCAACTATTAAATAAGGAACCTAATGTACGATGGCTTCATTCAAAATATCTAATCAAGATCTAGGCCTACCGTTACTAGAGAACACATACCTAGGAAAGTTAATTGTTCCCGATGCGGTATATGACAATTTGACTGATTTTATTACATACGCCATTGAGTTTGTAGTTATAACTACAAACTCAATGCATACGCCTACCATTGGTACACATTCAATGGCAATATAGAGGTATAGGCCTACCCACAATTTAAATATATTTCATTAACGGCCATCTCTTCAAACTATCCTATAATGTCTTTTGCAAATCAAGTAGTGTAGGCCTATATCCTACAATCAAGGTAAGAGGTATGAAGCATAGTATGCAGTATTGCGTTATATAGACTGTGAATGATCATTAATAAATAAAATTCAAAGGTTTACTTACACAATTATAAATGTAGATGGAAACAATACAAACACCGCCAAGGGTATGAAGTGCAAATTTTTAATAGGCATTGGGGTTCTTAAATAATGGTTCTCTTAATACTCTTATTGTGACTACTTGTCTATTATTTTATGATAAATACATAACCAGCTCGAGCCTTGTGCGATTCAAGTAGGACCAAGTCGATAACTGAATCAGCAAACCAGGCACCAACTTATAGGTTATGGCACTTCAGCTGAGATAGCCTAGGCATTAAATTAGTGTTGGTGTACATTCTAGTTCAGTAGGTTGGACTGCTTTGGTCTATAGACCTATCTAATCATCTAGTTCTAGACACACCAAATAAAACTTCATTTTAATGGATTTAGATCACAAACAGCGTCAGCATACAGGCATTGAGTTTATAGTTAGGTATAATTGCGAAAATCTAGCCGGCGAAAATTGTAGGAAATGACAGCTGTCACCTGCCAAAACAGCCTCCGTGCTGAGCACGTGACTTGAAACTGTTGTCACAAGGATAACGGTACAATCTATGATAAAGCCAAAGACCGTAGTTAGATAATAAGGTCTTTGATATAATTCAAGGTGAAATAAATAGTATGGTAACCATGGTGATCACCACAATTTGCCAACAGTTGATCCCAAGTTGGTAATTTTGGCACCAATAATTAGATGAGCGTAGCGAAGATTTTCATTCCATATACTGAAAAATTTTGGGTTTTTTTTTTTTGCGTGTAATTTTGTACGCGGCATACAGGTCAGGAAAAAGTTTCAATCAACTCGAAACTTTTTTCCTAAATTGGTGTTATACCAGAATAGGTTGGGATTGTTTTTCAGAAAAATCGGTCAAACGGTGTCTGCGGAAAAAATTTGGAAATTATGGAAATTCCCCAGAAGAATAGGCTGGGGAGAAATACTTGGAAAACCAAAATTTTCCAAAAGCTCTCAAATTTATACTGAATGTGGAAAGATCTATCATACATATTTTAAGCGATTTGTGAGACAGTCGGATGTGAAATAACGAAGAGAACGCATTTTTAATGTACGTTTTTACACATCAATAAAAGCAATAACTATTAAATGTGAGCAACAAGTGTCACCAATAAATTAAAACGTTTAAAATCTGTAATGGATAATATCAAGAAGGCACTGGTACCATTGTTGGGAAACCAAGGTCTATATACCAACAGACAGCCGCGGTTTATTAACCTTTGAAGTGATCCACGGCCTATATATATACATTGAGCTGACCAAATGTTCTTAATTCTACATTTCCATACTTCTAAGCTCATCTCACAACGCATATAAGGCGTTTTCCTAGTTAGTTAAATTAAATAGGTAGTGATCACTGATTAGGTACATAGGTCTTGCATAATTATATTACCTACATACATATTGCATGCACTCTCTGTTATGCAGATGCTACTCATCAGTCAAGTTCACCTATCCTATTCCTGTCATATCCAAATACATAACGAGGGCCTAGATTCTCCTCCCAAAAAGAAAATGAAAGCACAAAAATAATCAACTATTAATTAATTCAAGATACAAAACATTTATTGGAAATAATTTCAGGTATGAAATTGCATTGTCTAAAGATTACAACTGGTCAAAAATAACTACCGTAACGAATAACTGAATAAGACATGTACAGGTACCTATTGTGGCTACAGTTCGTTGTAGCAGAGAATGAATATTTTAAAATGAGCCAGTAAGGCAGAGATGACAAAAGATGTTAAGGTACAATTATAAACTATGCATTACGACTACTTGGTGTATAGGGTACATAATAAAAGCTTAAACACTACAATAATTTAAAGATTAAAAAGTTTAAAACAATACAATTTACAGCCTTCCCAGAAGATAGAGGCATTACCGTAGCTATAATACGGTTACACCATCATACAGTTTATTTCCAGCATATAAGGTAGGCCTGAGTCAGTCAAAAGCCCCTCTTTAATTTCAAGTTCAATGGATTCATGAATACCAATTTTGAATTATAAAAATTTGAATTATCGAAATATTTAACATCGAACATATGAGTGCAAAAGTCAAACTATGTAGGGACCAGCACAATTGTTTGAATTACAGTAAAATTTGAATACCGTAAGTTGCATTCAAATTAATGAAGGTTTACTGTAGTGTAATACAAATTGAATTTCTGTCTTTCTTCAAAATATAAGAATGGCATTTTGCCCTGCGACACCTAGTACATTAAAATTACTACGTGTATGTCCTAAATATACTCTTAACTATTGACTGATGAAAAGTTGAGTATTTTACATTTTTAAAGTATGACATAATGACATTACAAAAAAGCACAATTGATTCAACGTGCGCAGTAAAAAGTTAAAATCTGATTGGTCGTCTCATCAAACAACAAATAAGCTAAACTTCTCACCAGCAGCCAACAATATCATTGAACAAACTTCAAGTCATTGGAATAAGCTAGGAATAACTTTGATTATTTGACAATCGGTTTTGGGGTAAAAAAGGACTTGCAAAGTTACGATATAAAAAAAACGGAATAGATTTATACTTTTTCGGTGAGTACATAAATGTATTGAGCCATCTTTTTTCTTTTGCAGGTCTAAAATACTAAATACAGTAGTAAATACCTAATGCCATCCTAAAAATGTCAGCAGGTAGGCCTTATATAATTGGAAAATTGTTGAATGAACAAGACGCAATGCTATTATTTTAAACGTTACAATGCCAGTAAGAAACGTTCTTTTTCTAACAATTCGATGGCTTTGATAATGATCCACAAATCATCAAAATTATGTTGCACTATCATTGTTAGTTGAACTGTTTTTATTATTATTCACCACATGGAAAAAAAAGATTCTCAAACCAATTCTTGTAAAATCTCAAAGTTACCCCTAGAAGAAAGTGATGGCCTATCGTATGCCACGCTTCAGTACGCTTGCAACGACCTTGGACTCCGTAGTTTCCTTCTTTTTGGCGGGATCGGGCGCGAAGCACTTCCACAGTCGCAACGTCTCGTCAGCGCCCGCAGACAGCACGGTACTGCCATCTGGTGACATGGCCAAGTGCAGCACTCGAGACGTATGTCCTGAAAATGTACAAAGTTTACAAAAATTGTTCAATCCATATTGTGGGTCTACGCATACAGTCTAGATTTTACTGCTATAGGCACTGCTATTTTGCTGTTATTAACAAGTTATAGTGGTCTAATTGTGTTTACAGGCCTAATCTAGAATCTAGAAGTTGTAGCCTACAGTATATTGTTTTAAAACTTGAACTTCGATATCACATTTCATCAAGTTTTAATCCAACATATTTTGTATGCAACTGCCATAACTTGCATACCGTTACTACAGTGCATCATCTCTATGCATCATTCCCAGATTCATCGTTTTTCTGCTTGTATCATTCATATTTTCTCACCCCTCTCATATAATTGCTGTAAAATTTTCCTGGGTGGATGGTTTTCTTTTCATGGTGCCTTGAAAAACAATGGATAGAGGTTTCACTGTATTTATATAGTCTCTTGGAATTAAATGTTTTGGTGCACGTTGCTGCTGCTTAGAAGCTTAGTAATCATCTGAGATTACTCGAGAACGAAACATAGGTGAACAGCGTACACATAAATCATAATGCAGTCAAGTTTGATAGGATTGCCAACAGTTGTAGCGCTTTGACTTCGATTGTGGCAATCGACATCATGACTTCATTCACTTCTTGTAGGGCATAGGCCTACTATAAGTTACAAAAAATTATCACAAATAAGTAAAATTCTCAGTTATCGCAAAGATTTAGTCGACATTTACTGAAGTTTGGAATTAGAAAGATATCTAACCAGTAAGTTCTGCCACTCGAGTCATGGACGGATACTTCCATATGATGAGTTGGTTGTTTGCAAAACCGTGGCCGGATATGAACTCCTTGTACGTTGTCGACCAGAGGATGCCGCAAACTTGCGACTTGGTGTCGACAGTGTTGATGCAGATGCCAGTGTTGCAGTTCCAGAAGCGTATAGATCTAACAACAAATCAAAACCGTTTAAAAAATCACATTCTCAGGCCAAATCGAGGCTTTACTCATAAGATGAAAATAAAATGATAGTATTCCCCATTTAATTTTTTTTTTTTATACGAAAGACAAATGGGCAAAATGACTGATGTTCTTAAAATCGATAATACGGTCAATAATTCAAGGCTATCACTGTGATATATGCACATTGTTTTTGTTGGCATTTAATTTGAATGAGTTCCATTAGTGAATACTTACTACCGTACGGTATTTAGCATTTATTTCAGAAATGAGCGAGAGCCAAAAAACGAGCACGATTAATTTACAATTAAGTATACATGTAGGCCTCACGTAGCGTCAGCCTTTTCAAACTATGATCAAACCAAATCGAGTAGGGTGTAGGCCTATATTCAAACATGAAGAAATATCAGAGATGCATGGATTAAGGAATTCAGTTTTCATCGCTTCTATATCTATTATTATTTTTACACGTCTCTCATAATAGGCCTAAGCTACAAGTTGAGTTTAGAAAATCAAGGTAGTATATTTTTCAGTTTGCAAATCTACTGATTACATTTTCATGGCTATAATTGTGTGTTATTCCTACCTATCAGCAGTGCCCCCTCCGCTGGCCAGTATGTGTGGTTGCCACGGACACCAGGCAAGGGCCTTGACCGCTGCCTGGTGGGCACTGAGCGAGTACAGCGGCGTACTCTCGGAGTATGACTGTCCGGGAACGGCGGCCCACACGTTCAACAGGTTGTCGTTGCCGCCGCTGGCTAGGTACTTGCCGTCCGTCGACCACTTCAGCCCACATACCTCCTAAAGCCATTGAAACAACAGCAATAACAACTTGACAGATGCTGTTTTTTCATTGTTAAAATGCATGTGAGTAAACTGTAGGCCTAATGATAACCAAGATATATTGGTGTTGGAAGAATGATGAATGGGATAATGAGATGTAGTTTTTTTTAGATAATTGGTCGTGACCTATATTGTAGGAACCATCCCAGAATTAGCTTAGACTACAGTGGGGGCATTCCAGTACGATTTAATCCGGTTTTAGAGGGTTATTACCGGTTTTTCAATACACGTTTAGCACAGGTTCAAGTTAAAACTGGGTTTATCTTGTAGGCCTACAGGGATGCCTCCCAGAGGTAAAGGACGAAAAACCCCGGTAAAGCGGATGGCGGGGATCAAACAGGTCCGACGCCTACCGGATTGAAATAGTTTATTTCCTCTGAAGTTACACATAACGTACGTACTGGTATAGATAACGAACGTAATCAACGATGTTTTTACAATATTTAGTTGTTCGACAACCTTCATCTTTCGTGGCTTCATACCTGCGAGTGTCCGTTGAGCGTGGCTATAACGTGGTCGCGTTGGCGCACGTCGTGGTGTATGATCAGGCCGCTCCGTGACCCGCTCGTCAATATGTGCTCGTTCCAGGAGAGAGAGCCGACGCGCGTGGTGTGGCCGCCCATCACGCGTAGACGCTTCATCGTGCTGCAGTCCCAGAGTTCGATGTTGCCTGGACACGTTCATGTTTATAATGAGCAAACAGTAATCAAATTACTTCCCGCTACTTTGACAATTCAAATAACAGATGAAAATCATTATCAAATTGCTTTCAGCCATATGTTATCATTCCGATTACAGAGCCTCGGATGAGTCCCGTATCGTTATTTTTCCTCCTCACTACCTCTCCGTGCTGAGAAGGGAAAATTTACGTGCCTGCTGCCTCGATGGATTTTGGCCTAACTCGGATCGATGATGGAAAAGTGTGAAAATTGTACTTAGGGAAAATCCAAATTGAAAATAACCATTATCTATTTTCTCAAACACCTGTTGAATTTAAGTTGTTGTCTTCGCACAACTTTCTGCCTCGGACTGAAAAATCCGAAAGAAATGTGGAATTTCCGGCGATAATTCCTTTCTTGTTGATGTTAATCTAGTCTATACTTTATAGCTTCTTTTCTGAGTTTGCTACAAAATGTTACATTTCAATCAAATAGCTCAGCAAAACTGAAAATGAATGCTAGCTACACATTTCTACAGTTATAGGCTTATCTTGCAGCCTTCACGTTAGCTTACCTGAACTGGTGCCAACTGCCAGGTAGCTGCCTATTTGAGTCCAGCAGAGTGAACAAACGTAATCCGCTCCCTCCAGCATCATGAGCTGTTCTATAGTGCCGGACGCTGCGCTCCACAGGTACACGTTGTTGTTCAGAGCGACGGCTAGTATATTGTTCGAACTCCAGTCAATTAGATTCAGGTCTGAAACATAGCCGCAGCGTTTAGATCAGCCTATATGTTGTCCTTCATGTAAAGGCTTTTATTGAAAATAAAGTGTTCCTATTTTCTCACAATTTCTGAAGGCCTACTAATATCATCACATTTTTGGGACGATTTTGATACGGTCCAGTAGGCGCTACCGTACTCATTTTTCACTTTCATAGACCTACTGCTCATTTTGCTAATTTGGGCTTATTTAGTGTTTATTTCAGCGTTTGAATGAGATTATTTGAGCGAAAGCACACTGTTGGACATCCACCCGGTCCTTGTCAAACATTAAAAGATTTTGGCAATGTTTCTCACTGCTTTCATCAGATAATCGACAACCAGACTTGGTGAGTGGACAGCTGATAATTCTCCCGCAAAAACAGTGCGCTGTTGGACAACGTTGTCCAAAAGTACGCTTTTGTTGAAATATTTGTGGTACAAGACCCTTTTCCTTTTCAATTGTTTATTTGACGATTTGATACTGCATTACCATCTTGGTCTAAACAGCACATACTAGGCCTTATTGTATAGATAATACAAACATGAATTAAAATTAATAATTTGCCACCATTTGAAAAATTGTGTTCAAATTCAACGTAGGCCTAGGCATAGGCCTATGTGCTTACAATAATCGTCCATAATGTCGGGTGCATCTAGTATCCTGTCAGGTGCGTGCGGAATGTATCTTGTGGTACTTTTGACCGAGTTGGGCGTTTTAGAGTTGCTGTAGACGACCTTAAGCCTGTTCTGGTAGCCTTCAGGCGCCATCGGTGCCTTGTTTTTATAGACGAGAATGCGCACGTTGTTGAGGTCACTGCCATGCAGGTTCTCCGCCATTACACGCTGTGCTTCCAGCTTTGATGGACTTACTGCTTCCGCATCGTCAGCGGCTTTCTGATTCAGCTGAAACACAGTATGACCAGGTGAGGAAGATACAGTACACTAATTAGTTATTACTTATTATAAATATTGCTGTATGGTCGAATTGGTATACCAGTAGTTTGCATAGAAAATAAATGGTCTATGTAAAAATTAGGATTGACACTCGAAGTCAAAAAGTGAAGTAAGATTACAGAAGTAGGCCCAAGATTAGAAGAAAGGAAAATGCTAGTGACCACTGACACTAGGTCTGTTAGAAACAAATTGGGGCTGAGAGACACATTAAAGATATAGGCCTAGTGAGCTCATTTGAAAGGCATTTTTTATTTGCTGGTAGACCCTATCAAAAACCCTGTTAGGTACAACCACACTTTCAAGAATCTAGTAATTTGAAACAGGTTTCTGAAACTAGCTACGGTATCTAATACATACCAGAAAGTGTCCTAGGTCGAAGTTGGTTGTAGACCGTGCAGGAATGAATCGGTCACCTCCGTTCGGAGTTTTGGAACCTAAAGAAAGAGCAGAAAATAAGAATGTAGTTATATATTGAATTTTGAAAAAGTAGGCTGGATGTACTAAACTCGGGTTGTGATTGACTATGCGAACGATAGTTGAGTTTGCATCGGATGCCTGCCCGATCTTATAGCACAGTGAAACCTCTATGATAGGCCTACCATATTATTATTCAAGGAACCAAGAACAAATCATTCATAAAGAGGAAAAAACATTGTTTATAGGCTTATTGGACCCGTGGTGAGAAAATGAATGGCAAAAGTTAGAAAATAATGGGTGCGGGAACAATGCACCAGGGTTTCACTACCATACAAAATATTGATGGGAAGTTTCCTGGTAGACAAAAAGGTATGCCCACTAGTTTTTATATTCTACTTTTACGCTCATCAACTTATCACCACTTTGCTTAGAATGTAAACCCATGTACAGAGGATCTACGTCTCATATTATTCAAAGACCACACCAACAGACAGGTGGTCACATTTATCAAAAGGCACGTATGAAAGGTTTATGGGTTTTATTGATGTATTTTATGAGTTTTATTGGCATAATTGATAACATTATTGCCTACAATTTATAATCCTAATGTAGGGCCTATAGACCTGAGGTCTAGTCCAACGAATCAATATCTACAGGTACGATCATTGAGTTCAACTCAATGACGCAAGTACAATTGATGCAAGTAGAACATTATAATATAGGTCGAGTATCTGGGGTCATTCTGACCTACCTTGGGGTTCCAATCATTGAGTTTCAACACAACGGTACAATCATTGATGGTACCGGTACGATGCTGGTAGAACTAAATTATAATATAGGTCGACTGGTCGAGTGACTGAGTCGAGGTACTTCAGACATAGGCCTACCTGGTGATTTCTTCGGTGTCTTAGAGGGTGTTTTCTTATTATTCAAGAAATTCTCCGCAGATCCATTTCGTTTATTTGGAGTTTTAGATATACCGGCATTGCTGGTGTTTGTTGATGTAGATAGTTTATTCTTCGAAACATTCAAAGTAGCAGTAATGCTCGTGTTTGAAACTTCCAGACATTTCTTTTGCCAACGAGGTAATGGACCTTTCGTTATTGGCTCATCCATCCGCAAAAAATTCTCAGCCATCCTGTAGGCCTACGTCTACTTTGACGTCTAGCTGAGAAACCTAGCACATTAAACAAATTTAATGATTATAAGTACAATTAGTGATGGAACGTTGAAAATTTTCAATTCGTTGAAAATTTTCAATGCAAATTTATTGAAATTTTCAATGCAAATTTTCAATAAATGCTCAATTCATTGAAAATTTTCTATGAATCCAATGGAATACAATGAATTCATTTCAATGTTTTTTTTTCAATGATTTTCTCAAAAAATCGTTGGGTTTCATTCAACTGATTGAAAATTTTCAATGCTCAAACATTTAAATTTTCAATGTAAATGTAAGTTACCAGTATTTAAATTTTCAAAGAAAATTTTCAGTGAAAATTTTCAACATCTTTCCTCATTTACTTTTCGAATTGGACATTACAAAGGAGTAATGGTCCAACCTACATTTAATTTATTTTCCCTATCCTTGACAATTTTGTACCCTAAATGCAAACTGCAAATGCATGTGGTGGTTCAGCAAATCATTGCAAAGAGCGAATTCAAACGCCAATTTCTTCTGTAACCACGCACAACCCGAAAAAAAATCGACTTGAAAATTTTCATTAATATTTACATCATTAAGTACAATGCCTAACTGCTAACATACTAGGATGTTGACGTCAATGCCTAGGCCTACACCATCCTTTATGTATCAACAGTATAGGGCCTACTTACTCTACCTACTAGGCCTATACAAAGGCAGAGGCATATAGAGACCCTATAACTAGTCTCCAATAAGATGCTAGGCTAGGTCTGTCTGCCAGTGTCTTTTCTAAAGCGTGAGCTCAGGTTTTGATTGACGGGCCCCTTGGGTCAGTGCTAGACACCTACTAAGTACTCACTGGTTTGTGATGAGGTAGGCCACGAAATTGAATTTCAATGGCCAGGCCTAGGTCCTAGTCATTGAGTTTCCTAGCCTTATGTCAACAAATTCAATGCTTACATCCAAGCCCAAGACTAGGCCTAGGCTAGAAAAGGTAAGCATGTAAGCTATTTTTCTCAATGATAAAAAGGCCTAGGGGCCTACACCTAAATACAATTCAAAACCTTCATAATGGTCCCTCATTACGCCTAGACCTATAACATGCAAAACATAAGCCTAGGGTACAAAAAGTTAAAGCAAAAAGGCCAATTCACAAATGAATGCTTAGGTCTAGCCTAGATGCCTAGGCCTACCCTATAACCTCACATTTAATATTTTATTTCATCCCACAAACTTACGTTTCAAGGTTCGCCCAGTTGAGTTACCTCCGTTCAGCAGAAAAACGCGTAGGCCTATTTGCTTTGTATAACTTTGAAATTGTGCGGTTATATTATCATAAATAAAGTGCAGTTAAACAAGTTTTGTTCACGAACTATACAATTCTCAATTTGAATGAAAAGTCCGTTGTCAAAATGCAAAACGCGTTCAGAAATAAGCCATCTATCTCTATTGTGAACTTCACAGCCGGCAAGCTGTGAGAAGAAAGTACGCTCGGAGCGCGCTCCCTTGCTCCTAGCGGCATTCCAATGAAATTGAATGAGCGTCAAATTTAAAGTGAATATAAGGGTAATCTAATCTATAGATCTAATGGAAGATCTCTTCGATCATGTACAATGTAAACAGAATGAAGTAATGTCCGTCACGATTCTGAAAAAGGGCTGGATTCTGGAGGACAGATGAATTGATTATAATTTCTGAAATTTGGAAAATGTTTTCTCTAAAATTGGGAAGATAAATATTGTCATTATTCGTTAAAATCTAGTTTCAGGGTTGTGAATTGTGATGTCGTTTAAAAAAATTTCAAGAATATTTGTTTAAAACATTTGATTAGTGTAATCATAGAGGCATGTTTTGAAACCTATAATAACGGGCATAAGATTAACATGCTTATGAAAAATATTTATAAAATATTACAAAAATTATTGCAGTTTCAGTAAGTAGGCTAATAATAATAATAATAATAGGCCTAATTTAATAATTGGACAAGAACAATTATTTACACAATAAATCTTAATGTTTTAATATTATTTAGGCCAATTAATAAATTACACAAGCAGGCCTTAAACATTATTTTAAAAGAAATCATTTGGATTTCATATTTTCTTTTTGATATTTCAACTCGTATTCATCAGGTTTTGCTAGTGGATCCAGGCCGTGAAGTTTCATTTGAACGACAACATCAAACAAATAATCATAACATTCACACATTGTTTTCGTCTGCTGCCAAGTATCGCCCCACACGTAAACGCCATGGCGACGAACTAGAAACAACAAGCACTGTATTAGTACAAGCTACAATCTTATTTTTAAATGGTCCAGACATAATTTAGTAAATATTTCTAAGTTTTCCCGATACTTTTTATTTCATGTTGAAGCAGCTATCGTGTCGAATGTTAATTAGATAGAGAAATTATTGTACAAATTTGCGAACAATTACAGTTCACCCAAGTATTTAATAATAATAGATGTTTTGAAACTCCGTTCAAAAAACTCGTTCAAAATGTGCAACCATATTTTTATTTTCACATAATTGCTTGGATACATTTTGTGAATGATATTCATCAGACTATAATTTTTTTGTTGGATTTATTGTTTGGAATTTCTCCGATTAATCATATGAATATGATCGAGCAATCACTTTTCGTCTTGAAATAATTGATTATCGTTCAATCGTGTATCATATAAAACTTAATTAATCGATCGATGTCACTTTTTCATATTACAAGACAACCTTAAAGAAATGTATAAGAAAAAAGCTCCAATACCTAAAACCGCACACGTTTGAGGATACTCTTCGATAACTTGCGCCATCCTATCTTTCAGATCGGCTTCAAATGGAGTGTTCTCGATGATCGGCACAACCAATTCCTCGTCGTAGTTGTAGAACCGACCAAGCTGTTGGTTCTTAATACCTTTTATCATTTCCAAGTGGCTCAGTCTCATTTCTTTGCCGGGATAAAGTAAAGTGGCCAGGACGGCAGCCTTGGAATGAGTGTGGATCACTGCACCAGCATTTCTGGCTGAAAACAAATTAGTAAATCTAAATCTTACTAGGCTACTATAGGTCAGCTACATATGTTTACAAAATAATGTCATAATGTTGATATCATAATACAAACTGTTTTCCATACAGGCAATCAAGTACAAAAAGTTTGAACCAATTAGATTGAACAGATTGAACGAATTAGTTTGTAAAATGATTGAAATTATTGATGGGTGAAGCAGGTAGGTAGTGAAATAATAGATCCGTAGTCAAGGTGGTAACTTTACCATTTTTTTCCAGTAGCACATTTCATACGAAATGTGCATAATAATGTGCTACATTTTCCTAGTTTCAACATAAATATAAAATTTGATAACCTGAGTCAAGAAAAATTAAATACATTTGGATCAGTTCTGCTTATACAGAATTGTTGAATTACAGAATTGTTGAATTTTGGATACTTTTTTGAGAATCGTCATCTAATAATATCCAATATAATAAAGTACGGTAACACAGATTGGTCAGAGTATGAAATATAATTTAGGGAGGGGCACCATGGCTGCCATTGACAGATATTGCAACATCACATTTTATGTTTTTGTTGCTAATGCTGCCATATTTCCAAATTCCAACTTATATGATGATTTTATCTGTAGCAAAACATTGATACTGTCAATCACATACCAGTGTAAGCACACATAAACAATGGTGTGCATTGACTCTTCTTCAACTTCTTGTGAGGTGGAGGCAGTTCTAAATCATCTCCTTCAATGTTCTGGATAAACAGATCTTCTGCTAACATTCGTTCCTTCTGAACACCGGATGGTGCTATGTAGATTTCATTTCTGTAATACAAGCAGCGAGAACATTAGACCGTCGAGCTGCTGCTGCTTCACTAGATAACGATTTAACAAAGTCTACTGTTTTAAGACACAACTGATTATAAAGATTATATGTACGTTTCCAGGAAACGTAGATTATTTTGTTCAGACATATTTTGAACCCTATTTTTTGAACAGTCAATAGTATCTCAAAGTTATATCAATAACAAGTTACAATGATAACATCGATTTCAAAAAATCTAGCTTGATTAATCGAATGATATATGATGAACGGTTTAAAAATCACACTTTCACAGTTTTTGTGAACTCTCGTGAATAGGAGAACGGGCGATCGTAAATTATTCAAGTAATCTCTTTCTTGGTGTACGTGTGTTTTTATTCATGACGTTTTATACGCTATAGCACTCAAATGAGAATTAAAATTATCAATTGGTTTAAAATTATCAGTAAAAATCAAAATGACATGATACAAATTTTATTAATAGATGACTTTGATATTACATTCATGAAAAGCCCATGCGATTAAGCACAGAGAAATATTTCTACCATTCATACAAACCGAAGTACGGTACCGGTATGGTAACGCTATGTGAGAAAGTATTTTAAAAATAATTTGAATAAGACTCATTGTCGCAAGTGAATTTTTTTTTTTTTTTGTTAATTTCCAGTTGATAGTTAGGCTAGGTCTGGTACACAAACATAATAAAAGTACTGCTGGTACATTCATATTGCCTATTAACAAAAAAATGATACTAACCCTAGTTTTATGCTAATTCCTCCTCCAGTACCTGTCACCCAGCCAAGATCGTAGAATTGTCGACACAATGCTGGAATGAGATTACGAGGATGTTCCTGTGAATGCGAATATGTTTTAATCGATTACACACTCGGCTGATAGGATACGCTTCCCATGTCGAGTCAACTTTGGTGCTTGGTACTACTGTTAATTTCGTTGTTGTAACAACGATGATAACTGAAGACAACTGTTGAATTAGAAACTACAAAATCAATGCTACAATGACAGTGATACTAGTGATAGGACCTTATAGCGGATCGACTATTATACATGGTATTATTTTGTATGGATTCAATTGCAACCCAACTGAAGAGTTCAAAGTGTTCGACGTCGGTCTAAGTGTTCTCGTAAGTTTACATTTTTTTATGCAGAGCAAAATGATAATGAACTGAATGTGACTGAAGTGCTAAAACTAAATCCATGTGCACAGCATATTTCAATCATCAGCCTACCTGATCTTGTTCGGAAGACATCCTACGACTATTGATCCTGCTGACTTTACAGAATTAATTGAATGTATTAGGACCTATAAGTTTCGCACTACTAATACGTGGAATATGAATTTTAACAAAGAGAAGATCGGAGCTGCAAGAAGTTAGAACAGCTGACGAGTAATGCGCACTTTGACAGCTGACGTCTTGTCTTTGCCATTGGCGATATTATATCCATTCATTTAGCATGCCTTGATCAACACACCCAACCGTTATTACGAATTGATACGGGAGACAGTCAGTCGGGCAGCGTTGATATTTGATAAGAGGTAAAATTATACGGGGCTTAAAATATGCCCAAATCCCGCGTATGATTGAAATTTATTTAGTTCATTTGTGCTACGTATTACGCTCAAATAGCGTGTCTGGTTTAGCGCTAGCGTCACTTCACAGTTGACAATGTCAGTTTGTAGTGCAGGGTGTGTCTGAATATTTTAATTGACAAGGGTAGTTAGAAGTGTAAAAGTACCTGTAACGTTCAATTCATGTTGTTGACTACAGACTGAACTTATATTTCGGTACCTTTATTTCGTGTGTAACAGGTATTACGTCAATAGGATCTAGGCCTAACCTTCCATTGAAATCTATACCTATCTGCTTCAGCTGTCATTCTTAGGTATGTAAACAAACCACCCTATTTCTATTACCTAATTCTAGGTTTTAGGTAAGGTTTACGAGGTGTTTCACCGTTTCATTAGATCAGAGATCGTAATACATATTAACAAAGAACAGTGACCGAAGACCAGAGGCTTGGTTTACCTTCTTGACCTTCTTTCTGATATGCTATCCAATGTTTTGGGTCAGCAGAGGGCAACTACCCCATGGCCCTACCCTGGTTAGAATGTAGGTCACCTACTTAATGAATCAGAACAGGGTAGTATTGCATCAGCAGCTGAGAAGTGCAATTGCTATAACTTCAGGACCCTGTAACTGATTTCTAGAGTATTCAATTTTAACCTATCAACTTTCTAGATGGATCAAGACTCCGGAGAAGGTCAAAAGCAGGCGGGTGGAGTTCCATTTAAACTTGTGGATGTGAATCGAGAAGTACGTAAAGGAGTGGTAGCATCGTCCCTCTCAGATCTTATCACCCGAGGTAGGTCCTATTATGTGTCCCTCCTGAACAAGTAGTTTTAGCCAATAGAACTAATATTATTGTTAACTAAGCCAGATTATTATGCCTACGGTATGGCAAAGTTTTGTACAAGTAACCTGGTTAAATAATTTATTTTGCTGTAGCTATTTTATTTTTGCCATCACTTTACTTGGTAGGCTACACTTTTCTAACACACCTATGAGTGGTAATTCAAGGTCAACCGGTAAAATATTTTATTTTTGTGATTTCATAATTTTTTATGGAACAAGTTTACGACACACATCACTGTTTGTACATATACTTTTCTTTGTTTATTACAAAATCAACAAGCGTGTTTGTTTTCAGCTCGAGCGAAGTTGTCTGTCGATGCTGCATCTCAATTGAAGGTTGTACTAGAGCAAGATGGAACAGAGGTGGATGACGATGAGTATTTCCGTACGATGGATAATAACACAACTCTTATGGTTTTAATCAACGACGAACGATGGTTGCCTACAGGAAAACTTCCCAGGTAAGCTTAGACCAGTGACAATTTATAGCTTAGCTTGTGTGTTCTCTTACCTCGTGTTACAATATATTAATTAGGGGCCTAGGTCATTTAATGATTTATATGACATATTTATATTCATGTGGTTATTATTATAATTAATATTCAGATAGAGAATAATTCATAAATAGAAATAATTACCATATAGAGTTTCAGAGTTTCGATTTAGCACTACCGAATACCTATGGCTTCAGATCAGATAGAATTCAGCATGATTGCTTTTGTATTGTGCAGCTACCGAATCATCCCAGTGGGCGATGAAACAGACTCTGGCGGTTATCCTCGGAGAGAACTGGAAGGTCTGGTAGACCAACTGCATGGCAACCTGACACATATCTCGATGCTCGGTGGAAAAGAACTCGAATTATTGATGGACATGGACCCTGATAGTCTAGCGGACATAATACCAGACAGGTCAGTACAAATAAAAGTATGAATCTTGACAGTTGGCAGTGTTGGAGTGCAGGGCTCTCGAAGAGCTAGGTAAAGAGTCAATAATGAAGACAAAAAAAAAATTGATGAAAAAAAAATACTTTAAATTATTTTTAAGACAAATTTTCTTCGATTATTTCAATATTGTCAAATACTTTTCTAATAATCCTCTTAACACCCATGTCACTGAGTTGAATTGTAATACATTTGTATATTAGGATAAGTATTGAAGTTTGTTGTAGTTTCAGTATGAAAATAACTAATTGCTAGGATTACCTTTTTCGCAGTAGGATCTTCCTGGAGCACGTAAAAGAAGCTAGCGGTCGATTTTTGTGCGAGAAACGTCAAGCTCAGGATGCTCTCGAGTTGCTCAAGATGTATCCGATGCGGGCAGAAGACGGCCGTAACGTCAAGGAAAAAGCATGAGCATACCAAACTGCCTGGCCATTGTGACCTCATGTAGTAGGCTAGTAACGGGTGCTAACAGTATGATATAACAACGACTGCGACATCAGATGGCACAGTCGTTGTGAGACTCGATTTTCTAACGACAATGTTCGAAATACGGTATGTATTATTTGGAAAAATTAGTGAGATAAAGTGAGGCAAGCGTGATGCATATATCTAGTTCCCGTGCTGTATTTCAACTAAAATGATAAATTTAATGTAATTTATTCCAAACTGAAATGGTTGTTTTTAAGTAATAGGTCTAGTGTAGGTTGGATGCCAGGTTTCATGGAAAAAGCATTTCCTAAACCTGTAACGGGTGTTTTCAAAGGTTAACCTGGATTTTTGCAAGCTTGATTGCAGACGAGCATACTGCGTAGGTTGGCCATAACTGTTTTTAGATGAATTGTTGATTGGAAATGATCATGCATATGATTTAGCATGTATTACATTGAAATATATACCGGTATTTGATTATTTTTAGAAAACTGTCATATTTTGCGTATAAAAAGAAACTTGAGAATTTTGCACGTATCTGAGATCTGAACAAATTCCTCGTTTGATCTACAGACTCTCACACAGGTTGCCCGACCTTGGGCTACAAAAAATCATTGAGTTGAGCTCCAAAAAATCATTTGGTTGACCAGCCACAGAAAGAAGTTTACTACAGTAAACCCTCATTAATTCAAACTCGTTTAATTTGACATTCGTCATAATTCAAAGTGAACTAGGTTGTTGAACCCAGGTATAGGAAATACAATTTTAATTATTTTGATAATTCGTACTTCGAACTCCTTTTGTCCCCCAATCAGTAATTTATTCCTATAAAATTGTTGTTCAATGTTGAAATTTAATAAATAGAGTTTTCACTAATCAAGCGTGACACGTATCTATCTTCGTGATGAGATTTATATCTCGTCTGTTCCAAACAGAGAACTGTTGTTGTCGCTTGCATTGCAAACAGCTGGTAGATGAAAATGGTATGTTGAATATGAAAGTTTGAAGAATAAGATGCTGCACTAAGAATATTTTCTCCCCAAGATTACAAATTGTTTTTGTTCAGATTTTTCATTTATTTTTTGGTAAAAGATTGAGAAACAATGATTGTACATGAAGATTTCGACGTTGATAAAAAAAAATCAGTTTGTCCCTCATTCCAGCGTCTCATCTACAGTCCTTTGTGTATGTTTTATAGGCGATTTTTCAATGCCCAAAGTACAGTACATGGTATTGCTTTGTCTATTGATGTAGTATCTAGCGCCTCACTTCCCTTCGGTAACGTTCGGCACTAGCGCATCAGTCGACGGGATAGGGCAACACGCGGGAAGCTATGAACAGCGTTATTTTAGCGTTAACTACCCATCCTAATATCATTTGCCGTAATTTTTTCAATTAATATTTTCGTTCATTTTCCAAATTTGAAGTGCCTTTTGTATACTGCTGTGAGTTTCGAATTAATGAGGGTTTCTCTATGATTGTTCCTTGAATCTTTGGGTATCACGAGAGACGAAGGTCTGTTAAGGAATGACACCAAGACGTTTCACTTTTAGATTAGTCTGGTATTAGTAACGGGAAGATAGACTGTGGATCGAGCTAGTTATTGGCATGTGTCCTACTGTTGAGCACCCTAATCTAACTGATACCTGCCTATACTAGAAACCACTAGAAGTTAACAAAGTATTATGTTATGACTGTTGCCTAAAAGATACAGTGTTAAATGGTAGTGAACTGGAAGCTTGATTTTAACTTTTTAATTATACTTGTCAAAATGGTGCGATAAGGTGATATATACATTCTGGGATTATAGAAAGTAAGTAAAATATCCCTTCATCTATTACTCCTCTTTTATCTTTTTGTAGACTGTCTGCATAACAACTCCCAACATTATTTTAAACTACGTTGTATTTCAATAACTGATCGAGTAATAGGCATTCATGACCTAATTTATAATCTCGACTGTTTAAAAAAAATATATTTATATTTTATTGATACTAGTTCATGATTTTAAATTAATTTGTTGGACACAATAATGATCAATTCTTAGAGGATTTCAGTTGAATATAACCGTTCATCATCAATGATATTTTAAAGGCTGGTTTGACTTCTGTGGTTTTCAGTATAGAAACTATAACAATAAAATATTGACTCTGATGCTTATATTACAATAGGTTACAATTACTGCTAAAATACTGACAGCTCTGCCCATGGAAACACACTTTATTAGAGGTGTGATTTAGAAGTCTGAGACATAGATCTACTTGAAAATGAAATGCATACTACGTACAATATTATTTATAAGCATAGTCAGTCACGTGTATAATTAATAATAGTACTCGTAACGACATAAGTAGCAGCACTTCCAGGGAACACCCACTACTGTTATTTATCTGTTCTGTGGTAACATACCAATTCTGTCGAAAATCAATAATCCCTTACGAAACCAATAATTGTACAGGTCTGATTGAGAGTATAGATTACTAACGTTCTTTTTAATTTACAAAATCGTTTGATAACGAATTTCATATGAAAGACGAACTTTCAAAAAAGATTAAATTTCATGACTAAGAGCTGGTTTTATGAACTCTTTGTTAAGGATTTTTGCATTTTCTAACCATGAGTTGTGTTACAAATAATATATGTCACCACGGGTGATGAGGTTATTCCACAATCAGTTCGTAAAACTGGGCTTAATGGTGCTGATATTCAAGTGTTTTCATTGTTCAGTTGGCAGCAATTTTGCAGCAATTGTACATTGCTATCTATCTGCACTTTTGATATTTAATACTACCAATGTTGTACAATCACCCGTTAAGGGCTGTCTTTAAATTTTAAACATAGTTGTGTTATTTCATAACAAATAACTTTTCGTGTAGTTATAAAATATCGAGTTATTATGTAATCTAGAAAGACATTTTTATAGTGAACCAGCAGCTTACTTAGTAGTACTAGTTATTGCAAAAATACGTTCAGGTATGAAGATAAATAAAATAATCCATCAACTATTTTGCATATAGATTGTTTTATGTTTTCTATATCTTTCTGTTTGGTGTCTTACTGACTTGTTTTTTGTTTTATTATAAGATTTTTCTTCTACCTCATATTTATGTGAATTTATTTTTGGAGCAGATTTATTTCTGATGGTTCGTGAAGACATTTTTATTTGTAACGTGAAATTTCATCTAGTTTGGGAAGAAACATCAGGCTTTCTTGAACGTTATCCAACTTTGAAGTAGTACGAAACAATACAAAGTACAAACGCAAATATAGCCTCATGTAAGCTAGCGGTTTGAAGTTGTGCTACAAATGCAGAAAAGTCATTTTTACATTTTAATGCCTATTTATGAAATGTAGAATGAGGATAGACATTATTCAACCAGATGTATTGATAACACATATCAAGGCACTGCTTTCCATTTATATTTTATGCTTCTTTAGTACTGGTATTCTAACATTTATATACAATATAGCCAACATTATCAATGTCAATTTTCATATTTATAAACATATTTGTAGTTCTACTATTACTTGAAAGCCGATGATTTTTTCCTAGTGCATGCATAGTTAAGTGTGATTATATGCATTGATTTGCAGAGGTCGATCCAAAAGGTCTTCTTCAAAATTTTGGAAGTACAGGTCTAAGCTCCATTTCGTTGGTTTTGTAAAACTGCCATTATTAAACGGATATAATTTCAACATTGTTTAAGCTTGTATTTAGCACTGCCAGTTGTTAATTGAAAATTTTATGTACTTAATTCTGTCACCTTGATTCTGTGTCGTTATGCCAACTATTTGATAGTTTTGGCGTAGGCCTATGTATTTTCAAGTTCATAATATCATTCTTTCATAGGCATATATATTTCTTGAGATTACTGGTCTTCATTTTTAGTAACTCTACAGAATTTTCAATAAGATTTACCGTTTTAGGCCTATTTGCTATTGAACAAAATGTTGTTGCACAAGTACTTGGAGCTTTCTGTGAAGAGTTGGAGAAAACTGATCAATGGTCACCAAAAAACTTGTTTGAATCAGGAAATTGTTAGTAAACTTCTTTCTTATATATTTCTCTTCATGTATGTGAAGACAACTGTATGTTGTATGGGTGCCAATCAAACAATGTTTTAAAGTTGAAAATGTACAGAGAGAGAGTAGCAAACTAATATAGTATAAATGAACACAGTTCATCAAAATATTATTTAATGAAGGTACATATTTGATATACTATTATTTTAACATCAAAAGAATAGAACATGAGAAAGTAAAATTTTATTCAAGTTTATTGATGTAACAGCAGATTTCAATAGTTCATGGGCCCTTCTGTAATCGTTTATGAAGTAGATCACTGTAGTAATTGTTTTGAAATATTATGATATCATTACCGGTATATTATAAACTTTGAGAATATATTCTTACTCTGTACATATGGATATTAGTATACTTTTGACTTTCGTTGAAAGAATTTCCTAATCAAGTGAATTTAAGATTGAGCGTACATTTTAGTAAGACTTGATAGAAAAATAATCATGTATCACTTGAAAAAATGTTTACTATAAAAACCTATTGAGGTAATGAAATTAGGGTCTATGTACTCGAGAATAATAAGTGGAAGTAATTCATAATGTACACGTTCACAGGTAACCGACATAGATAATGCAATAGATTTGACTTTAGTAGATGATTATTGATGTACATTTTTCATTCAAGCAATGTATTACATTGAATCCAAAAATATACACTCAACATCATTTAATTTAACATTCGTTTGTTCAGTGTTCATCTCTCACCGGTGAGATTCTTATACCTATTTTGTTTCAATACAAATAGTTTTTCCTACGACAAAACTCGCCGTTTGCTATAATTTTTTGTATCCTTGTTGTATTTGAAAATCAATGGAAACAGATTGTTTGAGTGAAAATTGCACATTTTTGGATTATAGGTAAAATATTTTGATCAACAAAAGTCTATTTGAGACTGGAGAAAAGAGGTTACGGAACCCCCCCCCCACCCCTTTTCCACAGTCTCACAAATTCACTCTGTCTTTATGAAGTGAGTAAACATTTTTAACTAACGATTCCAAGACTGATTCAATATGTGGGATTAAAATACAAATTAAATCAATTAACTATTGATTGCTCAAGTTTTAGATGTACATGGCATTAAACACATTACAAGTGTAGAAAATAAATGAGTTTATATGAACTTGGTACTCTACTTTACAATAAACATGTATTTATATTGCTCCATCTTGTTCTTTATTTTGTACCCAACTTTATTCCTTGTCAAATTTATGCTCTTCTTGATGCTCTTGTATGCTCTAAGTGCTCACTTAACTCTTGTTGCTCTTGTTACTATTCACATGACGACCCCACTAACAGTTTGGTTATTTTGGGGTACAAGTAAGCATGTACTAGTCTGATAAATAATGATTCTTTGCTTTTCGCTTGCTTGGATTTTTCTCAATGATGCAAAGATGCAGCTGATGCATCATGCATGCACCAAGGCAATACAGCACATTTTTCTACTTTGAAATGAATCTTTGCCTCTAAGCATTTATATAAAAACTAGCTTATAATAAATAGTGTATCATTGTCCAGTCCAAGTTCAGTAAATGTTATAATTTGTTTGAAGTTTTTTCCCGAATGGTTTTCTGCGTACTATTGACCTTTATGGGCTTTTTGAAAATTTAAAAATTATTTATCTCAAAAGTTGAAAAACCGATATGGCCCAAAATATGTAGGATAAAGCTTCAAGGATGAAGCTTGTGTCTGTATTGACATGTGTTTGACATGACGTGACGTTTGACATGTGGACTTCCCACAGAATACCAAATCGTCACCAAACGATGCTTTCCTCCCAGTATGTTAGTTGTACTTGTAGTTTTCGCTAGCTCTCATGTAATAGCTACATTCTAATCACAGTACTACTACACACAATACTTTTTTTTTACATTCTTTTGGATTGCTATCGTCAGTGTGGTAATTTTGGTTCATTGTTGATTCATATCATTATAATATAATAAATTTGTCATTCCTACTCTTTATAGTATTGTTTTATAAAATAATGTATACATTACGTTATGATAATCATTACGTATTAAATACCATGTTTGCAGTGTATTTCTAATTACAAAAGCTTATTTGTGAATTGACATATTTAACCTTGTAGATAAGCACGTGTATTAACGCGAATTCAGCACAAAACTATACTACAAAACTAGTAATATAGGGTCAGCTTTGGTAATAATGTATTAATAATCAACATATAACAAGTTATTTATTAATATATTGTCTAGTAATACATTATTAGTCTGTGTTTTAAGTGGCAATTGGTATTGCACGTCTTATTTGCTTACTTGTCGAGTTGGATCGTGTAGCAGTTAATCAAACAGCAGATAACATACAATGGTAAGAAAATAAGTTTTACTACATCATTGATTTAGAAGGTACACGTACGGTCACCCAACATGGTTTTGTCGGAAATTAAAATTTATAGTTGAATTGTATTGTATCGTATTTTATTATCGTCACGTTGACCAGTACATTGTACTGTACATACTATGGCTATCGTCAAGCATAATAGTAGTAATAATAATAATGAAATACAATAATAGTTATATTATTTTTTAATAATTAATAGTTGTATATTTCTCACTAATTACATAATACAATTTATAGTTCACATTTTCACACAAAGCCTTAAAGAAGGCTTATCTGTGGATTAAACAAATCATAAAAATAAAATAAAAACGCTACAACTGCTTTATAAGGAGGGAGAATTAGATTATTGGTAGAAGTGAATCAAATGTTACTTATATCATTATATTACCATCAGAATTTTGAAACATTTGGTGCAAATTCATGAAAACAATCGTGACAATGACTATTTTACATGATATAGAAAAATATCGAAATAATAATAATAATGAATAATAATTAGTAATAATAATTATAATAATGCTTACGTTAAATAAGCAAGAGTATAATGTCGAGGATTATTTACAATTTTGGGTAAAGTCGGTGGGGAGTGAGGAGGGACATCAAGTTGAGGTATTCTGAGGCTGTAAAAAGGGTATTGCGTTAGGTAGGTTTTAAGGTTGTTATCAAAGGAGGTAAAGGTGGTTGAATTTTTGACGAGGGAGAAAGTTTGTTATATATTAAGGTGGAGATATAATGGGGGCTATTAGTGAAGGACGAGAGAGTGTCTTGGAAATCTTATGTTGTTTCTATTTCCAAATAAAATGGAGTCGTATCGAGTCATTTTTTTAAAAGACAATATAAAGTACGTTCCACGCATAATAATTTGTACATTGTGTGGTAGTTTCAGTACGTGGATCAGTAGATTTTCCTCGCGATGTATTTTAATGTGGATTGATCGACCACTTCATAATGACAACAAGTGTACTTAAAAGCTATGCATTACCAAAAGGCAGAACTGTAGGTTGTAAGTTGAGCGAGATTATAGGTGTGGAATGAAAGAAAGTAATGCGCATTATCTCTGGGCAAATTCGACCTCGAACACATTTATTTTGACCAGTGGAGGCTACCTGTTGATAATTTCAACGTATATAAATCATGAAAAAAAAGATGCCAATGTTTATCATTTTGAAATGTTCAAAGTCAGTAATTTATTAAATCCCTTCGATTATTATCTTCCAATTCGTTTCTTGCTAGATAATCATTCTGATGGAGTGTTTTTCAAAATTTGAATGATTATTCTCAAAACTAAAAAGTGATCTGATTTTGTACAAAATCTACGACGTTTTATGCTAGTTTGAAGTTTGTGTTTGTTAATGCTTGTATTGTTGGTTTGACCTGTGGAAAAAACATTTCAACACATTTCAGCACAAAAAGCATAATACACAGTTGAACGAAGTACTCGTTTGCCAGTATGTTGAATTGTTAATATGGAATTTTCGCTATGCCTTTTCTAATCAAAACTTTTATGGATATTTTATACAGTGTAAGTAGTCCGGTAAATCAAAGTAATCTGTGTCGAATTATATACTATAACGCTCTATCCAATCAAAATATATCAGAATATAACATCAAACATATCGAAATGTTTACTGAGTTCATTTTAATTTGAAATGTTAGAATCAAATGGTGATTAGTATGAACGTAGCTCAAGTTCTCAAACATCCATTCAACTTATCCCTGGAACTTACTACTGTTTTTTCTTGAGTGAGGTCCATACTCGACAGGTCAAATGTCAAGGCTTCAAACGACTCGATGATACGAATCGATTGAGGCATTACTCCGTGATACTATCAAAACTAATCAATAACTAATCAATAACTAATTATACGACAAAGATCATTAGATATTAAAATTTGCACGTTTCGTCATTATTGAGGCTTGGCCACATGTAGATCTTGGGTACCCCTCTCACAATTCTCACAAGTCAAAACTAATCAATAACTAATTATACGACAAAGATAATTAGATATTAAAATTTGCACGTTTCGTCATTATTGAGGCTTGGCCACATGTAGATCTTGGGTACCCCTCTCACAATTCATTCCAGAAACGAATTAGTTGATACACCATTATGAAAAAACAGGTCCACACACTCCAGCTCTTGCTTCGGTTTCCCTTTACTGACCCGATTGAGGATCAGATTATTATCAGATCAGATTTACCCTCATTTCCAAAAAATGAGGGTGTGGCCGTGTGTGGAAAAGACGTGTTGATGCCATAGTGGTGTTTGAAATATGAACAATGCGGGGAAATATGAAATTACATATTTCTACTGGCGTCGGAACCAAAGAGAGGGGGCGGCGGCGGGGCGGGGGGGAAGTATAGTCTCCTTGACTTTCAGCCAAGGGGGGGGGGGGGGGGGGGGGGGTCGAAAGGCAAGGCGTCGAGAAAAATCTTTTGAAGGCCCAATACACTATTTTGTTTTGTCACTATTTTGGGTCTTGTTGAAAGTTGAATCTCACTGTGTTAAAGAAGAATTCCATGAGAAAATAATTATGTTTGAAGCATCCAAGTAGTAGGCCTATTGTGGCCATGACAGAGTATCCAGTCATCCCATTGGACATGGGGACAGTCCCGCTTAGTGGGTAACGGCGGCCATCTTTGTTGTTCATGCTGAGCTGATTGTTGTCAAGTGTAGGGCTACTGAAACTTGTTTCATATTTAGTGCCTGAATTACCAACGTAGGAGTAGCGCTCCAACTGGCAGTTGATAAACGAACATGTCCGACGTTTCGAGGAATATCGAAGTAACCGGAAGTACGCGATCTGGTACAAGGCTCGTCGCTGAGATAGACCTCCATATATACAACTCCATGATTACTTCATGTCTTTTGTCTCAGTGGCGATTCTCTGCTGTGTTGGTCGCAGTCTCTTGCCTAGTAGTCATAGCAACGTGCGGTGATCTCCGCCCATTGGTCAACTGCTCAACGGCGATCTCGGAGATGGAGTGTCGGAGAAGTGGTGGCATTTATCTGCCGTTTGAGAAATGCCCGAGGTGTCCTAAGGCTCTAGGTAAATTCTTATAGACTTAATTGTATCCAAAAAAGAAGAATGTCATCTACTGAACATTACAAAACACAAATATCAGCATTAGCTGTGGTATTTTGAGCGTCAACGTTTTTTTCATTATACGTTTTATGATTAGAAGTAGTACAACTACATCTTTCCAAATTTTAAAATGTTCCAATTTCTAATGAGTTCTCTGCAATTACCGAAGTTTATATACAATTATTTATCATCAATTGACCTTCTTTCGTGGATAGCAATATAGATACTATAACGAAACGATGCAAACGAGTCATCAAGTTTATGAATGAGTGAGGTGTCCAGTATCGTAGTGGTTCCCAACCTTTCTTGCTCACGACGCGTTTTCAAGAAAGCAAATGATTCGGCGACCAAAAGCAAGATTAACTACCTCCCGCCCCTGCCCCCCAAATTATCGTTATTCGTTTATTATAGTATTACCAAAATGTTGATGAAAATATTACTGTTATATGTGTAGTGAAACAGTTGCTTTCTTGTATATAGAGCCTGGATGATTTTTCAATTATTATTTTTGATCAAAGTTGTATGTCAAGGGACTGAGTAACTTGGGATTTTTCCATCCTTCCAATACCAACTTTCCAACTTTTCTATAGCAATCTAATTACCTATCTTCCTACAAGTGTACGTAGTGTAAAGACTGTAGACGAGCACTATAATTTCTCGTACATTCTCTAATTCATCTCTTCTATTTCCCAAAGTAGTTCCAATATTAAAGAATTGGTGCATATCTTGTGTAAGCTTAATAATAAGTTTTAAGAAACTTTGCGATTCTGTGCAAATATGTCCGTGACCCCATTTTGGATCGCGACTCATTAGTTGGGATCCACTGCACTCCTGTTATTGAAACATCGATTAAATGAGCTTGGCGAAGACTTTTATTTCACTCCATACTGGAAATAATAGTGTTTCGTTTTTTTTCTTTTTTATACGTGGCATACAGGGTCAGACGAAGTATAACGAATAAACTTGGAACTTGTACTGAAAATTGGTGCCTTATCCCCATCGTTTTTGAGCAAAATCACGTTTGTTCTTTTTTAGAAATATGAAGTTGAATATTTGAAAATCGTTACGATAATCGCATGTGGGGAAATTTACAATTTTTTAAATTTCATTCGATTTAAATTAAATTTTGACAAAATGAAATTGTTCTTCTGATACGTGTATCTTCTATAACTTTGAAGAAATTTGGTTCTGTCATTTTTAAGAAAATAAGTGGGTTGGTAAAGATATATGATAAATGGAGAGTTTCAAGTTTGATGGGGATGATCAACAAATTGTGCTGCATAACGAAGGCAGTATTAGGCAAGAGAGTTTCAAAATCAAGGTATGTAGGCCTATATAACGTCCGAGTTACAGTCAATAAAATGTCTCGCTCTTCTTAGTTTATGGTAAAATATTTCCCGTGTATATATTCACATGAAATAATTTGATATTTCAAAAATTGAAATTAGTTTTAAAATCAAGGTTTGTAGACCTATATAACGTTCAAGTTACAGTCGGTAAAAAATATCTCGCTCTTCCTAGTTTATATTAAAAATAATACTTCCCACGTATATATTCACATACAATAATTTGATATTTAAAAAATTGAAACATATTCTCTATAGAGTAACACTCGTGAAAACCGAATTGAACACATTTAATTCTAGTTTAATTCAATGCTATTCTTATGGGAGCTTCATAGATTATATTAGATGATAGAACCAATAGTTTATATTAAAAATAATACTTCCCACGTATATATTCACATACAATAATTTGATATTTAAAAAATTGAAACATATTCTCTATAGAGTAACACTCGTGAAAACCAAATTGAACACATTTAATTCTAGTTTAATTCAATGCTATTCTTATGGGAGCTTTATAGATTATATTAGATGATAGAACCAATACTCATGGTTTAATAAAAAGGGACAAAAAGGAGAAGACGAATGTTCTATATCTTTTGTTTCAGACCTGTGGGACAAGTGTTCTCATATTGTGACAACTTCAATGTGCCGGCATCCATTATTCTGCGACGGAGACGTGTGTGTGGATCCAGAAGAATAATTACGTGACAACAATTTGCTGTACTCGTTATTCACCGTCAAAATGATCTGTTTGCTCAAGAGGGTAGTGACCAATGACATTATTATGCTGTGACTCCTCAATCCCCCCTAAAAAAAAAAAATGAGGGGGAAAACTAAAACCGGGCGATATTTTCACGGTGGTTTCCTCAAAGTTTAATGTTTGCCATCGAAAAAAATCGAAAAAATCGAAAGAATCTCTTTCGGTTATTTTGACAATACCAATACAATGTACTGTACAATAAGTTACGTGGTTATATATAGGCCTATTTTTACCTGATTCAAGACTGGACTTTCGTGGTATCATGATATTACGTGGTATTCAACTTTTGGTGAAGCAAAATTCAGAGTTTATTTTAAAATGTCACTTATAATTTAGTTCCAATGTGTCAACTGTCTGTTCTATTTCCTTTAATTTTTAAAATTCTAGTTCATTTTATTCAATTCTTTGTATTCTAGGTACAAGGTTAGGTGGAAGAGCAGATCCCCATATATAACTTCACCGTTTTATTTTTGTTTTTAATTGTTATCTTATTGTCAAATTCTGATGTAAATAGTGTTTTCTTTATTTTCTGTTATGCATCCCACTGTACACAAGAACAAATAAAGTCTAATAATAATAATAATAATAATAATAATAATAATGCTGTCAGAGATTGTAGTCGGTCAACATATTGAAAGATATTTACGAGGGTGAAATGCAAACAGTTATTAACTTAATCTACTCTTTCGAGCAACACGACTGACCGACATCAAAACCACCAAACAAAATTAATATCCTGGCTACTCCTTGGTTGACCAGGACAATAGGCAGTGGCGGCCGGTGTGCGAACACAACGGAGGCGCTAACGAGACCTATTGAAAAACTGGCTCTCAGTCGTACATAGGTTTCCATTCATTCTGGTATTTACAAAGTAGTCAAAATATGTTTTTCTAATTAGAATTCAGAGCTATAAATGAATTTAAATAAATTTAGAACAATCACGAAAAAATTCTTCTTTCAGACACCTGGCATGAAGCATTGATGCGTGAAGTTACGTATTTGAACTTATTGTCATTGTCTACCTTTATACAGTCTGAGTGAAGATTCCATCATCCTATCTTCAGGATTTCAAGAGCACATCTAAAAATGGTTACTTTAAAAAGGTTAACAGAGTTAATATTCCTTTGATATTTACATTCATATCACAGAGTCGTAACCAACCACCTGATGTGACTTATAAATCCTAATCGGTAGCCCACCCAATTTATGTGACTCCTAAACGGTAACCGATAACCGTAGGCCTCCTTTTCATTCCTATTGTTGTCTAGTGGTGCCACCTGTCGTCGCCACGTTCCACTGATGTCGTGATACGAGTCTAATGGCGCGGTAGTAACTGCGTCTGTAAACACCTCCACAATGAGCAACGTGCGAGAGTTCTGGCACTACAGGCGATAAGTGCATATGCAATCGTAAACCCAAAGTTATCTCAACGTGATTTAGTCAATATTATAGTAAAATTGAAACTAAGATGATAAATGATGTGAGATAAAAAAAATCTCGATTTAGTGGAACAATTTATTTCTGAACGATATGGGACACCATTTTTGGTAGGATAAAATCCCAAATACATATTTCGCTAAGAGATTATCAAAAGCGACTTTGTAAATGACTGCTGATGAGCTCTTTTGAAGCTGTTCCAAAACTGAATCAATGTAAACAAATATCCTCACAACCCTACTTATCATTTCACGCGACTCCGACTGTATTTCATGAAACATTTTCACTCGTATAGGAATTCGAGTTTTCTGTGCCGGAAGTCTAGCGCCATGTTTAGTTTACAGCCACATTCTGCCAATATCTGACTGTACATGCATGATGTCGAAAGATGCGTGGTAACATCTGCCCAGTTGTTTCCACGTTAACTGGCACATGAATAAATGGAAGGGAAATTAGAGATGGAATTATATTTGAATTTTGAAACCTGTAATAGATTGGCGTTATGTGACACCTGGGTATGAGAAGAAAGGGTGATTATTGGTCTATTAGGTTAAAGGTGTGTTAAAGGTGATCAATGTAATAATATGATTTATATCCAAGGGATTGAATCAAGGGATGAAAAGCGATTGGGAGACAATTTAGAGAAATTCCGATATGCGCAATATTATGTTCATGACGATATTTTTTCAACTTTATTCAAATTTCGTAGAGACACTGATCCTTACAATACTCACAAAACTGATGAATTCTTAAACGTTGTAACTGTCGTAATGAAGTGATTACTCATCTTCACTTTCGCACCTTGCCTTACATTAACTTTCATACGACAGTATATCATATTTTTGAAGTCACTCTTCTCAATTTTGTTCTCTTTTGTCTCATAGGATAATTATATATATCATATAAAAAGGAAATTAAAGATGCTACAGTTGAAAAGGAAGAGGTCTATAATAGCCAATAGACTCATGTTTCATATATGCAATATACTATTCAAACTTCAATACTGTTTTATGATGATTTTCAAATTATACTTTCATTTGTCAAATTATATTCATTCATGCGAAATAGCTATGCTTATTTTGTTATTTTGTGAAGACACTAATTAATGTTTTTGACAGCAGAAAATAAAGTGGATTTGAGAGCACCGTAACAAACTCGAACCTCTAAATTAAATTCATTATTGAATCTTCATGCTGGTAATACAAAATAAAAACATTAATTTAATCGAAATAGGCCTACACATTTCCCTTCTTTTCAGAATCAAGAAAATTAAAACCAAAAAATAATCTCTATTCCATTCATACAATTGGCCATAGAAATAAGTAGATGTATTTATTCATGAAGTCCCAAAAAATTCAAATATAGCCATATAATAGAATTCTATTCCAAGTACTCAACGCATACAATCCAAACATTTAAATTCCCCCACTTCACAAAAACGTAGGGAAAAATAGATTAGGAACAATGGTAATTATTTTCTTTGAAAGCAAATACAATGCTTATATAACGTGCACGTAGGGAGATAATAATTTAACCGAGGGTCGGAAGATTAGATATCAAAAGAAAGACTCTGGTAGTATTTTCCAATTCAAGCTGTTGTAATCATTGAAATAATTGTTATTATGCAATCATTGGAAATTACCATTTCTATTGAAACGCGTATTCATTTCTAACACTTGCGATTGTGTCTTATGAATAACCATGAGGATTATTCAACGTATTGTTCACGTATCTGTACGTGGCACGTAGCTGACCTCTGACCTTCTCGCTATCTTTAACGTGGTCCATGTGGGGGAAAGTTAGAGCGAAGTGATTTTTACTTTTAAGTCCACTTGGGAATTGATTGAGGGAAATATGAGTATTTCGGTTATGATAATTTTTAATGGTATCAAAATGATAATTTAGTAGAAACAGGAACTTTTTTCACCGCAAGAAATTCAAAAAGTTGGTATATATTTAAAATCAATCATACTTCTGAAAATGTTGTGATAAAGATACCTCTGTTTTTAACGAATTAGAATTTTCAATATTTTTTTTTTTCAGAGAACCAGATATCATAACGGATAACATTTCATAACTAATTAATCATTTTTAATAATCATTCTTCATTAATCAACATAATTAACGCTCTCAAAATCGGGATATATGACTATTTATACATTTTTGAATAATCCCATAATCGATGATGATGAATATTGTTTGCTTGATGACCCCACCAACAGCTAGGTTATACGGGGGTACGAGTGAGCAGATGATTATGAAACTATGAAGTGATGATAGGTGAAAGGACATTTACAAAAACCCATGCCTTATACGGGACTCGAATGCACGTCCAAAGGTGACTTCAGTTTGTGAAGCGAAGTCTCAGCTGACTGAGCTACCGAGGGGGGCAAACCGTTATGTACAAGATAAAATAAATTAAACCTAAAATTCTAAAATTACATAAAAAAGGATATTTTTTTTTCTAAATGAATTCTAACGACCTCTTAATCCATAAACTATCAAGCATTGTTAACCTTGTTAAAAGCTTCTGATAGAAAATGGATCTCATCACAGAGATTTCACTTACATAAATGAAAATGATAACTCATACATCATATCGATCAAATTATCAGCATGTTGCTAAATACGATACGTATTTCCGAAATATTCAAATATTCGAAAAGCTAACTGATATCTTGTTAGTGGATTTTGTTGCTTTGCGTGAAGTATTCTGTTACACGAATATGTCACTTAAACTTGAACTCAATTTTCAAAATTTCATTCTAGTTTTCCTCAAAAATGTTCAGATTATCAATCTTTGAAAAATAATGTAGCCTCATATAAAAAAAACTCCGCTCTGATGAAAGATTAATATTGTGTTCGTCTCACAAACAAATAAGACAGCCGAACGTACTTTTGATCCTAAAATGGGAGTTAAGGAGACATAAACATTTCTCCATCTAATTACACAAATCAGCGAACCCATTTCTGAATCATGCTTTATATTTTGAATCAACATAGAGCCTTATATGTTAATCACATTGCGATTTGAGAAAAAAGTTAAACAAACTTTTGACTGTATTTCAAGAATATAATTGTCTTTAGTTTTTGTGAGCCTAATGTTTGATGCTTATAGTGGTGTTGGTGGTTTTAACGTTTATTGCTTTTGCGCTTGATTATTGGCTGGTTTTTATCAAGTTTCCTGAGCTAGCGTATACTTTGTATATACACCTTCAGTCTAGAGGATTCAAAACGTTCAACAAAAATCAACAAAACAAAATGTTCCCGTTTCTCGCGTGGTTTGCTTGTTTTATCTGTTTATTTATGTTTTATATGTATCAATTGTGTCTGAGGTCTTCATCCGATAAAAAGATATAATACATTTAAAATAATGAAAAATACTGAAAAAGACCAATATTATGATTAGGGAGTAAAACCCTGATACCTCATTTCAATCCACACCTATGTATACACTGAACAAACGATAACAGGGGTCAGGGATGAGTTCCACCCCTCAACTTTTTCCCTTCTTCCGCCCTAAAACCCACACGCTGTAAATATTAGCATTTTGAGTCTCGAGTCAGGAACTTCCTAGTTCCGACACGATCAGTATATATACAAGTGAGTGGCTAGAGGTACGCCAAATACAAACATGGTTCACTTCTTTACCAACTAGCTGGCTTATTATTCTACGCTGTGCATGAGATCCTCGTTCTTTCAGTAAAAACTTGGAAACATGTCAAAAATCACGTGTATGAATATATCATTGTTGAGAGGTAAAAGTAAAAAGATGATAACGCTAAACGAA
Organism: Brachyptera putata; assembly: GCA_907164805.1. Lineage (NCBI taxonomy): Eukaryota > Metazoa > Arthropoda > Insecta > Plecoptera > Taeniopterygidae > Brachyptera > Brachyptera putata. Next base: position 15,339,045 of record OU015466.1, on the reverse strand, counting down.
GGTCGTGGAATGGAACGAATAGTATGTGTTCTATAAAACTAAAACATTAAATCAAAGTATAACTTGTCGAGTTCAACTTCAAAATTCATATGTTGTTAATCCTTGATGACGTTTTCAGAAATATAATCAAATTTTGTTGAAACTCTTAAATGCTACTAACTGTTCTTGATTAATGTAGGATAATTATTATTATGAATCATTGCTTTTTTAATTGAGATTTGAAATGTATTTCCACAATTGTTTGTTAGGTTGCCAAATAACAAATGGTGAAAAGTGCATTAGAGGTCTGAATTAAGGTTTCTACCCTAATTCTTACCTTTTTGCTTGCACTTTTCACCACTACATGTCAGTTCTATATTTGATTGGATATTTCTCACGTTTACGTCTCTCAAACGAGAGTGAAGATTGGCTCTTAATCGATCGTCTAAATACTTCAACGGCATGCTCTCTCAGGCTTACTTACACGTACCGATATCTGGAATTGCTATAGCTTTACGTTTCAAGAATGTGTCGATATTCAATCATTCGAGACCGATTCGCACATTTCAACAGTGATAAATAAATGATATTTCTTCATGTTTGTTTGCTACTTTCTTGTCGAGACGTTTCATTTTCTGGTTCAATTCCATTTTGAGTCTAGACGTGATCGCTATTGTTGTCAAGCCGTGTTGGACGAAACTGGAAGTGCCAACCTAAAACGTGTAATTTATTAATGTACTTCCGTTGAGTGTTCAAGTAGTTTTGTGTTGTCAAGATGGATTATGCGTGAGCAAAATGGATCTTTTTCCATTTCAGATGCTTTTTTGTGTCTTATATCGTGCACACCAGCCACATACAGAATAAAGTGACCAATGTTAATTATATTTCGGTGAATTTATAAAGTTGCCAAGAAAATATTATATTTTTCATTATAAAGTTACACCATACCTAATCTATGGTTACACTTCACGCTTTTTCATTTGATGAAAATACAGATAACTTTTGATGTATTGAATGTACGAACGTCTAGGGGGTAATCAGAATAACAGTTTATGCTTTTACATTCATAAATCATTCATGGATGAATATTTCATTTATGTTGTCAATTAAGTCAATGGAATTAAAATTTTCCTAAATGTACAATATGAATACATTGTGGAATCAGAGTGTTTTACTGATCAATATATAAGGATTCTAAGTTGAATAAATTATAGGGTTGTATTCCAGGTTACCATAGCAACTAGAAAAGTTGGGGAGCAAACAAACCAATACGAGTTTTGATTGGGAAACTCCATTTGGGAGACGTTATTGTTCATTTATTATAACAATGTGTTGTGTGACATCGCTTGGAAGAAGTCTATTCAGATAACAGTGAATATGAATACATAATGTATTTCTCTTCGAATAAGATTGCATTTAACATTTCAATATTTTGTCTCATAACTAATCTCTTAGCAAAAGCTACGCCAAACAGCATCCTTCTCTGGACATATACATCAACCATCTTCAAACTAAGGGAAACTACGCCAAAGAAACTTTTTTACTCATTGAGTGTTTGTACTTTTTTTACGTTGTAAAATATTCCCTCGTGTACTGTACTACGTCCTTTGGCAGGTAGCGTAGTGGTGAAGTAAAGCAGGGGGCTTGTCATTCGGGAGTCATAAACGTTCGAGCCACGGTAGGATTGTAAATCCTAAATAGGTCCCATTGTGGATTTATTTCGGTCGTGATTGTAGAATAATACTACTCGTGGTAACTTGACTGTAAGCTTGTTAATATAGTGAGATGAAATACTAAACATGAAGTAAAATGAAATTGATTATAGTAGGAAACTAAACTCACCCGATTTCTTGCTGACTAGTCTATTTTATTGCTCTACAACTTGTCAACTACCACTCGCAAAAAACTTGAGAAAATAAGCACAAAAAAACCCAAAGACAACCAAAAGATGTCTCAAAATCACTGTTTTCTTTATTTCCGTATTAAGTGTGATTTGCGTTTTAGTTGTACTGTATTTTCCTACTTTCGTCGTGCAACTGTCGTCGGACGTCAACTGTAGCTACCAAGTTGCAGGAGACGTCTTTCCTTGAGTTCTTTGCCTTCTCATGATGAACATCACTTTAGATTCAAGCTATACCTAAACACTAGCAAATTAAATACTATTGTAAATATTTAAAAAAGATCAATGAAAACATACTCTACTATGAATATCCAATCATTTCTCTCATAATTAATTATATGCTGGTGATCGTTCATATGGTAGGGTGGATAACATTAATATTATTAGTGGAGTTGGTATCACAAATCGTTCTTGCACAACATATGTTAAATAGTGGAAATCTATCATCCATCTAGTTCGAAGTAAGAACCTAGGAATATATATATATATATATATATATATATATATATATATACAGACTCAATTATGTCAAGACTTTTCTTGATGGAAGTTGACAACACTGATATCTCACGTATCTTTATCTAAAGTATAGTAAACAAATCAAAATACAGTAGCTTGTGAGGGATTTAAATTTTCGTTCGTTTTCCCCTTCTTTTTCCTTAGCAGCTTGAGTTGGTTAGAACGTTGTGATGGTTCACCTAGTTGGATGGATTTAGTTTTTGTTATGTTTGAGTTTAGTGTGTACTGTACGTTTGATAATAGCACGTGTAGAAATGTCAGTACATTAGGTAATGTTGCGTGAAAACACAAGGGGAAGTTATATTCTCTGTAATTATCTAAGTGTATATGTAAATCGTCGAGATTTATTTTCGGTCGTTCAATGGTTTTGAATGAGTATGCTGTACACAATAATTGACCTTCCTCTAGAAAAAACCTGAAGAGACGCCGCAGGTTAACGGTAAGTTTGTTGGATGAGCGAAGCGAAGACTCAATTTCACCTTACTTGGAAAAAAAAAGTATTTTTCGTGTTCTACAGGTTGAACGAAAAAACACAAATTGTTGATGATGCTTGGTGACATGATCTAACCCGATAGTGTATTGTTTTTTGATGCAATCGGTTGGATCACTTTTAAGGAAAATCGTATCGAAATTCTGGAAATTCCCATGAGAATAACTCAAATAAGAAAATTTGGGAAAATACTTTTACGAATTATTTAAATTTTCATAGAATGTAAGCTCAAGAATGATTTCAACATTCGATTTTAATTTTGAAATGTACTTTTAATATGACTTGATAGTTTATTTGTTATATAATTACTTCTTAATTTCAATACTCGACTTGATAGTTGCTAGGTATTCATAAAAAATAGCATCTATCATTTCATGTATATGTTTTTGTTTGTATTCTCAATATTGTGTGTAATTTACAATCTCCTATTCTATCCTTGACCGTCCATACGATTACGTTCAAATGTTCTATTTTATAATGTTAATCCACTTGGACAAAAATGAAAATGAATGAATAACAAATAAATAAATGTACATAAGGGAAATGAGCTATTTTATACACACAGATATTTTGAATTTTGATCAAACACTTTTCTCTACAGAAAATTCCGGAAGTTTTCGTATCTGCATGACAGAAGCTGGTGTCTGTTTGGTCGAGTGCGAATATTTAAATGTCAGTTAAGACTTTTTATTCATTCGATTAAATAATCACAGATAGTAACTTGAAACTCTTGCCATTTATGTTGAGATGACCCATAAAATATTCTCAAAACTTTAGGCTACGGGTATTGGAGATGATAATCAAGTACTTTTATTTCCCAAACTCACCGACCTCACAAAACAGAACATCCAATCACGCGGGATGCTTATCAAGAGATATCTTGCATGTACCAAATGAATGTATGTTGGATCTAGAATTATAACAGTCTACGACAGATACGTAGCTTGGATTTATCCCATGTTCTCCCAGTTGACGATCATCTCCAGTGCTAGGAAACCTTCCACGCCATCTAGATCGTCTATAGCTACAGGACTCGGATGGCCTGAGTAGTCGATCTCAGTGGGTTAGATAGGTTTCAAAGATCCAGAACAACGTCACTCTCAGTTGCGTATCCATCGTAGATAACTATAATCCTAGGTTAAATGTATAGATCTAGGTTACCGATTAGTAAATCACGCCTATCATTAGTCCTTAATTGATGCATTACTTGTATTATCCTTTGTATTAACGTTTTCTTTGAACGTTGTCCCTTGTCACGCTGTGGACATATTGTTCTACAAACTGCTTTGTATTGTTTGAAGCGAAACATGGGAGTTTATAAGTTGGTAGCAATGCGCCACTGTTTCTAAGAAAGAAACGAGACGTGAAGAAATGATAACAGTTTGAAAAGAGAACGAGACAATTTGAGAAGAGAGGACGTGCAACATTACGAGTGGCTCAAGTTAAAGTTTGCTTCACAAGACAAAATGTATTCTTTCTCCTTCACTCTCCTTTCTCTCCCTCTCCCTCTCTATCTCTGCACTCACGCTCTATTTCTTCTCGGCTTTGTTTAATACCACGGACATTTGTTGTTGAAAATGTTGACAGACATATCGTGACTTCATTATCATTCTATTTCATGGAGAGAAAATAAAATGTTCGAGTTTATTTCCAATTTTGTTTCCATTCGTTTCTTTGAAGAATAATCTTTCGTAGAAGTTTGGTAGGAGGAAAGAATTACGAATAATGAATGAAATATTTCATTGAGTCGTACATCATATTTTTTTCACTTTTCTTGAAACATTTCTTCAAAAATATTTTCGATATTATAGAAAATTTTACATTGTTTTTTCATTGTTCACGAAGTTAGTTGTAGTAAATTTCGTATTGAAATCATATTCTTTCTTTTACGAAATACATTATGTGTTGATATTTCAGAGTATTAGTTACGATAGTCACGATATGTTTTAAATGATCATCAAGTATTTTATAAAATATATGAATGAATATTTACCGCTAATGGCAATTTAGTTAGTACATGTCTTAGAGTTTGAGCCTGGTCTCGGCTGTAGTGCCAGTTATAGGGTTATGTATTGTTTATTGAATGTGATAGAATATAAATGTAAATATAATTAATTCCTCTGGGAAAATACTTGAGTACTCTGATGAATGAATAGATAACAATAATTGAAAATGCGTTGAACATTAACATTATATAATATATATTCATGTACCGAATTTGAGTAAATACTGCAGGCCTACTAATTGGTTTTAGAAAGTATTTGATGTATTTTGTGATGAAATTATGTTCCTTTTCAAATGAGTAATGTGAAAAAAGTTAAACATGTGATTCGACTCCAGCTAGTCGCGGTTATCAGTTTATCAGTGGAAATCATCATCAGTAGTTCATCAGTAGGTACCGGTAATCAGTAGAATCAGAATACGTGTAGTCTATTTCTATTCCCATATTATTCTTGTTCGTTTTATCCTATGCATGATGTTAGCAACAATATTATAGTATTTCTCATCTTGTTCATTAATCAATACTCTATACACATGTATGGAGTTTTCCTACTGCCGGATGTAGAGGTGACATTGAGTAAGAGAGATTGCTTGAACGAGATCAGATTGGATCAACGGCTTCTTTACTTACGTATTGATCATTCGTACAACTAAATACAGGACGTGTTTCCGTTTCCGCTTCACTTTCCCATCAGACGTACTGGCGTCACTCCTGAGGCAGGGAGTGACTGAGTAAAGTCAGTATTGAGGCGTGCAATAGTTCTTCATTTCATGATAAGTAATGAGTTGTAACTGTATGGTCTAATCCGAAGTGTTCTAGTGCTGTATTAATGTCATTAGTACAAAAACTTTTGGTGTCCATGCTTTGAATATCTTGATACGAGTTTGACTATGAAAAAAAAAGTTATACAAATTTTGGTGGAAGTGCCGGGTTAAACGTGATCAAATATGGCACCTCCACAAAAATACAAAAATCTCATGAATCTTTTCTTGATTCAATCTTTATTTTACATTTCTCTTAGTGGTGATCTCAAATTTAAATTCGGATTAAATTGAAGTTCTAAACTTGAACTATAATAAATTCAGCAATAATAAAAATAACTAAATATTTTTCGACAATTAATCATTGAAACTAGGGCGTACGTTCTATTCTGCTTTCATATTATATTGCGCCAAAATTTGAAGTCGATACTTAAAACTCACTGAATATAATAATATAATAATAACAATTATATGATTGTAGTACGATTGATGGATTAAATAGTGAGTGTTACAGTTGTCTCAGTGTTGCAAACACAATAGGGGCTACAATTTATTTTGTATTCGATTTTATGTTAGATATATATCAAAGATCGAAAATGTGTGCAGCTCCTTTCAAACTGTGTCTCGCGGACTCATTCAACATTTTAGTTTTTGTCTATTGGATTAAGAGATAGGAAACTAGGAAATAGGGTGTGAGATGGACAGGGAGAAGGAATGTTTCAATTAAGCGTTCAGCTATTTTTGCTTTCAGTGCACTGTAATGTCTGCATTTGACAGTTTCCAGAATGACAAGAATTTGGCTCAAAATTACTCTTCAACTTATGGTATAGAAATTCTTTTTTATTTCATTTATCGTTATTTCTATGTGTTCGAAATGATGTACAATCCGTACATTTCCAAGCGGTTCGTTGAGAATGCATTTAATCTAAGTGTCAAGATGAAAGTGGTTCTAACTGGACACAGTAAATGTCTTTCCAATACAGCTGTTTTTGATTACGTCATTCATTTGGTCGGTCGAGCAGTCTCTTCCTTGACCGTTCACGCCAAGTCGTTTGATATTAAGAGTGCTCGGTATAGTCAACTTATCACTTTTCTCATGACCACTTTGAAATCAGAATTCGAGTACAGTATAGACAGGTCTCGTAGATATGTCAACTTCAGCACACAGTTTGTTAGATGAGCGAAAGCGAAGGCATTCATTCCATCAGAATCGGAATCCACAGATCGCAGAGTAAAACAGATATATATGAAACGTTTTCTCAAGCATTACATTTGTTGTACATTATATGTCGCTATATCGAAATAAAACATAGTTGTAGTTGGAATATATTCTATGTTGGTTGCATTTAATATTCAGCCTCGTGTCACATGCATTAACATAGCCGCACATAACGGACACATCAAAGATTGTTCATCGACGTAAAACTTACATCGATTATCTGCTATAATTTACACAACATCGATAATTAATTGCAATATATCGATATTTCCGACTATCAGAATCGTACCGAGTGTCCAAATATCGTATCGTTCAGGAATTTACCATGTGTGGTTTGGTTCTTTAGCGCGTACGGTAGAAGACGAAGATATTTGATATAATTAATTCGATATAATTTGATATAAGAATTCTTAGAGCAGAGTACGAGAAAACAGATATATACAGTGATAACAAACAAATGAACGAATGTGCAAACCAAGATAGAGAAATGAAAGATGGGAACATGAAAAGCAGTGGAAGATTTATACCTGAATCAAAGTAGAGGGAGATAGTTGGTAAGAAGACAAAGACATATGAAGAGAGTTGGTTAAGATAATCGAGATGGCAAAGGAGGTCTTAGAAATGGCATCGTTATTAATTTGCCCCAGTTTTACAACATACTTACATAACTTTATAAGAATGAAGATTATAGGAATAAAATAAATGAAATTATTTCATAATCAAACTAATACAAATTTTCTATCGTTACTATGTTTTTAACTTGTTATCAGTAATGAAGGAAATGTCAATTTCAGTAAGTGTTAAGCTGCTGCTCACATTATATTATACTATGTATTAATGAATATACTATGATAGAACCATAGACGAAAGATATACTAGCAAGACACTGCGCTCGTTTGAAATAAATAAAATAAATTCCTATACAGTTTGTACCAACCCACTCCTCTGCACTCCACTCAACTGGCCGATAGCCAATCACTATTCACAATCAACACAATTGTTACTCTTTCTAACGATAAGTGGAGTTACTGAAGGGTGCCACTGGGCGAGGGGTTAGAAGGGAGTGATGATGAAGTATAAAGTGAAGATAAATTCCATCTTAAGGGGGTGCATGCACGGTGCTTATACAAATGGAGAAATTCATCTGTATTATTCTCTCCTATATTCACGAATCCGTGAAGTTGAATTAAAAAGTACTTCAACTTTATAAATTTCATGCTCTTTGATTATTATGACATTCCATTTTCGTAAATTCAATCAATTTTAAGATAATACGGCAATGAATTTCATCCCAACATCGGTATTCATAGATGAACTATCTCAAAACTGATGTAAAATATTACATCAAAAATAGTTTGTCATATTAATTAGAGAGCATACAATTATCTTGTGATATACTTTTTGATTAAATGAAAATGATTCGTGAACATGGGAACAAAATATTAAAGATGCATGTCTATTTAAATGAGTACGGTGCATGCACCCCCTTAGCAGGTCTTGAGTATTTCTTTCGTCGACGAGTATAACCAAAGAATAAAGAAATGGTAGAACTATCTGGTCCAATTCCAGCAGTCCCCTTAAGCATCACATCTCAATCCGTCTATGACACAAACAGTCACTGGGAGGTTTTTACGCAGGCGCATTCACTTGGAATTAATCATTATTGAATTCTTGCAAACTCTCTGAAACGGATTTGAGATAAATAAATAATGTACTTTATAAAAAGTGACGATATAAATTTCTTCACAAAGCATTTTAGTAGATGAATTCAATCAATTATTAATTAAAGACTTGTCAGAAATGAAGCACGGTTATATAGAACAAGCTCAGAAACTCGGACGAACAAGCAAGAAACTGAAATACATCATGCTTTTATAAAACGTCCATTGTTTTTTTTTATCTGATATGAGCAAATTAAAAGCGTTTTTGTGTCTAATACTTCAAGATCAAGAAAGTAATGAATGATGAAATAATAAAGGCAATACCAACCATGGTCACTGAATTTGCGATCAACTTTTAACTATATACTTCACTGCCACATATAGATATTTTTCGAGCTTCATCGTCTTTATCAACCTTGATTTTTCTAGCTTTTCAGAGAGAGAAAGCGGCTGTGGAGTTTTGACGGCGCGTCAACAACGAGTCAATTGCGCCGACTAGCATATCAGAAACGTCAGATTTCCAGATATCATTTGAAACATTAATCTTTCTGTATTGCTAACTTCAAGTTTAAAAAAATCTTTTTAGCAGTCATTTTTCTATTATACAATTCAGTGGTTCAGATTATTTGCGAACAACATTTTTTCATTGAATTTTTTAACTCCGTGCACATATTTCTTCTTTTTTATGTAGATAATAAGTGTTCTATTTTCACCTGATAGCGGAGTGAGATGGGTCAAAAGGTAGCACATTCATTTTCCAGATAACGTAGAATGTCTGAAGCTTTCATACAATGGACGCTAGGAGCGGTAGCTATAAAAAACGCACAATATTATCTATTTTTGACAGATCCTTTTCAGAATATTCAATCTAAGAAAGTATGAGAATGTTTTGAAACATCCTATCAACAAGGTTATTCAAATGCGAGAATGTATATGTACGTAGACAACACCAGAATTGACGCTTATACATATTTTGGATGTGTACTCCAACTACTTGATAATTTTGCCATCTGATTTTGGAATATATGTTATTTATTATTACTCTGCTTTCAACGCATTAATGAGAGGATATGGAGAGAATGAATAATAATCCTACTGCTGCCAGAAATATATGAAATATTAAAAATATTTTCGAAATGGAAATGTAGCCTCCCTGACGAAATGCTCTACATGATCCTTTTCCGGCTGGGTCTATTCAGTGCATTGTTAGAATTTGATTCAGCTAAAGATGACAACTTAATAATTCTTCTCGTTATTCAGAGCTCGCTTGTGTTGTCACGCGTCTTGAGTTACGCACCCATAAATTTGGTTGAAAAAGGTTGAAAAGAAGTAAATCACAGCCTCCTAGATGTCTTACAATGTCGTGAAGTTAGCTACGTACCTTCACTCAGATATAGTACGGAGCTACATTCACTCTGTAAGTCTTATACTATTTATTCATCCGTATTGCGTAACACATATAGGATGAGGTGAAATAGATTCAACGGCAGATGGAGCGTTTTTCAATCATTGTTCGGATAAGAAAAAAAAATATATAATTTGAAACCATGTACGCGACTAGTCGAATAGAATGAGATCTATAGGTTTGAAGATAGAAAAAGTGTGGGTTCATTCTTAGAAAATATGTTGAGCATACATTGTGCTAGATTAATGTTACTGGGAACGAACGGAGCATGAACCCGAGTTTCTGAGATATTTATATCAAATCTAATGGAAATCTAAAAATTTTGGTTTGAAACTGCTCAACTAATTTGTATAAAACTTGTAAAATGTATTTGTCATTGTTGTATTCACAGCATTGAAGAGAAACGTCCTAAATCTTGGCCGGATAAACATAATATCTTCCCTCTTTGTCTTATTCTTATGTGTATTTTCAAAATACGATCATCATTTTGTTGCAATGTTCTTGTACGATTATTCGATTTTTGAAAGAGTTTTTGAAAAGTGAATGTTAATATTTCACAAATTAACTCGGCACCTCCACCGACATTTGTATCTATGGTTAATCATAGAGTGCATTTTGTGCATTTTTGGCATACTTGTATAGCCACTAATTCAGGATTATAGCTATCTCCTATTATATATATTATTTTAAATAATATCATATCCTATCTATTTTAGCTATATTCCTAGCACGAATGTCATATTTCAATATAACATATACACTGTTATTTTTGTATTTGTGTGTAGGCCTATTGTAAATTTTCAAGACGAAGGTTACAGTGAGCAACGCTGCTGCATCTTTCAAAACTGTTCAATCCCTCAAATTGAGAGAAAATCTAGTGACCGAATCTTTCGTGGATACGAGCATAAGCGATAATGTTTTTGAATCAAGATGTTACATAGTTTAAGAACACAGAAAACTCGGCTCCTCCATTGATATTTTCATGCCGTCTAGACGGTACGAACCAAGTCATTCGAACTACGTTCACCGAGCTGTTGAGAAGGATTCCTGATGATGGCAGGTCACATCCTGCCGAAACGTTGGAAAAGAAGACAAGGTCCCGAATGGGACCGCAATTCCATTCCCCCGAGACAACGAGGTCAATCCGAGAAAATGACACAGCATTTCACCCAATCCACGAGAGCATTCGTTATAACACACACACACACACACACATATATATCTATCTCTCTCTCTCTCTCTCTCTCTCTCTCTCTCTCTCTTTCTCTCTCTCTCTCTCTCTCTATATATATATATATATATATATATATATATATATATATATATAGGTATCTCTCTCTCTCTATATATATATATATATATATATATATATATATATATATATATATATATATATATATATATATATATATATATATATATATTCGTATGTAATATATAGTGAAACGCATTCAAAAAGAGTAGGAGTATTTGTTAAGTACTTCTAATCCACCTACGTTATTTCAATCACGCTCCTGTGGATTATGAATTTCTTTGATTTCCGTTTCTACGCAGTTTCCTCGATCCTCTAAGGTGAAAGAAAAATGGATTAATGTTCTCCACCTAACTACTACCAATTAGTTGAAAATGAATGTTTCACAATGAAGTTACTTCAAACTGGCAAACACTTCTATTTCATTCATAATTGAATATAAGATTACATTTTATATAAAAGCTCTAAAACGTTCTATCAAAAAAATATGTGTCTTTATTATCTCGATTTAAGAGGAACGGTAATCATGTTCGAAGTATTTAGTTTAAACTTTTTAAAAAATAATCTGCTCAATTAACAGCTCTAATGAGACTCATTAAGGCTTTTCATGCTTTCTTAAAATGTTCAGTGGTGCTCAGATCTAAATTAAATAATAATCTACAAAGATCTTTTAATGGCGTTGCTTGCACTAATGAAGACTGAGCTTTGTAGATAATAATATATAAAATAAACGCTTCCTTCAAAGGCTTGTAATTATCAAATATGTATTTTGTTATCGGGGACAATTTTGCACCAAGGAAGTAGCGTGCTCTTCAATAAGAAGATGGCGTTTGCATCTTAAAGAGGAAGTAACTGATAGTGACTTGAACTTTACGTCGTCATAGAAACTACACCGGTATATTGCACCAACATTGAACACAATATAATATTGTATGTAGACAGAACTCTATGATAGTCGTTTGAAGAAACAAAGCATGACGGAAGTTTTAAAATTCTCCGATCAAGTTCCACCAATCTGATTTTCAAAATGTTGAATAATAAATGAATAAAAAGATCCATATTCAATTACAGGGCCCGGTTAATGTGAGTAGGCCCACTCATATGAGATTAGCTTTACTTCAATTATTACTGAATTAAAATAAAATTGGTATCCAAGTTGATCAGCTGTTTTATTCATCGATAGGCTAGTAAATATTTTGTGAGCCCGTGACTCAGTTTTACATGCTCTCAATAGGAATTAAAATGGATTGTTTAATTCAGAATATGCAATTCGAGACTCATATTATTGCAAGAAGAAATAATTCGATAGCTTCGAAAATACGCGTACATATATCTATAGATATGTTATTTCAATGTTATCGCGCTTCTCTCATTTCAATTGGAATTATTATTACAATATCTTCATTATGACATATGTCTCGTTACCTTCAGTCATTCGGCAATATCTTCGTTTTATGTTTTTCGTTATTCAAATAGTCAGTTGATTCAATGTTTAGATATAAGAAGTGAACTTATTTATGTTAATTCAAGATTCACCAAGATTCGAGACAACATTTGTTTGTTTAATAACATCGAAATTTGATACAAAATCATTGTTCCCCAATTGAGGCTATAGATGAAAAAATATGATCGTTGAAAACAAAATGTGAATTTTAGAAAAATTAAGAACGAAATCTTTTTAAAATGAGTCTTCTGAGTTGGATATAGTTTTTCAAAGTGTTTTTTGAGGTGGCTCACACTCTCAAGCTCCTTTACTGTCTTATTAAAGCCTGATTTCCTCTCATACTCGTCAAACATTGAAGAGAACGACACCGTATGCCATTATTGTATTATTCGAAATTAAATCTCAATATAATATTACACAATTTATTCAGGCCTATACATGAGTGTGTTTCATGTGTGTAATTTGTGTGTTACATGTTCGTATGCATCTACTTGATCATATTGCAGCTGAAATATGTTTCTGGATGAATGTGACTGACGTATGCAATGCAATTCAATTGCTATAACAACAAGCAATGCCTACATTTTGAGTGCTATATCTATAATTCTTTATCATACGGCTCTCACATGACATCCGCCGCTTCATTTTACTCAATTTTATTCCAGTTCAGAGTTTCACACATTTCACATTATTCCATTGAAATTCACATTTGTGTTGAAATATTAGATTCCCACCAATCAGAGGACAGAATTTCCACCCCAGGTTTTTATTCATTTCATATTTCTACAATCCCTGGACATTAATTAATCTATCTGGCGAAGACGAACGAAGGAGTCATTTCACGGTTGACTCTGTCTTGTAGGGTTTGTGCATGAAATTAGAATATATTTACATAAAACTATTGGTTTTCCCTTTCAGCAGTGGCTCTGAATGTCACCGGGAGAAAGTTGGTGTATTACTTCAGACCAACCCCTCTCCACAGTACCTCCTTGTCCGCTAACAAACCCTTATTATTCAAACCGAAATGCCAAATCATTTTCTTACACTTGAGGGAATTAAGATGGGCTCTGTGACTGGCAAATGTGTAAGACTCAAAAGTTGAATTTTAATGGAAATTATTATATTTATGAAATTTGTTATAATTTGTGTGCCTGTGAAAGAGTATTTGCTTCTATTCAACGAATTATTATCAGACGTAAGTGATTATTATCATTAGCGTCAGTCGTGAACACAGTCCATAAATAAAATATTGAGATAAAAATAGTTCTAGGTTTTTTCTTAGGGTTTTTTAGTTTGGCCTTTTCAAAAGAGGAGCATGAACTCATTGCTATACTTTGAAAATCATTCAAGAACTCCAGGTTTACTGGAAACAATCCCATGTACGGATAATAACTATCCATTATAAAATAAAAACTCATGTCTCCAAGAATAATGACTAGATCGATTGCCAAATGATTGTCTGAACTCGTATCCAAGGTTTAGTTCAGGGGCCATCAATTACCCATTCGTGGACGTTACTTGAGGTAAATGTATTTTTCCCAGTGGTATGTAAGAATAATATGAGATGTTTAGTAAGGAAATTATCTTCCATTCCCCAGACAGTACTATATGTTGGAATAAAACGGAAGAAATTGATACTACCTCTAATTTGGTTCCTAGAAAATTCGCAAGCTTTTTTTGGAGCTTTCAAGCTTTCATGTTCGTGTTTTCAAATCAAGATATTACAGAATGAATACAGAAAACTCGGCTCCTCCATTGATATCTAATTCATATAAGTATATAAATATAAATTCATATAAGTCATACATTTATTTCTGTATTTTCTACATTGTGTCGAAAAAAATCTGGGGTCTTTATGGAAGAGCAATGGATAAAAATGTCAAGTATGGCATTATGTGGGATTCATCATAAAACTGAAGGCTTACGAAACTACCACGCTGTCGGCGTTACAAAAAATAAGTTATATCAGTCATTATAAGTCAAGTCACATAAGTCATATATGTATTTCAGTATTTTCTACATCGTGTCGAAACACTGGGGTCTTTATTACCAGTGGACATAAATGACAAATATGACATTATGTAGGATTTATCATAAAACTGTAAAAAGGTTGACAAAATTACCTTGGTAGCGGTGTTACAAAAAATGAATCATGTTAGTCATATAATTCATATAAGTCATTTAAGTCATATAAGTCATATTAGTCATATAAGTCATATAAGTCTTTTCTATACATTATATCTCCGATTCATTTTCAACGGCAGAATGTAATTCAACTATATTAGCTGTTTTTAAACCTCCAGATAACAAGTAACTCGTGCGGTAATGTGTTTTCTCAGAGTCGGGCATGTCCTGGTTCTTATAACGATGTCCTCTCAATACGCTAACCACGCAAAGCTCACTGATTGGCTAGAGATGGATCACGTGACATGAATACAATTTGTGAACCTACAATGACAATGTTAAATATCTTATTCGACAGAAAAACGAGCAATAGAGAATACAGCTATTAAATCTTGCCATCTTTCATCTATTTAAATTTTAAATTTGAATACACTTATGGTTGTATTTTGTTTATTTGCTCAGGTCGACAGTAATTCTGGACGACTGTGACTTTCAATCTATCTGATACGAATAATTCAATTTTGTTTCCTGTACTTGTATCCACGTGAGTTGGCGCATAATGCGACATTTCCGAGCGTGGTTATAGGCGAGACAGTTACTCGAATCCTGCAGCTCATGTGGCACAGAGTATACATTCGATTAAATAATAACCTAAACCAGCCCTGTGAAACCTACAAATTGTTTATTTAATTTCCCTTAAAGAGATTCGTTTGAGGTACATAGCGAACTTATCAATATGAATGAAATCGCTTCTAAGGACATCATTTAAATTAATTATTCCTTCAAAGTGAATGAAAGACTTGTGTAACCCTACAACTACTAGGTAATATACCATTTACATCAAAAGAGTAATCAATGTAATTATTTCAATCAGCAACCCTAAAATGAACTGATTTCATGTAATGTATAACAATAGCTGTCGATCTCTCTGATATACTATTCGGTAATCTCCGTTAGCTTTCGGGTACTGGTCGGGTCCAGTGGTAGACGCCCTACTATCAGTTGCTCAGTAGCGCCGTGACGCTTATCGTGTGACCACGCGGTGTGTGAAGTGGTCTGATACCACGACGTCGTTCTGAGATGCTTGAAATACACGCGTCTCATTCATAAGTTCACGATTGACAACTGAGTCACGGAGTTTTTACGTCTGCGTTAGTTATTGTTTGGTCTCTTGACATATAGGTTCGATACGTGCAACTCATTAGGAAAACGTAATAAAAGTAGGCGCATAGTGGGGTGCTTTTTATTAACGTCGTCGTAAAAGGAGGAGATGTATCTTGTACAATCAACGGAAATATAAATTTACAATTATATAGATGGGCCTACCACCTATAGTATTTTCAAATGATGAATTAAAAAATAATAATGGAATAAAAAAATAATTAAACCAAATAATTCATATCACATAATCCAAAAAATGAAAATTGTTGTAGTTTTAGTATGTTTTTTCTGAAACTTCTACAGTTTCATGAATTATCCAATTCCCACACAAACGTTGAGTGAATAATTCTTAATTATACATTTTAATTTACTTTTCAAGCATTATGTAGATGTATTTGTCAAAAATACTAGAAATTCACAAATTGAATTTGAAGATTTGAAAGTAGTTACATGAATTATTAAAAAAATGTTTTATCCAGTCTGTCTGGGCAAATACTAATTTCAAAGTCTAGCTCGAAGTGTGTGGGTGTGGGTGTGTGTGTGTGTGAGAAAGAAACAGGGAGATAATGATACAGAGGCCGGGCTTGTGTGCATACATATTATTCTTTCATGTCTTAATTCATTAACTCATTAAGGTTAGAATGAATTAACTCCATTTTTAAAGACTATGCCATTTTTAAGAACGCAAAAATAAGTATAAATCTAGCATATGAAATATAAAATTGATTATTCTCATCAATAATTAATGTTACGAACATTTTTCAACTGTCGGTACGGTATATACAAAATGTTAGAAATCATTTCAAATGTATGAAATAAAATTGGATTTAAAAAATTAATTTTCATTTTTGTCTAACAAGAAAATCAATTATCTCATACATTTTGAAAATTTTCAGGAAAGCAATTCAATTTTGTCAATTCAATATCACTGGCCATCACTATCAAAATGAAAACAACGTTGGTTCTTAGCAGTTATCCCGATTGATTTTGTGATTAAAAAATATGAAATATAGACAAAGCTCATCCAAATTATTCAAGAAATGAATTGAAAATAAAAATAAAACTGATGATCGACTTAATCCTGACGTAGATAATTGTATTAATTTACTTTCTATCTGTATTACCAACGTTGTAATAGCTCTAAATGGCAGTTCAAAGTTGTTATCCCCATGGTTAACCATGTTATTTGTGTTTACCACTCTCAGGTAAATGCTAAGTGAACTTGATAATACCAGGCTTCGTATAGGTGGGATATAGTGGGGTCAGTAATACGAACTAAAAACAGATATATAGTTTGTTACAAACTAAAAACAGATATATCGTTGGTTGCTGGACTATGCTGGGCCGGTAATATCAGATATATCAGTTGTTGGAAGCCAGAGTTAAATGCCACAATTGAAAAAAGTAATTCCAGAAATCCCGGATTTTCTTGCTGAAATAACTTGTCTCAAAATCAAAATAAACAGCTCGAATTTTCGTTCTGGCGCTCTGATATTTATTAGATGCTATGAACTAGTGTGGTATAAACTAGTGGCTAATCTCAGCCATTATGCTTAAGTGGCTATAGTCTATAGGACAAGATAAATGTATACTAAGGTCTATGTATATAATGTATCTTTCAAATTTCAGAATAATAATTAGGTTTAGCTTACACGAGAAGAAAATAACAAACAGAAGTGTTAATATATTGAAGTGAATTTGTACTGAGCAGCGCAAGAAATAACAATATTGAGCGTGCTATATTAAAACTTCTTGATATTAGCATCGTGTGTTTCCGTTTTCGACTGAATAAAAACATTCATCAAACTACTCATATCATGGGATCACTCTGTATAACCGACCATATCGTAAGGTGAGTCAAACACACTTGAATACATAAATGTTGGAAATGAACAATTCATTTGTGTTGATTGCATGATGAATTAGTAATATTTGGAAACGCTGAATTGAATGGGAAAATATATATTGATGCAATATGATTCGAATCGTGTGTTTTTCAGATAGCGTTCGATGTACCACTTTTTTGTCATTATGTTTTATTGTTATTTTTCACGTACACGCTCAAAATATCTAGAACCAACACGTATTGTGTCAATTAATATCGAAAACTTCATGCATGCCCATTTTTATATTACACAAACGCCGCATATACATTGTTAGATGAGAGAGAAATGGTTTTGGTTATGTAGATCAGTTTATGTGTACAAAATGCAAATATATATATATATATATATATATATATATATATATACACACACATATATATATATATATATATATATATATATATATATATATATATATATATATATAAATATATAATATTTCTCTTTCTAGATTTCCATAATTGTAAGCTCATCTACTCTCGGTCATGTAGCTCATTTAAAACGCATGTACTGCGTTTTCTTAGTTATTGAACCAACAATAAATGAAGCAAGTGTTTTAACCTGTTATCATTTTTCAGAGCGAGTGTAGCCAATACCCTCTAGAAAGTCTACGATGTATGACTGTTCATAATTAACAAATGCTGACAAAAAAGAGGTTCGAGTCAAATCGAGTTGATTAGAAATCAGTTGAAATTGAAAAGCTTCGAAATTTAATTATTTCATTTTATAATATCAGGTAATATGAACTGTGAAAAGCGCAATATCAAGAGGCCCTCGAAAGTTTGAAATGTTATATTATTTAGTTGGCACTACTACCACAAGCACTTGTGGGCCGCTTCATTCAAGTGTTTTCACCACAATACGTGAAAATAATTGTATTGTTTCCCATAAATCAACCTCTCGGCACAGTTTATAAAAACCTGTCAATGGCAATTGCAATCAAACGTGTTAACATGATCATTTGATTTAGTGAATTGGTAAATAATAATTGTTTATGTGGTCTTATTTTCACCATTAAAGTTGGCCAATCCAACTTGTGATAATATGTGATAAAATATACAACTATTGTATGAGTAGTATATTTAATAAAATATACGTTTTAGTCTCAGGGAGAAATTTGATATGGTATTTTTTTATCATTGTGTGTTAATAGCGGTTTATTTACGTGATTTTAATTTCAATTATTACTTTCTGTTCATGGATCAATGATTCGAGCAGTGGAAGTTGAAATTTTTTATAATTTTAGAATTACAATCTAAAAATTCGTGTGAATACACTGCATGTTTGTTGAAAGATCTCATCAACATCAGGCTGTATGGGATTAATGTATATAGATTTTTTTGATCAGTGATAGTTAGTGATTTGATTAGTGTTTTTCGTGATTTCTTGAAAAACAGTGCAATTTTCTTTCTTCATTTTGTGATTCTTTCGTAATACTTAGTTCCCCAAGTTATACCCCAAGTTTCGAATTATTAGAATTAACAAATAAATGATGCACAAACTTCACTAGGCCTACCGTGGTTTTAAAATGTACACAGTGGTTTTATGAAAAGTGGTTGAACCGATTGCGGTCAGAATCTTGTTAGATGAGTTAGCGAAAACTTTCATTTCACTCACCATTTTTGTTCTACTTCTTGTAATTTTGTGCGTGGCATACAGGTCAGGCGAAGCAATTAATCAACTTGAAACGTTTTTTGTATATTGGTGTTATATCAGAATGGTTTGAGATTGTTTTTGAGCAAAATTGGTCGAACGGTTATTTTGGAAAAGAAATCGGTAACTTTGACCGATCCCCTTGAGGATAGTACTAAAGACCATTTTAAATTTTCCAATTTCATCCGTTTTACATGAAAATTTCACAGAATGAAAATTGTTGAAAAAATTGATTAAAATTGTACTTAATTGTTCTACTGCATATTTCTACTATATTTAAGGAGATTGGGATAACTTTTTTTAGAGAAAATGAATTATTATCTTGTAAGAATTATAGTTATGACATCGAAGTTTGTTAATGAAATTCTACAGGTTGCATCCCAGGCCTATGTGCTCAAAGAATGAAATGATATGAACGAATATTCACATGAATAAGTAAGTATAAATGAATTTATGAAGAAGTATGAAGAAATGAATAAGGAAAGCATAGCAATTCGAACATCAACGTATGTATATAACTTTTAAGTACATTCAAGTAAAACATCTCCCGCTCATCTGACAACGCTAGTACATAAATATACTTTCTAAAGGTTTCTTCAGTGAACGTTGTCAGAAGACATAGAATAATACTATATGATATAAATAAGATAGTAGATAAAACTATACTGAAATGAAGAAAAATAGCATTCAGATCTAATGATGCTACCTATCTTTTGAATTGTCTCAAATAAAGCTGCAAACGAGTAATTTCTATAGATCGATGCGAAATAAACGCGAATAATGAGAATATATGATATCGATGCAAAATGAAGTTCTAAATGTCATATAGCTACGCCCATATCCGCCTAAAATGATCTATTGAAATTGATACTCATCTTTTATAGTAACAATTTTCATATATAAATTCATTGGTTCATTTATACGTGTGGATACATTGATAATATCAGTACAAGGACATGATGATATTTATTCTCATCCCCAAACCGTTATGTTATTTGCGAACACAACTGAGTCCAAAGAAAGCCCGGAATACGGTGAAAACAATCAATATAGTTTTTCTCCTCATTATTCTTTTGGATTAGAAAACAATTATTTCAGATTTACGATTAAGGATAAATGAAACCGACCCTTTTGGTTGCGTAACTTGGTGGTCCGAATCTCAATGCTCCAGACTTATTGTAAAACATTTTGACCATTTTGTCTACATTATTCGATGTGTCACCAAGTTGTTAGGGAAAATTCCATTTGTAGTAAATCAAATTTCATGATTGTATTTAAAATATTTTCCAAAAAGTAGTATCCTGGTTCCTGAAACTTCGACAAAGAGTTAAATGAACGATTGAAGTCGTTTGGAGAAGGAATTTTATCTGAACAGAAATTGTTTTCAAGTACTTAAGACTCAAGTCTTTCAATCAAATGACTTGGATCGAGCATTCCTTGGAAAGTTTTATAATTATTTGCGAAGATGAATTGCAAAATACGAACAACCCTATATTTTATAATGCCGCTGAGTCAGACTTCCTACTAATCAAAGTTTCACGATATTTGAATGGCAGACAAATCAGACGGTACTGACAGATAGTTTTATTAAAAATATGAGGGAAATAATTCATCTCTCAGCTCTGAAGTAGAGCTTAATCTGTTCGGATTAAAAATGAGTCGGTTAAAATATATCTAACCAAATTTCAGACGTTGAACTATCAGTATAAAATGTCAGTTTAATTAAATAATTCAGAACTCAAAATTAAAACTTATAACATAGACAGTCAAATTTATTCACGTACAAATGTCTCTCGAGTTTGTCTTTTCTGAATTGGGAACTTTGATTCATTTCAACGATAAAAAACATTCCGTCATCAGATTTATATTAGGAAAATTAAATTCAGAATTTCCTCATTTTTCTGTTTGAAAGTGAAAAATGATTGGAAAATAATAATTGATTGGATCAGTTTTGAAATAAGGAAATAACATAATAAATAGAAAATATATTCTTTGAATGAAAACAATCCTTTTCATAACGTTCACACCTTTCTGAATAATATAAGTAGAGAAAACGGAGCTGAAACATGAAAAAAATCAAAGTCAAATTAAACCCAAAATCAAATATTAATTGAAGATCAAATTCAAGATTTCCTATGCTGTTTTTTTGTGTGAAGAATTAGTTTGTTGATCGTGAACTAGTACAGCTCACTAGCAGTAAATCTCAGCAACAGCAGAAGTGAGTGCTAAAAAACTTGTCAGCATCTTAACTACAGATTCAGCTGAACACAACATATCATCTTGATTAGATTGTTGCGTGCTCACGGTGGTGCATGCACGGAGCTAGAGAAATTCATCTTTACAATTTTTTTTATATCTTCACGAACCAGTGTGATCGAATGAAAAGTATATCAAAATCAAGATAAAGTTATGCTCTTCCATAAATATGAACTACTATTTCTGTAAAATAAATCAGTTTCAAGAGAATACGTGAGTGAATTTTATCACGTTCTTCTTTTTCATTCACGTAATATTTTGAAACTGATTGAATTCACAAAATTAGATTGTTATAATAATTAAAGTCATTCAATTACATTCGAGTTGATATACTTTTCATTATATACTCCCTTAACGACTCCTGAACGTAGCTGGTTTATTTGGGGTACGAATAAGCGGGTGATGATCAACTATGAAGTGTTGATAAATGAAAGTACTTTTACAAAAGCCCATACCCATGCATGTATCCTACTTAGATATTGTATGAGTATAATCTAAATGAGATTGAAGTGTTATTTGTTGGCGCTCGAGGAACCATTTCTCATTTTTTTTTTAGTAATTTTTGTAAACGATTTTTATAGATAATGTCTTAAAATATGAGATTGGTATGTCAGCCCGGAAGAATTTTATGTGAATATTCAGAAAATATCCATACAATCAACTATATATATATATATATATATATATATATATATATATATATATATATATATATATATATATATATATATATATATATTCACGATTTAAACGTTTACGAATAAAGCGACAAACTCGTTCACATATACCTGACGTAGCGCAATTTCATGCATTTTTGAGCGATTTCTTTCGAAACGTTAATTTTCTACCCTGTTACTTATATGTGTACTTTGATTCAATACCTATTCAGCTCGGCACGTATAGTCGTTAGTGTTCGTAAATAAAGAAGACGGTCGATCGGGACTGTCAAAAGTAACGATAGCTTTATAGTAACACGTGAATATATGTGAATGTAAACGAGGACCATGCAAACTATTATTACAAATGATATGCTAAACGTGTTGAAACCTTTCTTTAGATACCTCTTTGTTATATAATACAGTATTATGCATCTTATACATAATATCTGAGCGCGCATGTGAGCTGATTCAGCAAACCTTTGATCGTAACTTTTAAACGGTTAAATTATTCAAAATTCTAATACAGGTAGTTTTAGTACATACAAACCGTGTGTGAATTGAAATTGTTCAACTCACGTACATATTTGTACTGCTGAAGAACGAAGAAAAAGCTCTTTATCATAGCAATCTTTGTCTAATTAGTGTATGTAAGAGAATAGGATGAAAAATGAAACTATAAGCAAGCACTAACAATAATTAATATTAAAATGGTGAGTGAATAATGTTTTCGGTAATACTTTGAAACCAGTCGAGGTATCGAAAAGATACAAATCATAATAAGCACACATCTTTTCTAATTTCTATCAAGTACTATGAATGAAAGTTATTACACGAAATCAAAGCAGTTTTCATTTGAATAACCTACTACATTATTCTTAGTAATTCATATATTTTGAGAATTGCAGGGAATAATTTTAATTGTTTCCATACCTACAACGTTATGTATATTAAGAATATTAAACTGTTAGCTTCTGTAAGATTATAATGTTAATATCTCAAACCGTCAGAAAGTAATTAGCATAATGCTTTCAAGTAATAGTTCTCTACATTGAGACTCGTGCGCTTTCCACATATATTATAATAGAGTATTTTGCAGATAAGTCAAGATGGCGTTTAAAAGTTCGAGTAAATGGAACAGCGGAATTGGATGTGCAATTTACACTAAAGAGAAAACGTCTTGTAGAGTGCTATTGTCGGAACTGTTGTGGTATTTGTCGGAAACTAGTCATTTTGTTTTTGTTTGAGCTTGGATTATAGCTATCAGATTTAATCTTGGATTGTAGCTATCTTACCAATGGATAGGCAACAACGGTCCATAGCTGGCACCCAGCTATATATACTAAACACCAAAGGACGTGCTGTTACCGTTCTACAGATTACACTAATTTCTTCCACATTACACTACCCGTCAATCGTTCAGTTTTAATTTCATACCGATGTACTGAAAAATCTTTTCATGCATAAAAATAGAAGAGCAAAAATACATGTTTAGGTAAGTTTCCCACGTAGAATTTTTTCTGAATGATTATTGTTTGCTTAACAACCCCACCAAACAGCTAGGTTATATGGGAATACGAATGGGCAGGTGATAATTGAACTATAAAGTGATGATAAGTGAAAGGACGTTTACAAAAACCCATGCTTTGTGAGGGACTCGAACCCACGCCCAACAGTGACTTCAGTTTCTGACGCGGTGCCTCAGTGGACTGAGTTACGGAGGATGGCGAGTTTTTTCTGTCTACAATGAAGTATTATTTGCGGAACATATCTCGCACACATCGGAGAAAACATACAGTACTCAACCAAGTATAAACGTCGAGCATCTCAATAATCCGATTCACAATATAATTTGAACTTCACTTACCATGCAAAACTGTAAGATCCAACAATTCACCCTCATGTTGCTTGGCTCTGGAAGGCATCTGCATTAGAAATAAGAATGAGTTGTGTATCCATATAGCTATAATACAGAGCTGTGGAAACAAAGCAATTCAATGGCAACAGTAGTCATATTATCCCAGAAGTTACAGTCAAAATACAAATGAAATTTTGTATAAACATAAATGAATTATTATCTTATACTTATGCCATTTTCATGAAATGGATATTACTCTAGCCATCAGTAAAAATAGGACATCAACACAGAACTGGTACATGCCTATGATTTTATCGCCTCTTTGGTGCCCCGTCTAGAATATTATTCATTCAATCTGAAGATATAAGGCCTACAGGTGACGATGCATAACTTATTCAAATAACGAAGCCTATAAACGATCTTACTCCATCAGTTTCAACCTTGATTGAAAAACAACCAATTTGAGTTAATTTAACGAAATTGATACAAAAAAAATCAAATATAGTTTATCTAAATGATGAAATTAATAATAATGATGGGCATTATAGTCGGGTGGTGAAGCACCCTTATCATTGGTTTATCATATACGAACATGACTATACCCTATACTTGGATAGCAAGGATTACTATGTAAACTCCTCAGAAGATAGTGGAATGAAATGGTTAATTCTTAGTTAAGTACAGTAGAATGATCATCTATCTACTCAATTATACATACAGTCTTCATGGTAGACGAAGCGAGTGAGCCGCGCTGAACAATGCTCTAATAGAACAGCTCTCTGAATGAGTATTTTGTAAATGGGATGGTAAATAGATGCTGGTTTCTTGAAATTGGTACATTTAGTTCTGGCAGACCTTAGATGAAATAAAAAATGTGTCCCAATGGATGTTGATAAAACAGAAATACAGAAGAACATTTAAATATCTGTATGAATAAGATCTTTTAAATATTCACAATTATTATATTTAATAAAATCACTTGAAAATAGTTGTGAGTCATTTTTTGTTTCTTCACAACTTTTTGAAAAGTTCAAAAGTACTAAATAATACATTTTATACTGGAAGATAAAACGCTACTAATTCAGTATAATGATATAATCTGAGTTATAGTTATGAAAACAATAGTTAATATAAAATAATATATATATACATATATATATATATATATATATATATATATATATATATATATAGTATATATATATATATATATATATATATATATATATATATATATATATATATATATATATATATATATATATATATATATATATATATATATATATATATATATATATAAATTAAGATTTCGATATTATATAGATACATAATCCATTTTTTGAGTACAATTATTTTAGTTTGTTATGGTATGGATCACGACTACATCACGACAAGAGAGAAATATCATCAACATTATGATTATTATAGGATGAAATGATGTTAGAGTTTATTGGCGAGTAAATATAATCTTTTCAGCTCATTTTTTTTCGAATAATATCATAGCTTGAGTTAATTTGAATAGCTTTCAGCAGAGAATAACTTGAAAGGAAATGTAAGGGACGTTTACAGACATGTTTAGTCAAGACTAGTCGACTATTGAAATAACAAAGTTTACATAGACGATTGAGATATCTAGTTTCAGAGAATTGGTCTACGATAGTTCTATAACTATTGTGTTAATTATACTTGTGTATCCACGGAAGAAGGCGCGAACCACCCGTGGGATAGTGAAGTGAGATATGGAAGACAGTCGTTCCGACACTTCTTATTTCTCGGACACAAGTGTCCCTACAACTTGAACAGTGTTTTGAGACTAATGACAAAATATGAGTGAAATCGTTCCTTGTTAATTATATACAATAAGGGAGGCGCTGAAGAGCGTATACTGGGAACTGGAATGAAGTCGATTCGGTCGTGTAGCATGGACTTTAGGGTACTTTTCAATGATATATGGTTCGGGTGAGATTGGACACCCAAACCCATGTCACACAACCAAGTCAACTTTGTTCTGGTAAACGCTCTTCAGGCGCCCCCATGAAATTCCGTACCTCCCTTTTGTTCCTGTAGTCTCGTGTTCAAAGTTTTTGTGTTCAAAATCTTGTTCATAGATTTGACATAGAGAGCAGAAGATATCATATCTGAGAGTAGTTTTTTTAATACTTCATGCACGTCGTTTTTGAGACATAGAAAAGTGAAACTATCTATTTGAAGAAGAAAAATTGTCCAAACTTACTGCAGTTAGGGAAAAGTTTCTATTAGAATAGAAGCAGTGCACTTTGAAAATGCGTATTTACAGAATCGTTCAAATGAAAATGCGAACATCTATAAAAATTAGTTTACCGTTACCCATACCGTACTAATAATCACAAAGCGTAGATGTTAATTATCAATCCATATTTTGTTGTCAAGATTTATTGTTTGTTCCATGAGTTATCTTACTTTAATTATTCTTTGGGGTGGTAAGATCGCCCTTGTGGCCCCGTCCAAACGATCCCATTTTTCATCCATAGCCTTTATTGGGGAACAATAAAAACTAAAAACTTGTCGATTAATATATTTTAACAGAGATCAAATGTGTTCACTTGTACACGCTCTGTATTCTGAAGTTCATGTTCAGACCGTCCGTTATTTTCTTAAAGCTGTAATACCGAGAATGTTCGTTTTATAGACCATTAAACCAGAATATATTAAGGTTCCTTGATCACTTATAAAAATAATGTCTTTTTTTTAAAGAGTTTATAAAAGTTATAAACTTTCAACCGCAAATAGAAGGCACATTCACCTTGAACTTTGAGAATGTAGATCACATAGTCTATGCAAGTCCTTAAAGTACCAACATACTCATGTCTAAATCCAACCTTAATTAAACCCGTAATATATGGAAAGAAAAAATATCATCGGATCGTACACCTCATGGTTCAAATCTATTGTGTGTTTAATCACAATTTGCTTCATTGATTATTATTCTAATTACTCAAAATAGTTGCAGGTGCGGTTGTTTGCAATTGGTTTATTTACTCTGGTATCAACTCAGCAGGTCCAGTGGTTGACTGGTGACAGGTGGGTCATTACGTAGAGTGCTCCTCCCGAATATAGACTCTGAGGACTCTTATTGGTTCAACGTACCGATTGTGATCGTGAGAGCGTAGTGTTACTTTTACTTTCATGTATGAATCTGAGCTCAGAAGTGTCTGGCAAAGTGTGAGCGGCGAGAGAGCCTGAGAAGTACTAGTCCAACCGAATATCTTACGAACGTGAACGAGATCATTTTGGTATTTCACAATTTTCCACATTTTATTTTGAAGTAATCTACTTTCCTCGATCTAAGACGTATCTAGCAACTACAGGACAAAAGATTTCCGGAAAGGATATCACATACATAAATGATAATGAAAGTTAAACGGTACAAAATACGAAATTAACAACATAAGTGCACAACATTTGTAGAAAATAAAAATAGGTCAAATTTTATGATAACAATCAGGTGGAAAGATCAGTGGAATGATCATTGGTATGTAACGGTAACAGCGGATTTTTTTGCTAGTGATTTTCACTTCATCACCGACCGTTCCGCACAAGTTACCTATAAAGTTAATGTTTACTATGGATCAACATTATTTGACAAGATCGATACTTCTCTGAATGGTATGAAACAGTTTCACTACAACATGTTCAAACGGAAAGTCGATCACATGTTTAATCGATCACATGTTACGTTGACA
Source organism: Brachyptera putata (assembly GCA_907164805.1). NCBI lineage: Eukaryota > Metazoa > Arthropoda > Insecta > Plecoptera > Taeniopterygidae > Brachyptera > Brachyptera putata. The sequence continues at coordinate 15,311,094 of OU015466.1, read as the reverse complement.
CTGGGAATGCTACGCTTTGGGTAGTTCCCCCTTTAAATATTATTATAATATCATTTAATTCACCACTTTCAGGGAGATTGGATTGGTTTTAGATTGGATTTGTCGATTGGATCAACATAGAATCGGTTGGTATTCTCATAACTGCTGGTTCATTAGGGAAAAGGTAAGAAAGAAAATATTTGATTGAAATACATTACATTTTTCTAATAATAATTAAATAATATTCAATTCTTTATTGAATGAACTCATTTGTTTTATATACTGTCATGACCAGTTTCGCTCTACACATACAAAACTCTTACAGTTATTAATATATTCAGGCTTAAACAATGATTATAATAATATTATTTTCCAAAAACCTTTTGTTGTTGACATAAAATTTGCAGCTAAAAGAATGAGATTTTTTATAGCCCAATATTTATTCAGCAAATAATTTTGAATTAATTTCTAAATTATACGGATAAGTTTCGTGGAAATGAGCCTTGAAAATGAATACGTCACAAAATAATAAATTGCGGTCGCCAGAATAATCAAGTTGGTCGTATATTTTGTTGATGATGATAAATGGTGAAATGAGGTGACGCATAATTAACAGGAATACCTGATGACAGTTCGTCACTATACTTCGTTGGTCGTCACTATACCTCGCTGGTCGTCATTCACATAGCTCTAATGAAGAACCACATGCAGTAAGAGTACTTACAGTATTGTAGCTCGATAGGAATGAATAATCATTCGCATTTTTTATAATGTACTCAGACTCGAAAAAAAGAGGTGCGTATTGATAAGTAATTTTAGAAACGAGAAATACTATTCTTTCTGATCGTATACAAACCATTACAAAAATTCAAGTGTTTTTATGCTAATATTTGTTATTTATGAAATATCAGATTTTTTTGTCAACATTGAAAACGTGACTCAAAGTCATTGGGATTTTTTGAACGGGGTAACACATTATAAACATCCACCCGAATAAACTCGGGCTATAATTAAAAGCAGGAAATAAATGAAATAATTATAATAATGATGTTTGATATAATCATAGTAATTATATATAAATATATAATAATAAAACATATAATAGAGATTTAAAAAAATGAAGGACACATATTTCCAATATCTGCATCATTTTCGATGTAAGGAAGAACAATACAACTTCATTGTACAGAAGTCGTACGTTCTAATCCCAAAGACTGAAAAATGGTTAAAATTTAATTAGAGTGATGGCAAACATTATGATTTTACATATTGAGATTAAAGTGCTTCAATTGTGTGTGATAATTTCAACATGGAAAAAAAAATAGGTTATCTCACTTCGAAGAGAATTCGATCTCGATTGGAAGAACTTCAATATAAAAAAGAATGTGAGTAGATCTGTGACGCTTCAAATATGATTTCGTGACAGTGTCTGGGATTTCCACTTTTACGATCTATCTAGTTTTATGGTGGGTCAGTCTGGGTGAGACTATTAACTGTCCTCCCATGTATTAACATTTGCCCGTAAACACTCACTTCACTCTACAGTACATTATACAGTCACTTCGAATACAATCCAATTTATTTTACTCGATCACAGAATATAGTTCTTGTTAGTATACCAACTTCGTAGTACATCATGTTTAAAAATTGTTGTAGTTTCATTCCTCATAATCAGTGAAATAAAAATTGATCCTTCAGGATGAATCCTACCTGGGATATAGTAATGAAAGAAAATAATATAACGTTATAAAGAGGTAAGGTAAAGTAGTATTTCACGGAAACAATGATAAAGAACGAAACTAACATTCAAGTGAATAACAATATAGTTACAATAAAATATTCAAAATGTACCTTCGAATCGATATTAAACAAATAATACAAAAAAGGCACTGTATTTATTGATAATTTTCACAGAAATTCACCTCTCTCATTCATATTTTATTAAATGAGAAATCCAAAAAATTATGATTGTGCATTTTTTCTACCGATGACTGTGGCCAATGATAAAACGTATTAAAAATATACAAATATCTAGTTTAAGAGTTGCACAGCCTTCTAGATTAGACACTAGTTTCTCAGCAGCACCTTATCCAGATGGCCGAGATTATTGGAATCATTAAAATAATTGATTCCTAATAAACGAAGTGTTGTTTCTATACATGCAGTTTCAAATATATCATTTCTTTCATTATCAACTTGATTTTGGGCAAGTTTACGAGTTTCTTCACCAAACCGATATGGAGAAATCACAGAGTCAACATTCTCGAACGCTGACTTCGGCTACTAACACCAAGATATTGCAAGGTTCCAGAGCTGAGGTTATACCAAAGGAGCAAGGTGATCTTTCTCGAACGCTGATTTCTGCTATGAGGAGCAAAAACATACTGGCTTCAGGAAGTTCTGTCTTACACAAGGAAATAAGTACCCATTCTAGATCGTTGGCTTTCAACATGGGGAGCAAACACACGCTAGCATCAGCGAGTGCAATCTTACATAAGGAGAAAAGTAACCATTCTCGTTCACTAGCTTTTGACATGGGGAGCAAAATCACGCTAGATACAGTAAGTGCAAGCCTGCAGAAAGTGCAAAGTAACCACTCTCGGTCCCTGACTTTTAACATGGGGAGCAAAGTCTCGCTAGCTAGAGGAAGCACAGTCTTACAAAAGGAGCACAGCAGCCATTCTCGAACGCTGGCTGTCGACAAGGAGAGCAAAATATCGTTTGATTCTCAAGCAGAGATCAGAAAGCACCAGGAACTGATCAAGTTCGTTGAAGAAATAACGAATGAAAATGTTAACCTGTTTATGGAGAATAGTCTATTTGAGAAATATTTACAACGCGTAGAACCGAAACTGCTAGAGTTCATGCAGGAAGATATTGACAGATCCATTAAAAGAGAAGAACGTGCATACAAAGTTGCGTCAGTCTTCATGAATACAGATACAACCTCTTCTTCTTCGTTGATGATTAAAACTACAAAAACTGTTTATTTTGGAGACGACGAAGAAGATGATGATGAGGGTGAAGATGAAGGTGAAGAAGAGCCACAATCAGAGATAGAAGAAACAACATCGATATTGCATATGGCGCCGTCCGTTGCTATGTCAGCAGTTAGTTCATTCTTCGACAAGTCTACTCTCAAGTTGCCGACCACTTTCAAGATCGAATTGGCAAGTCGTGAGATGGACGAACTGAGAAGAGACGCGGAAAAGATGGTTAAATATACTGAATTGACCAAGGCGAACAAGAATGCTCGTATTGATCAATTGAAGCAGTCTCAATTAGGTATCAAAAAGACTAAACAGATCTTTACGAACAAGGTGTTAATAAATGGTATTGAAAAAATTACTAAGAGAATTCCTGGTGAGATATATACTAATTTTATGCATGATTGGTATAGAATGGCTGATTTTGAATGCGGTAAACTTCGCCTACAGACAAGTACTATGAGAGTTGTTTATCGCCGCCTCAAAATGAAATATCAAGAGAAAATGGAAGCAGGAGAACAATTAAAACCAATAGATTTTGAAGGATTGAAAATCGAAAAGCAGGATAATAAGGTGAGGCTTGATGGTTTAAATTATTCTTGTCACGAGGTAAAGTCAAGAATGTCGAGATCCATATATCAGATATCAAAGTACAAAGAAGAACAAACAAGACAAGAAAATGAATTGCAAATAATGTGTGATCAAATCGAGCGATGGAAAATTCTCATCAATAAATTGAAGCAAAAGATACAAATAGTCAACGTCGAAATTGATGTTGCTAGTAAAAAATTGGAGAACCTAAGAGAAAAGAGACGTCGGTATACTGTTCCAGATGTGATGAGTTATATTACGACAAAAGCGGAGATATCGTCGCTGGAGAATGAATTGAAAAAATGGAGAAGGAAGAGAACTTTGCAACACGAATGTCTTAAGTCGAACGCAAAGAGATTACGGAAGTTATTAGCCAAGCATAACTTATCCGAGTTCTTTGACTTCACAACAGGTGGAAAAACAATCCGTGAACTTGAAATTCTCGAGGAACAAGAAGAAAACGATGAAAAAGTAGAAGAAGGAACAAAGGTTAACGTATTGGAGGGAAGTCTGGAAGATTATTACTCGCTAGAATCGAAACAGAAAATCAATTCTTTCCAGTATGTATCTGAAGAAAATGTTAGTGCTTTACAATCACCATTGAAAAGTGTCGACGAGTTCGGTGAGACTAATGACGATATGGAAGTAATAGAAATGTATTGTAACGAATCCTTCAGTTCGTTACATGAAGATTCGACAGCAAATGCGAAAGAAGGGTGTAATTCTTCATCTCTGTCGAAAGAGATACTTCAACAAGTGTATGAACCATGATCTCATCTCGTGAAAAAAAAGATGAACGATTATGAAAAGTAAATCCAAACTTCCAAAGTACCCCTCCACCTGATAGTCGTCGTACTAACTACTCTATATTTCGACGAAATGCAAAGTAATGAAATATCTATGAAAAGATTCATCCAACTACACATGCTAATGATAATAATGATTAGTTTTGAATTTGAATGTATTACCATGAAATGGTGTACTATTTTGTGTATTTGATTATGTCCAAATTATTGAACTTATCCATTTCTGTACATCTGCACACATGTATGTTACATGTAATGAGGTCACATTCATCAATGCAACAGTTAATGCGATATATGCAGTTTAATGCAATACAGAGTGAACAGTAGCATTAAACAGTAATCATCTGGCGACATCGAAGAACTTTAATCAAATAGACTTCACATCAGTAAAACAGATCACGCCATAGCTGTTTCGGGATCTTATTTTTTACTCTTAATTGTTTCTTATACTTCTTGATTTGATTTTGTGAGTGATGATAGAGGCTACATTCGAGAGAGCTTGACTGGTTTTGTAAATTGGATCAGGGACCAACAAGCAATCAATTCATGCTGACCTAGACCATGACATATCAGTAATTATTTCTAATATTGTTTTTGCAAACGTATTCAATTAGCATATAGACCTATATGTACATTTGTATATGTGTATTCAATTTGCCAATGCATTGTGTTTGGTTTTAATAATTGGTGGCGTTTTTTCATGTGTATTTTATATTTTGTTTGAATGAAACATTTTAATATTCTATTTGTCATCTTGTGTTATTATTCAATTGACTACAACTTACCAAACCTTCAAATGTCCACATTTTGTCCATGGTTTACATACACACAAACCTTCAAGATGAGACACAACTCTGCAAGTTGAACATATTATTTGTATCACGGTATTAATGTATACTATTTGGATTTTACATCATGATGATGTCATTCGCAACAAAATGTACAGATATCAGTATATATGTAGGAAACGATTACAAAAGGAGAAGCAATTGAAAAGTTGTGCATTATTTCCCTGATCACATGAAGCTATAGTTCGTCACTAATCGAGCTACATGATAGTAAGGAAGATGATGGAGGAGATGATGTATATTTTTATTAAATTTTTTATTCGGATCTAGATGGCTATAACTGCAGTCAAATACTGACTTTATGCTCATATCCACAAGGAAACACCGAGGAACTCGGAGAAGAAGCCAAACTCATTCTCTTATTACCTATCAAATTTATTATTTTAGCAACAATTCACGTTCTTATTCATATCTCCATTCCGATCCCATTCTCATCTATTCTGTCTTGACAATTTTGACGAATACCTGAGCGAATTGCACGTCGTACACGCGGTATAACTATGCAGACGTGAATAGGACTTCGCGATCACGTCCTTTTGTAATTGCGTTCATGACTCCACTCGAGGCTTGGTGCTTGAATGCCAATGCATGGGCTTCCGTCGGCGACTGTTCGACACTACCGAGCTTTAGAGTTTGTGTATAGGGAAGACGGTAGTTCGAGTCCAACAATGCTGTGTCCACTGCGACGATGAACCATGTATAGGGTTGTTGGCGAGGGTTGCATAGTAATGTATATACTCTCACTCAGATGCAATAGGATTTGGAAACCTTCACCTTGCACGTAACTCGATTGACACCAGTATATACTATCAGTAATAGTTGCGTTGTCTACTCAGGTACGATTCGTGATTACTGTGATAAGTCAATGATTACTGTTTGCTTAACGACCATGCCAACAGCTAGGTGATACGGAGTTATGAATGAGCAGGTGATTATGAAACTATACGTGAAAGGATGTTTACAAAAATCGACTTCATTAAATATGGACCTCCACAATTAACACCAACAGCTAGGTGATACGGAGTTATGAATGATCAGGAGGGGTAGGGGGGGGGGGGGGTTGGTTATGAAACTATACTTGAAAGGTCGTTTATGTATTCTTATTATCATTCTTACACTGCCTACGCTACCTGTGTACCATTTTTGTCTCTTGCCTACTAAAGGCCGTATGATTTCCCTAACTTCCCTTACTTGGCGTCCAGTTTAGTCTATAGTTATATTGCCGTAATAGATACTACTATTATCCGTGGAATTAGTTAGGGCACAGAAAAGCTATGAGGTTAGTGTTGATTGTGTTAGATTTTAGTATTCTTGAATGTTTCTTCCTTGTATTTCGCTCAGATTTATTTGAAAAGATTATTTTGATGTTTATACAATGTGTATATATGTTTGCTAAATCTATTCAACTATTTCATCTGATTTTCAAAGATGTGTAGATAAAAACTATTCACTTATTCAAGTGAATACCTGATGAATATTACTTTAATAATTCGTATACACACTATTCAGTGGTATTGAGAAGATTCGTACCTTTAATTTATTATATGATTTCGTTATATAAGATCGTTCAGAAGTTGGAACGAAAAAACTCATTTTCCTCAAGTTTTTCTCACTAGCTATACAACCCTATCGCTCTCCTTCTCTTCTTCTCTCATTGCATCTACTGTCATGCTTCACCATGTTACATGTTTCGCACAGACTACGCGACTAGTTAATCTACATTGCGTTAACATGTTTCCCTTTGAGCTTTTGTCTGAAGTAACTTGATTGTGCCCCTGATTGACGACGACAGGGATTAACCTGGACTTTTCTAGAATTAGAAGGATGAACAGGGAAGATTGAGGATCGGGTGATTTGGGTTGGTCAGCGAGATGAAACTACAACAATCAGAAAGACTAGAGTGGTTGCAAGTGAAGGGTAAATTTGTAAACAGAAATGTTATAGTAAAGTCTAATGTTCTCTAGATATGATAATGTAGACCAAAAATGTTATCAGAATCATAAGTTCATTTTACTTGAAGGCACAATACTGTATTTGGAGTCATCTATCAACATGAAAAAATTCAAATATGACCTTTGAAATATGACCTATTTAAAACAACTATTCCTAATTCAAAATAATTGGTTTCCTTTCGTTGTTCAGTCAGCTAAGACAATGCTTTAGGAAATGAAGCCAACGTTGGGTGTGGGTTCGAGCCCCGCATAAGGCATGCGTTTTTGTGAACGTCTTTTTAATATCATGAAAGTTTAGCTGTGTCATTTTCACGGTCAATGATTTTTAAGAGGTCAAATTTCCGTTTAGAAACTTGACTCTATCATTTAAAATCGGAACATATTATTATTTAAAGTTTCAGCAAATTCCTGTACAATTACGTGAATTTGTACAACCATGAGATGAGTGGTAGCGAATACCTTCTTGCTACTCTCAAGCTGCGTTGTTCTGTAGATCATTGTTTCATTTTTTCGCACTGCATAGGTCACACGGCATGACTTATCAACATGAAACTTTTCTCAATTCTTATGAAGACACTAAAAGTGCATTTCCTTATGTTTGTATTTTCAATTCATTTCAATCTATAATAATGATACATTATTCAATTTATCATTTTCAAGTGAAATTTGTTTTTTCGGATACTTTGATTCAGTTGCTCAACTATGTTTAAAACGAAAAGACGTGGACCAAATTTGATGTAACTTATTTATCAAGCTTTTCAAACCTGTTGAAGTCGAACCAATTTCGTTAAGCTGGTTTGAAATGCCTTGATAACTTTAGTCCTTGACTGTTGTATAGTTTCATTAAGAGTTTGAAACTAATTTATCATTTTCAAGTGAAATTTGTTTTTTCGGATACTTTGATTCAGTTGCTCAACTATGTTTAAAACGAAAAGACGTGGACCAAATTTGATGTAACTTATTTATCAAGCTTTTCAAACCTGTTGAAGTCGAACCAATTTCGTTAAGCTGGTTTGAAATGCCTTGATAACTTTAGTCCTTGACTGTTGTATCGTTTCATTAACAGTTTGAAACCACCTCTCTCTCTCTCTCTCTCTCTCTCTCTCTCTCTCACCATGAGCTTGTACTATCAAGTAGTTGTGGCTAGATTTATAATGTGTATAGTTTAAAGTTTAAACCTATGATTTACGAGTAGAGATTCGTAAGGTCAGAATGTACGGGAGAAACTTTACCAACTCGTGGATACTTCCAACAGAAGTTGGCAAAAAGTTCGACTCTACGAGCAATACCAATCTGTCATACGGTAATGAAAACAAATACTCGAACATAATTGATATAAACCATTTGGTATTGGTTCAACACGTCAACGAGATGCGATTTAGTGTAAGTGAGATACATGCCACACCAATCTGAGGCTTTGTCAAACAGAACATTAAAATGTTAATTCCCTTATGAGCGCATGGAAGTCGATTTATTTGAATATCAGTTTTTTGATGATAACTTGTTGAAACTCTTTTAGATATCAACAGATAAACAGGCATTCATGAAACCTTTGAAATGATATGCATCATAATCATTCATTAACTTTGAATACTAACATTGTCAACTGTATTCGGCAGTAAAAGTTGCAGATACCCTGCAACCGATAATCGGAAGAACTTGAAATAAGTACCGGTAGTAGAGAAGGGTGGCAATTTACAACAATAACAGTTACACAAATTCGTCATTGTTGCGAGATTTTAACCCTATATTGCATTTATAGAAGTACTTTTACTTTGTGAGGATGACGCTATCATTTGCATGTGAAATATCATATTTATGTGTGCAAAAATTAGTATTTCTATGAATCTTGTTTTTAAAAACATATTGAACTTTTGAAGATATTGTCATCAAATGGGAAAGTTTACCCTTTATTTAAATCTATAACTACTGAATAATATGAATACAACACATCTAAACACACTCGCTATAATTTGTATCAATATTGATTTATTGCCGCCCTCGTTGGCTCAGTCAGCTGAGGCACGTTTCAGATACTGAAGTCAACGTTGGGCGTGGGTTCGAATCCCGCATGAGGCATGGGTTTTTGTAAACGTCTTTCACTTATCATCACTTCATAGTTCCATTATCACCAGATCATTCGTACCCCCGTATAACCTAGCTGTTGGTGGGGTCGTTAAGCAAACAATAATCATCATCTTGATTTATTTTTGAAACGTATATTTTTCACCTGTAGCACCTCGACTCGTAATATCGGTTTCAAGATTGTCAAGCTGGTACTAATCTTTTACCACACTCTGCATCTTTTGGTCTGTCGATAAAACAGTCACATATATGAATAAGATAGTATTTGAACTGCTTTTAGCGACTGTGGTCTTAATGTGCTGCATTACCTGCATTACCTTATCTGCTTTATATAATAAGGTTTAATAAGTGGGGAAAGATAGAGGAATACTCTATTTTTTGTCAGTAAATGTCAAAGGTACTTTATTGGTAATAAAGGAACATATGGAAGCTATGAACCAAATCGCGCGCACTTTATATAACTTTTCGACTTGCATTTTTAGATTATTCTATTGTTATTTTTACTGAAAAATAGTGCAGGATGAAGGATATTGTATCGAACAAAAGAAAGAAAGATGAAATAGGTTATTAATTTAATAATTGACAGTCTGCTTGGCCGATAGCTGAAAAAAAAATTGTTCATAAAACCCGGCACTTCCACCATTATCTGTACAATATATACATTAAGTGGTACGTTTTATTATTACGAATAGTAATGACATGACCACGATTCCGGTGTAATTCCAAAAAATAATACAACGTAGCACGTATTGCATCTATTGTCTAGATATTGGTGGAGGTACCGGGTTTTTAAACGAAATACGATTATGACGTTTTTTTCCCATACATAGTGCAGGATGAAAAGTAATGTGTTGAATAATAGAAATACTGATGGAATACCTTATTGCTAACATTATTGGAACTAGGCTTGGCCGACTGAAATAATCTAATTTTGTTTATAAAACCAGGCACCTCTACCATAATCCAAACCCTTTGCATCATTTTTTTCTAGATGACATCGACCCCACCAAAAGCTAGGTTATACGGGGTTACAAATGAGCGGACGATAATGGAACGATGCAGTGATGATAGGTGAAAGGACGTTTAAAAAACCCATGCCTTATGCGGGACTCGAACCCACGCCCAACAGTGACTTCAGTTCCTACCGCAAGCGATAGTGTGATCATGTCGTCACCCGTCATGTTAATTGTGTTTTTACAACAATATTTGAAAAACCGTAGTCACCGTTCATCATGGAATGACGACAGAAGTTATCTAAAAATGTCCAATGTACTCGTAGCTGAGAAGTTATAGTGTCTAGACCCACTGAATAACTTATAGGGACTTGTTGTCTACAGCACATCTCCCTTTAAAACTTGTTCAAAAGTTGACAATTAGAAATATATTTACATAAAACTAATTGCCTTCCACCATCATTGCACATTGCGTCACATAGCGGCTGCTACCCATATAAGAGAGTCGAGTTGACAGTATTAATTAATTAACAAGACATTAAGTGGATTCAACAAGCTCCAATGAGCATTATTATGGACATAACAAATGAAAATGTAATTAAAAAGTTTCTAATTGAATAGAGCGCCTAATCGTTGTTGCTTTGCAATGATGGAGTTACTGAATGACGTAATTGTCAACAGGTACATCAACAGAAGAAAAATAATAGTAACATTGTTATTATATTGTTACGAAGTCGTAACAATACAGATGTGAATGAAGGGTGGGTCTTGTTTGGTAGAGTGGTCACGGGAAGAGGGGGGGGGGGGATTTGCAAGGTTTAGTCAGACAGTCAGATTTCGTGGGACGGAGAGAGAGAGAGAGAGAGAGAGAGAGAGAGAGAGAGAGAGAGAGAGAGAGAGAGAGAGAGAGAGAGAGAGAGAGAGAGAGAAAGAGAGAGGGAGAGAGAAAGAGAGAAAGATAGAGAGAGACATAGAGAGAGAGAGAGAGAGAGAGGGGGGGGGGAGATAGACATAGAGAGATAAGCTGAGAGCGTTGAAACGGTCATGAGCTTTCACTGTGAGTAACTTACTTATAGTTTACCTGATTCAAGTAATTACCTAATTCCACTGTGATGATTTGTTAGCGAATTTAGGCCAACTTATCTATTATTTGTTCGAGTGTTCTCTCAGACTGTAACTTCAAACTGAATGTAACTTTGAAGCGATGAAACTAAACCGCCACTGCATATGTTTGAAAATATTATTGTAGTCATAGACTATGTTTAGTGCTGATCTGTTTGCGAATATCTCTCGTAAAACACGTCGCACACGATCAACATTTAACCGTCAACATGTTGACTCAACATGTTGACAGCTAGTAGATAACACGTATTTCTGATCTTGCCTATACACGACGGCAACACGTTGATGGCTGCCGTCGTGCTCATATAGGCAAGATGAGAAATACGGGTCATCTACTAGCTGTCAACATGTTGACGAGTAAATGTTGATCGTATACGGCGTGTTTAAGTCTAGTGGAATGATAGAAAGGAGAAGGTCGCGGCCTACTGTAATCACTCTGACGACTAAGGAAACCACTAATTTGAACCATATTTAGGATGTTTGACCCATGACGGGATTCGAGTACCGTTCTCGTGAATAACGATTGAGTACTCTACTGACTGAACAACTTGTCTTAGTGCCTCTTAATAACAAATATTGAAGCAAATGGAAATCGGTAGGATATTCGTTAACCATATTCAAAACCGAGAGTAGGAAAAGGGAAATCTGATAAAAAAAATGTAGAATGTAGTATGTAAATTATGGTTTACTTAGGCTTCATCGTTCCATTGTCTAGATTCTGGAACATTTTAATTCCCATTTTAAATCTCACCACACTTCTCCTTCCTCTTACTCTCTCTTTACCTCTCACACACCCATATACACACCCCCACACACATCATCCCATCTCTTGTTCTCCTCTCTCTCTTACCTCTCTAGCTACTCCTAATCTATATTCAAATTATTTTATGATCAAGTTTTCTTTAATTCTCTAAAAACGAACGTTTGAAATTCGAATACTTTCTTCAACTTTTGAGGAATCAAGAACTGTTCTGATATAAAAATTGAAACTACTTCATGAATATTCAAATTTGTGCAATATATATATAATTCAGAAGTTTAGATACGCTACACTTTCAGAGGTTGCGACGTAGGAAGATTTCATTTCAGTTAATAATCTTGAATGTTTTGACGAAACGGTTCGTCAAAGACGAGGTTATTTTACTGATTTATATCATATAAATTTGTAATGAGTTCAATGAATACAAAATGTTGAGTACGTTATGAATCATGCAAAACGCTATAAACAAACAAATCAAGCTTATTTATCATATCCTATACGTTTTCTATTTTTGTCTTTTTTTGTATTTTTTTTTCAATTCTCCTGAAACAACGTAACCTCCTGCATCACTTTCACCATTCAACTTTAGTTTGCCTTTAGTGTACCTTTGATGCGAATGTTTTAATGTAAAAACTTCCTCAATGATATTTGGTACAATTCTTGAATGTGTCAAAAGGTTTCTATGCCGCAAGATAGTATTACAGGATTAGCATATTGTGCCTGCAATGCTGTGTGTGTCACTTCTTGACACGTTAATTCACATCGGAAACAGTAACACTAGTAACTAGTGAGATGGCATCTTCAAACTCTCAAGATTTGACATTGTAATGCTGTCATAGGCCATAGAGAAGTTAAGATGTACTATTAAGGATAACGCAGCGTATATGATCGAGATTAGTAGAGAACGCAATTTTACGTTATGTACACACCTTGGTTATCAAATTTCTAAGCCTCCCTTATTCATCCATCCATCCATTCTTTCATATAATTTCATTTTCATAACTCATGGCTTTGCAACCTGTGATTTTTATTGGCACGCTTTAATCACAATTTTTTATCTCAAAACCAAATTACCCAAATCTTTTTGAACGTAATATAAATCTGTTCTAGAACAATATTCTGTGGAAATTTTATTTCAAATGGATAAAATTGGAAAGTTGAAATTCTATCCAGTGATATTCTAAAGGGGATTTTCAACATCAGTTGAAGGATTATGAAAATTGAAATTGAAATATGAAACCATGGAGTTAATGATAAAACTTTTTTTATATATACCGGTAGCTGAGTGAGTTATCTAGCTAAGCATAATTCCTAATGGAATTATTTGTCTGCAATATATTCAATAGCTGGTATGACAACAATGCTGGTATGTCACGTGATACTTGATTTAAGCTGTTCAATAACATATCAGATAAAAATGAACCATTCTGTATGGCAGTCAGGACAACGACCGTGTATTAGGTCCAATTCAATTACATTGTAACAATGCTAATGTGGATCATTTACAGTAAGCTCCACATCGAACATACGTCAATAATCCTATAGAATGTTGAATCGGATGGAATCTAGAATTACTCCAAATCCGTGTAAAATCTAGGAATGGTGGTTCCAAAACCCCCACGATCACTATCATGCACAGGCTCCATGTTGGCGCCAAGTTACCATCTAGTTGGCCGTGATCCAAGACTTTGCTACATCATTTCACTTTGTCGAGGCGGCAATAAATCCAAATGTATAATTCGAACATATCTGTAAAGCGTACGTTTAGTTGGTAGCTATTGATGCCTGGCTGACGATGGCAGTTAGACTTCGATAGAAGCAGCAGAAAGGAGGTATTAACTGATTTCAGAACGGAATAAATATAGAAAAAAAAATTAAAGATAGCTTTCCGGAAGTGTGAAATGTTCCAAGTCGAATCTATGTTGACTAAAAATCCATTCAAAATACTCTTTATGTGGTTAAAAACATCCTCGGATATCTTTTGAATGCGACTGCATTCTGAAACTCTTCTGTTGATAAAAATTTTATGTACGTACCTACATACTCAATCTTGACAAATAAATGTTTGTTCTATATTGTAAGTATCACCACGGAAACCAAAAACAATATATCTGCCAACGAATTTTGAAAACTTATCGTCTGTATACATATGACCTAAGAAGTCTACAGTTTATATTTTTGTAGACAATTTGAAATGTGATTTCATAAGACTATTTTGATGAATAAAAAGAAGATTGTTGAAAATTGAATTAATTTTTGCTGTTTCTGAGTACTATATTTGTATGTGTATCGAGATGAAATAATCAGATACCATTATAACATAATAAAATAATAACATGATTCAACATTCTTCCATTAGATCAATTTATATGCTGGAATTGACACACGCACAACATGTTTAGGAGAACCCAATGCCCCGTATAACCTAGCTGTTGGTGGAGTACTTAAGCAACATTGCACATTGAAAAACCAATGATGGTATAAATCATGATACTATCATCGGCCCTTTTGGTTGGATCATTAGTATTTCATCACTTTATTACTGATTTCGAACATTATTGACTTGAAATGCAAAGTAGCTGAACAGCAATATATAACTTTCATAAGTAGGCTGACTGTAAATTCTCTTGTATATCTTAGCCATTCAAATCTAACTACCCTTGGCTAAATTTATATTTTGTACCTCATGTTGCTATTCAGTCAAAACTACCTCACATAGAAATCCTGATGTTTAGAATGTTTTGTAACGTGACAAGTAGCAATTCATGTTTCTATAAGACCGAAAACGTTGTGAGTACAGACGTCTCGAAACCTTTCAACCACATCTTAACGATTTACGGGTCGCATGACAACTGACACTATCTTCATGTGATGGACATGTTCAACGATATGCCAAGAAAAGAACATGACAACTTTCACTCAGCTGGATTGACACGAAACTAGTTTTTATCAGAGGAAATGGTATTTTGTTTTCTCTCGTAGATGGTGACGGTAGTTTCGCTTTGCCAGAATAATATTCGTTAGAAGGGTATAAGGAGGTCAAGTTTGTACGCAGTGAAATCTCAAGACCGTATTTTTGAAATATTTATTTGATTCTTCCAGTTCTTTAATATCGATTCAAACATTTCAATAATACCGATATTTAATCATTTAGATTATTTTACCATCAACATTGAAACTAGATAAAAAATCATTGTTTCCCAATCATAAGGCTCTGGTTGAAATATTAAGTCGTATTTCTGTGTAAACCTTGATAAATATTGTGAATTGGAGAAAAAGTCTACGAAAATATCTCAATGTGTGAGCAAGAAAATTAACGCAGTTCACGTTGAACGAGCTAGGTGCGCTATACTCTATGTATGCGTTGTTCCTACAGCTCCTCTTCTCTATGGTTAGCTAACAAACAGAGTTCGTACCTAACGCCAGTTCACTCTTAAATCGACTCATACATCGGTGAAATAGGCCTAAAAACAGATAAAATTAATTTCATCTGTCGCAAAAAGAATCATGTTTGAAATGAATCCATGTATAGCGTCTCCCTTGTATACGAACAAGCTAACCATGTAACTAATTTTCAATAGAACAAATCACATCACATTCTCACAAAAATGACGCTTCACTTCCTCTCTTTAAAAAGCTTTCTTCGCTATTCGCTTTCTCGAGTAAGATAAAGCATCATCGAACAAGAAGTCTAAGAGTCAACGATGACGACGACGAGGGTAGAGCTCAATAAAATCGACTTAAGACGATGTCTAGGAGCCAGTTTGTGAAATCACACTCCGTCATCGACGAGTCAGCGACGACGATGATGAAGGTAGAGCTCTGTTTGATCGACTTTAGATGAGTACCAATGATGGAATGGTCACACGTGATAGGAATGCTAGGTCTCACCTATCGATCGACTGAAATACCTCCTTGATATAGGTTAGATTCCAGTGCGAAACCACATCATGAGGTCTTTACTCTTTGGTGTTATTAAGATCTTTGAGCGAGAAGAGACCGCGTAATATAAGGTCTTAGGGAAACGGTGGTAAGCCACAAGTGTTTAATGGACAAGTACTTTACTTACAAACTATTCGGATAATATACACACAAATTATACTATAAATAGGAAAACTCGACGAGAAACTTGGCTAGGTGGGTTCAAGTAGGAGCGTGATCGTAAAAAATATATTGTTTTCGAGAATAGTGATGAAATGAAATATTACAAAATATAATTTTCGAATGAAAAATAAATCCCTTCCTATCCCCTCCCTTACCCAAGGATCATTTTATCATTTAGAAAAAAGAAGTCAAGTCGGGTATTGGATCATCATTCATCAGGTATGGCGATTTTTAACGTCGTTCTTTCACCTTTCATCACTGCATCGATTCATTATCACCCGCTCATTCGTACCCCCATTATATCCTAACTGTTGAAGTCATTGTGAGCACTATTAAAAAATAACTTTGTATAACTGATGACATAAAATTGTTTCCTCAGCTGGGATATTATAACATTTTCATTTCGTTTCTTTATATGTAAATTAACTTTTTCTTAATTCACAATCGAACTAGATTTTTTAAAAATCCATCAAATGTTCTCTTTATCACCAAAGTGACCTGGCATCAGCCATAAACCACGATTTCCCGGTCTATTTGTCTGTTCATACTATCGATAGATATAAATCATGTCTGACTGATTCGTACACCAGATCTTATCATCAGCAAGTATAATGTAATTACTAGAGGGTTGGCTCTCTTCAACAAAACCCCGCTTCATCAAGAAATGGAAAGGAAACGGCGTAACCAATATCCGATTACGTAGGCCTGCATGCTTTTACGTTATTGAATGAGGCTAGCTTCGCCGTGAATCGTTGGAATAAACGCTTGTAATAACTTTTATATCTGTGATGAAAGAAGGGTACAAGTAGATAAAGTAATCACTGTGAACATCATTAGAATTCCAGTAACGTTCATGGAAAGGTAATTACTTCTAGCTTTTCCATACATAAATATAATTCTACGAGCTAAAGTGGAGACACCATTTGACTAATAATTGCCTTCGTCACATTCACGGTCTACTGAAAGCAGTATATAGGTCAGTCGAGGAAAATACCCGATATTTCGGAAATATTTGTCATCGCTTTTATTAAGGTATCTCTAGTTATAACATGACTATTAAATTATCAATCAAAATTATTCAAGTGATATTACATGATATTAAAATATGAAATGAAATATACATCCTTGAGCCGACTGTCAGATTTGAAAAAGATGCTAATCATCCAGAAAAGGTCACAATATTTGATTGCTCAGATTTTTAATCAGTAATCAGTAATAAAATTCCGTCAATACCTAGTGTGAAATAAATGTACTTAGTTTTCAACAACTCTTTCTGAAGTTCTTGCAACCCATGGTGATTACTGAGAAATTGCTGTCGTAGCATCGAATTATATACTTACCTTTGTCAGCAGTGATATTCATTTAATCAACGAATCCATCAAAACTTCAATTGTAGAAAAACGTAATTATATTAAATTGTAATTGATTTATAATTACTGTTCTGCAGAAAGTTATAACTAGGGCAGGACAGGGACACACGTCTCAACTTCATAATGAAATCATATAATCATATGTTCAATCATGCCAATAATAATTAAATACAATCACGTTTTTATGGAAAAAGGTCAGTAAATAATGTTATGCGCAATATAATTACATTTCCTACGAACTCATTCCATGAAATTTACATTTGTTATAATGTATAGGTCTCATCTGTTTTACATTTTTACATTTCGCTTTTTGACACAAGGTCTTTGAATTGTTCACCATCCATTCAAGTTATTGACTTTGTTCGAAGTGTTACATAATGTTTAATTATTCTACTTGGGGAGTAATAACCTTGTGAGCTAGATAATTCTTGTGTTATGGTTAGGTGTGACGACTAAACGATCCTACCGTGTCTTCTGTATATAATGCGTCGAGGAAAAATTATCTAGTCATTTTCAAATTCTTGGTGTTCATGGAATAAAAGCATTCGATTCAATTTTTCTGTTAATTACACTTATAGGCCCATAGGTAATTGAATGAATCAATTATTACAGTTAATGCGAACATCAATTGGCCGCCCATTTATACTATTACAAAATCTCGAATTGATTCTATATTTCGTCTCCGGGTGAATAATACAGAGTGGATGAACCATTTAGAAACACTCAATTTTTGCTTCAGTTAATTCAGCTATATTTTCGTTATCTTATGTTCATCATTCTTCGTTTATAAGCATAGTGTATTGATTCATCAAATTTGTGTTGATATTATTTACTCATAATACGCTGGATTATTTCATTCAATTCTCAGATGATTTTATCTTATCTATATTGTAATTGTTTCACCTGAAACCTGCAGAATGTTTAAAATCACTCGTTCCATTGACTATCTTCCCATGGTTTCCAAATTTACATTTTCAATCATACTTTAGTTCAAAATGGTATATATTTTTTCTGCCATCTTGTTCAAATCTGCCAACATATGCCTATTACCAATTCAGATCATACGTAAGGATTTTTTCCCCATATGTGTTACTTGTATTTCTCTGTATTGTATTCACAAGTAAACTGATATACGCAAATTCAAATTCAAGAGAATTCAAGAATAAAATAATGATGAAAATACACTAATAATAATTATCGTGAATTGTTGTTACTCAAAGTCATGGGTCATCACTTATTTATTAGCAAAAAATACTTGACAGAAAGTCATTATGCCTCAATTAAGGCTATAAGAGTAACAAGATATTATGGTTCAAACAAGGGGGATCTAACCAAATTGGCCAAACGTAATCAGTTTATATAATACTCAATTTGCATGCAGAGTCTCAGATATGTATCACGTTCTTGGCATAAAAGAAAGCTTAAACCATACGCTCTTCAAGATTTGTAATTTTGTGTCTTATTAGAGGAGGAAGGACTAAACGACGTCAAGGCATGCTTGCTCATTTCTACGTTCATTTTGCGTAGTAGCTTAGACAATTAGTTACTTCCCAATCAGCTCCCTAATAAGTCCTTAGCCCTGCTTGATCTGGGGGATTGGAACTACCATGTAGTGCTGGTATGGTGCTGGTCTGGTAGTGCTAGTATGTAGAGTATACGGTCGATCAGTACCATTAATGAGGCTTCTTCAAAAACAGGATATATTGAAATTGTTGAATTGTTACTGATGTTGTTGCTGCGCTCCCCCTTAATTCACCTAATTCAACTCGATTGAACTAGCCTTCTCTACCAATGATGTATTATAACGTAACACACATGATTACATACATTTAATCTGACCCAACATCGTGGCGTTATGATTTTATAATTATATCCACGATAGAAAATGTTATATACCAACATGATATAAATAAATGTCACCTTAAAATTGATCTGGCTATGGTTTTGTTTGAATAATATTATGATTTTTCTGAACGAGATTACGATGAAAAACGCAAATCCATCTTTTAAAAGCGTAATTCTTATTCAAAATTGCTGGTAGATTAAGTGATCAACGACGTCAATCCAACTATTTATTCATTATAGAGTACATTCTTCTTTCGTGGGTACAAGATGTAATGTACTTTTGGTTCGACGAATAACTTCACTTCGATTTATCAAACTACGATGGCTAGATAATCGAAACTCCTATGATAATGAATAGGGGATACGGTCGTCCGTTATATGTCGTGTACACCGTGTAATACCCTGCTTTGTCTTGTTAGCACGTCCGGATCTAGTTCGTGCCACGAGAGTTGATGGCCCCGATCGACCGTTCCTCATATTCACTCACACTGCCGTTTGGGTGTGTCGACACTGAACACCAGTTGAGATACTATTATTCAATTGTCATAAATAACGCTCCACTAGCGCTAGTCGCGTGTAGTTGTAAGGGTGGATGCATTAGCATTGCAAACACTACCACTAAGTATGGTCTCGTATATGTATATATATATATATATATATATATATATATATATATATATATATATATATATATATATATATGCACTAGGTGGTGAAGGTAGTAACCATCCTTATCGACATTGCTCTAGCAACCTGACTCTCAGCCTCCCAGGAAGGAGCTTTTCTTATGGGACAACTTTATAATCAAATTTCTAGTTTGGTAGAGGATAGATATTTAGTAGATAACTGAACATATTAGAACTGATTTCATTTGAAAAGTACCATAATTTCATAAGTGTATCTTACAGTTACGATGCCATTTAGATTACTTAATATTAAGGAATCTCATACTTTCCATTTTGAAGGTGTTCTTTTGATATGTTCATCTTTATGAAAACATATACACATACAATTATAGCAATAGTTGTGAAGTGAATGTTCCAGCCTCCGTGTGAATGTAATCACGTGACTCTAAATATAAATCATTTCTTCATTGGCATTTGTAGAAAGTAGTTGGAAGAAATAACTGTTCCTGAAAATTTGTCTGGTATACAATACAACGCTCATCATTATCATTGGGTAAGTGAGTGGGAGATAATTTTGAGTGGGAGATATTAAGAAACATCATCTCAAAGTTTTTACAAACCCCACAAGATTGGGCTGGGCGAAAAAAAATGAAAAATAAAATCTCTTCAATACAATTCAAATTTTCATCAAATGTAAACACGAACATGATATTAAAACATGATTATTAAAAATTTGTATGCAATTCAGACCATCCGTTTTGAAGAAAATGATATTAAAAATGTTTTTTATTCATCGAATAGATAGATATAATAACAGAAAAATGGTGCAATAATAGATTCACGGCTTCCTAGACTCGATATTAACCGAATGAATATTTTATATGTCTCAAGGTGTGGAGAGTTTTCAACTATTCCTTATATAGATATCTAGCTCATCTTACAACGCATATTCTGCGTTTGCCTAGTATATTCATTGGAAGACGGTATATGCAACGGTTTAGATCAAATTTATCACGTTGAAAATTCAAATTCAGAAAATAAAATGTTTCTCCCGAAGATCACAAACTGTGTTTGTTTCAAACTTCAATACTAGTTTTCCTCTCGTTCCAACTTCTCATCCACAGTCCGCGTATGTTTTATTGGAGATTTACTCAAGTCGTCACATTGACGAATGCAGGTCTTCAGGTCACGACCTTTTCCTTCCCACTGTTTCAAAACATCTGAATAAAATATCCTTTCATCTCACCTTCCTATCATCTCATTCATCATTCGCAAAGTCATGACCGTAGTTATACGAAAGCGTATGCTAAGAAACTCAATATAATCGAAATAAAAAACTAGTAATTCAAACCAAAACGCTGCTGACATCTATATTGATTAATTTGAAATACGAAGGACTATGATTTGAATCCGTTTTTTGGTTCCAAAAAAGAGAAGAATCATCAACTCATAATTTCAGTATATACTTTCAATTCTATACTCTATACAGATGGATAAACTATAGTTATTGCCAAAAGTTCATTCCTAGTGATATATGTTGAAGTGGTTCAACAAAACAGACAACTCCGTTTGAAATGTGTATCACATTATTTTAATATTATGTTTTTCTCTTCATGACTGTATTTTATATCACACAGTGAAGCTTTAAAATGTATGACTACGTAATTTATTGCATAAGTTTTTCACTAACGAGCCTTCTAAATATTCATAGCGTGTTAGGATCGTTAACCCAATTTCATCGTAGCTTTTATTCCCTTTGACAAAAATACAGCCAACACACAAACAATAATATTCTCTGTGTGATTGGGAGGGACATATATTATTTTAGCTTTGAAACTAGATAATAATTTCAGTTACAAAATCATGTTTTAAAATTTAAGTATGGAAGAAACGTAGAGCAAAATGGTTTTTGTGTTTTTGATGTTTAAAACATGTGCATTTTCATCAGTCATGTACTGTATCAAATTGAATATCAAGTATTGGAATTGATAATTCTATAATGTTGGTATATGAACAACTTTTATTCAGTAAGTGAAAACCTCCGTATATATATTTTTTTTTTCATGAATATAATTCTTTGTCAAATTTATTCCAAACCAAATCTGATGATTAAACAAACAGAAATAAATCCATTTACTCAATCAAATATTCATTGGACGATATTGATTTTCAGTTTACATGGCTGCGGAATTTGTTTCGATCGAATCGCAAATCTATTTATGCAATGTCAGCTATTGTGCATTCCCATACCTTTTTGTTATCACAACACTCGAGTATTTCACTTGTCAATTGCAGCACTATATAAATATACTCAGCTGGTTCTATAAAAGCCATTTTCTTTGTGCAGGTATAACTTACGACACTTCCATTTAAATGATGTTAAAAGAAAGCACTTAAAAACACTTTCTTGACGAGCTCGGTTGAGATAATAGTTGATACACCTAAAAAGCACTTAGCATTTTCACCAATATCGCTTTATTTTTCCACCCGCAAAGCAATTTGTCTCAATCCTTTTGGGCAAAAAGACAATGTATTTAGGAATGATTTGGGTCAACGATGCCACGATCCAAGTTCCACGACACCTGCGGTTACAGGCCCATCAAGAGTATTGTTATTGATGTTCTTACAATTTCACAATAATTGGAAAAGACAGAAGAAAGAGTCTAGAACAGTTTTATTGATGACTTTTTAAGGGGCAGTAAATAGTTGAGAACGAAAGAATGAGCCCTTTTTATCTGTTTCTGGACGAACCACTGCTTTATATCTTTTCATATCTAACCGATTTCAGAAGCGGAAAGTATGGCCTGATTTCAAACGATCGATGCCGGTAAGATTTTAAGTGGAACAATTCAACAATAAAATCGTAAATTAGGGAACCCATTGGCCAAGTTCAATGTACTGGTTACTATAAATAATAAGATATTAAGGAAATATATATGCACGTTACATAAAAATATTTATTTTGGCAATAAGTTTGAATTTGAATGCGTGTTCAGTACGGGGTTATATTTAGTTTATCGATATTGTTTTGGTCACGCGTATGTGATTAGAAAGAATGGTTAGGATCGCATTGTGAAAATTTTTCTCCTCAAAGTTTAAACTGATGGCGCGTGCATAAACTTATAGGCATCAAATTGAGGCACATTTGATCGTGTATACATATCGTACCTAATTGCACCTACCTGATCACAGAAGAAAATGCCCGTCTCAATTTGTTCATCTAATGGAATTGGACACGAGAAAGCTTCTACTTTCCAATATTTATTTTTATTTTACTTTTTAGCCATAAATCATTGAACATATTACATTTTCCGTAGTTTTGCTCTGTTTTCCTGTTCAGATGTAGAAGCAGTGATGAAAAGTATGAAAGTATATTTTTGTTTCACAAGAGCAAATAGCTTGTTCATTTGGACGCATTATTCTTGTTATAATCGGAAACACACGATCTTATCTCCCAGTATTACCAACTCATTCTATCCTCGAAAATTCTGAAATGTGTCTTAATAACAATATAAAATGAGTAAATAATAGAAAGTATATAAGAGTTAGAATTCATAGAATTTCTCTGCTTGTATAAGACATACGATGGAGCCGTTTTAAACTTGTTATTTTTCTCGTGGAAAGTTAAATATATGCTCAGTTAAGCGCTTTTACTATCTCATCTTCTTGCATGGGATTAAAAGTTACGCCGGAGTAAGCAAGGTACTCCTGCTAAACGTGACTCTGGCGTTCTACTCCGGCTTCAACTTGTGCTTGAACGCATCCCTCAGAAGCCCACAAAAATATGGTAATTTCGAATAAGAATAATTCACACATATGTACGAGTTCATTCTAGTCATTGAACAAGGCATTGAAACAGAATTGGTCAAATATCACATATTTTTCATAGTGGCAACTTTTGAATATAAGAATGAATAAGAATGAAGAATGCATATAGGATGAATACTTTTCTTTGAAGTATCTTTTCATGATGGAATATCGACAGATTTAAACTTATGCCATGTAATTGTCACTTCCATTCACATACTTATATAGCTTAAAAGAGTAAAAGTGTCATTTTAAAATCTTCATCACATTACACTATGACATAGGTGTTTTGGTTATTTAGCTAAAAAGAGTAAAACTGTCATTGAGGAATCTATATCACATCACAATATTACAGGACGTCGGTTTATTGAATATTTTTCCATTACATTTTTTTAACAATGCACTTGATGCACAATATGTACATAATGATGTTGCTATAATAATAACATGCACGATGCATGCATATATGTTGATATAAACTCTTTTGTATATGAGCATCAAGAAAAAGATTTTTCCTCTGTCATATTCAATGGAAAATTGATTCATAAATCGTTCGAAAAAGATGACCATGCTACTGATATTTCACTTGAACTATTCCAGTATTTGCGCTGTTGGATTGGACTTCTCGTGGAAGTGCCGTTTTTTCTTCCGTTATATGTTCGTGGACATGAGTTACGGAGAACGTCATGCAGCCTATACTCTATATGATGCGGAAGTTGGGAAGCGAAACCGAGCTTTTTAACACAATGATAAATCATTAAAGAATAGCTAGCAAGCAAGTTGATACCCAAGAGAAGGTCTTTAGTCGTGAGCAGCTTGCCAGTCTACTGGGACTCGAGAGAAAAGTTACTATATAGCGAGTTTTCGACTGTTCAACACGGCTGGTCGTTATTGATAGTGGATAGAGGAGACGGTCGATCGGAACAGCTTGGAAAAACTTGCTGGACCTATGTGGAAGAGGGAAAGGAAAGTAGATGCGAGGAAAGGAGTGGACATAAGTGAGTTTCTCATTAAGGATTCTTGAAATGGCAAAAAAAAGAATTGTTGCAAGTACATTGGGAATTAACGGAATCAAGAGAATGAAATGCAATTCACCAATGTTGAGATGTTGTGGAAAACTTCATATGTAACGTATTTCAATTACTTACTCTTATTGTTTCTATGTTGAAAAGACAAAAAATGAAGAGATCAAAAAATGTTGATAGTAAAAATGTTAATACCTTTGACCTTATTTTGATGTTGATCAACTACGAAACATTTGTGATGAAACCACGATGATCCACGATCTACGTTAATAATTCACATCACACTCTTTAATGATTTTATCAGTTTTTGTTCGGGTTTCCCTTTTATTTCTACCAAGTTCTTGCACTTCTTCCCTCAGAATTGATATGGCATTGATACAACTAATAAACAAAGTGCCTATTGGCTGCTTGTTAGTTGTTTCGAAATTTGTATCATTGATCATTCAACTCATAACAAATCTATAACAATGCATATAACATTGTGAAATCATTGTAAAATAAACAAGATGGAATAAAATGCAACCCATATATTGATATATAATTATTATCTTGCATGTAGATTGAAATATTAAATTCTCTAGCCATGCATGACTGGGATGTGCTGTATTTGTGAAAAGCCCGAGTTGGTTCAGTGCTTTGATTGGCCCCAGATATCGTGCTATTCAAGAATGGCCAGCAAGCAAACAAGTGAACCGAGTTTTAAACGCGTAGCAGATGTTGTTGAAGTGCGGACATGGGTATAGAGAAGGCCGTGTATTTCAGAAAATCTAGTCGATATAAATCAAAAGTTTTAGTTTCGTGAAGCAAAAAGTTTTATAGAGAATATTGTGAAGGATAAGCCTGCATGCTCACATAGTTTGTGGCATGAAAGTTGGTGGTCAAAACCATTTACAATGGCTGGTGGGAGTGAAGAATTGACAAAATGGTAGCTTAACTTGCCAACAACGTCACACAATAAATGATTATTTCACATCTGAAATATATTTTAAATGGGACTGAAATCCATATACTAGTATCCACAGAAGACAAAGACCAACACAACCAATTAAACTTGTCAACCATTAAATTTGTGTGATTGTTGTATTTTGTATGCAAGGTTTTGAGATTAAACAACCCAAACAGAATCAACAACAGAATGCGCTTCCAAATCCAATATGGTCGACGAAATTTCACAAAACTACAGCCAACAATGGAACATTTTTATGATTGCCATTGTTGAGATATGCGTGCGCCATATTGTGTAACTTTTCACAAGTTCCACTGTTAGCTACTAACATCGTATCTGCACCTTTTTCTGTCGAATTCGAAATGATTAATTCCTTCAATCTGCAGCCAGGTTACTCAATTGTCGAAGTTTTTCATTTATTTACTTTGTAGATGACCGTCTTCTTTCGTGGACACAAGTATAGGCATGACACGATGTAGAAATAACTGCCAGTGATCGCGTTTTGGCTTCGAGATCGGCCACCTAGATCCATGCAACTTGTTATACCCTGAATGGAAATTTTGGAAATCTTGGATGGTATGTTTTGTGGCGTCAAGGGGCAAGGAAACTAGAGTGGGCAGTCGATATTTTTTTTGTATAACTGTGAGTAAGGTTGGTTTCGAAGTAATCAATTAAGGTTAGGTAAGGTACAGTCTGTTAGGTTTGGTTTCAGTTTGGCTTCAATTGTCATCTAATGTTAGTCTGATGGATTTAATATAATTTCTTGTCAGCATGAGTAGATTCTATGCGATAACGATATTTCATGTCTTGCATGTGGTTGCGTTTTTTTTCTGTATGTAGGCCTACTTCACAAGCCAACCGGAGAAACAAAGCAACTTGACATTTTTGCCAATACCAACTTCGTATCACTGAGAACTGACTAGTTTAAAGTGAAAATTGTGTTAATACTTTGAAAACCTATTAGAATCAACGAATGGGTGATATTTTCAAAATTTACTAGAAAACGCCTTATATGCGTTGTGAGATGAGCTTAGAAGTATGGAAATGTAGAGTTAAGAACATTTGGTCAGCTCAATGTACATATACAGGCCATGGATCACTTCAAAGGTAAACCGCGGCTGTCGGTTGGTATATGGACCTTGGTTTGGTACCAGTGCCTTCTTGATATCCATCACAGATTTTAATTGTTTCAATTTATTGGTGACACTCGTTGCTCACATTTAATAGTTTCTTCAATTGTTTTCTCAATTGCTTTTATTGATGTGTAAAAGAGTACATTAAAATGAGTTTTCGTTGTTTCACATCCGATTGTTCCATAAATCTCTTAAAATATGTAAGATAGTTCTTTCCACATTCAGTATAAATTTGAGAGCTTTTGGAAAATCTTTGTTTTCCAAGTATGTCCCTCCCCGGCTTATTCTTATGAGGATTTTCTATACTTTCCAATTTTTCCCCGGAAAAACCGTTTGACCGATTTTTCTGAAAAACAATCCCAACCTATTCTGAAGTTTCGAGTTGATTAATCTTTTTTCCTGACCTGTATGCCGCGTACAAAATTTCAAACAAACGAAAAAAAAACAAAAAAAAAACATGAGAACCAAGCCCAAATTTTTTTGGTATATGGAATGAAAATCTTCGCTACGCTCATCTAAATGAATGTGTTATACGTTCTATATACATGCAAGGATACTATAATGCAGTATTTAATTTTCTCACGTTTGAGTTCGTTATATTGGGCCATCTTACACAAAATGATTTTCACCCGGATCTTTTCCCAGGTTCCATATAGATCTTTTTGGCGTTAACTAATAAGTAATAACTGTCTTAACAGACTGTTCCCACTCACACTCGCTAAAGAAATCCGATATATTTTATCCGAATTCAAAGAAATGAGTATCTCTTATCATTTCGTATATATCATTTATCATACTATATGTGCTTTTATCTAGGAAACGCTTTGATGAAAAAAGGTCAATTCTTTATTGGTAATGTTCAATAAGAAATCAATTTATCACTTTTACAACTCGCTCCGTTTCATCTTTCTCACAAATAATCGAAACGATCGAAGCTATTGTTTCGTCTGCCGTTTCTTTCGGATACTTTGTTACGGATGAATGCCCACTTTGTTGTCCAACATCTCACTAAATGGCTACAATGTCCACTCTAAACTATGATAAACAATTGCTGCGCGTCTGATCATGTTTCTGGCCAACATACGGTGATGGATATCGTTTATTGACATATATATATATATATATATATATATATATATATATATATATATGAATATATTTTTTCGAATACTTTTATTGTGTTATACATTGTTTATACATTTATGGATTGTGCAGACAATTTTATCTCCAGTTGATTATAATATCAACTGAAAATAAGTACCGGTACATGGAATAAATGATAATTTAGATTTCTAAAACTAGGCTAGACAGTATAATTTAGGAATATGGATATGCAATTATGTTGATCATTGAAAACAATACTCGATATGTGAGCCTTAGATCGCCTGTGAGTTTATCCATATACAAATTCTTGGAGCCGTATCGCATAACACCACGATGTAGTGATACCAACAGACTTGATCATATACAGAAGGTGTAACGAATCCCATACTGATAACATGGCAGGCATTTGTTGCTTTTTGCAGGCAAATCAGAGCCAACGGTCCCATTTTCTAGTCGCGATTTAGCGGATTTCCTTGTAAACTAGATGTAGACAAGAGTGGCTATGATACCGGTGACATTGTCGAACTTACAAAATCCATAATTTTCGTGAAAAACAAATGCCACCTCTAACAAAATGATTCTACTGAGCCGTGTAGGCCTATATCATTGTTGAGAATTTTTGTTTTATATAGTTCGATATAAAATCGATAGTTTTTTGCGCTAAAGACAAATGGGTCCATGGACTCCAGATTCTGCCCCGGAAATATTCCACTCGGAAGACGTGTGTGGTTTATACCTACTTCATATTATGATGAAATCTGTTGCTATCACTACATCGTGATAGCACGTACGTTCACTCTCTTATCTCTCGTTTTCTCTGGCACGTTATTCGTGCGGTATTATTGTTTGGGTCATACGTCCTGATTTTGACTCTGGTATTTTGTACATTATTATTCAGTTGATATTGAAATATATACAATTTGTATTTAGACAATTTTATTTCAAATTATGATATTCATACTGGTACTCCTGAGTATATTTACGTTTCATGTTAAATTTGACTAGGCCCATATTTGTTTAGTTGAAGATAAGTTTAGAATGTTTAGTTTAGTTTAGAATGAAGTGATGAAATATCTTACCGAAACTTTTACGTAGATTGCATATCCATTCTATTCAAGCTGTACAGGTCCGAGTATGAATATAAACATTTATGTAGATCAGGATCAGTCTGACCTAGTCACATGTGAAGCACGTACATAGAAATGTAAAACAACATGAGTGTGTTGGGATACTCACTTTGTTCCAAGTGGGGAATCATTGAACTCTCCCAGTAAACATCTCGTGTTATTTGTGAAACTGAAGTTGTTATAGGAACTTGAACGATCCAAAACACCTGGCTTTATAACCGATCAATAGCTCGCCGATAACGATCACCATTTTTCTTCTCCAAACTTCAGTGATTAACTCGCACATCTAACGGCACCTTTGTTGTTACCATCTTTACTCGAGTATACGATAACACTTATCATTAGCGATCGACCGTCTTCCCTAGTTCATAGCTTCAACAGTCGGTAGTTTCGATCCACCAACATACGTGCACATTATACGTGTGAGCGCTTTTACATGCCTCCATTAAGTCCCAATTCCCCAGCAACAACAATAACAACAACAACGAACACGACATTGATTTTAATGACGTCATCTATGTCAGAGATGAAACAAGCAGAACGAAAAACAAAACACTCTTTCCGAAGATTTAGCTAATAATAATAATAACAAGAACATAGGCCTATTGCTATATTGAGTTAGTGAATAATGATGCGCTCCATGTATGGAGTAGGATATGCGTACTCTAAAATAAACTAGGTTACACATTGATTGTTGAAAGTTGTAATAAGAATTGAGGAACTCTATTGCATCATTAAATGGGAATGAATGTGAAGCAAATTTTTATACAGTTTATAGTAGAGACTACTTTGGGTTATATAGCACACAAAATGATGAAATGAAATAAAATTATAACATACTCCATATCATTCGACATCGGACCAATTAAATATATTAAATTTCCCGGGGTTCATTGTTTGCTATGTACTGTATCAAAAGGAATAAAATGTAACTATATTTTTCATCATTATTGTTCGTTATTGTGAATTATTCTTGTTTTCAGCCTAAATTTATGTTCTAATGATTTTAATCATTAACGAGGAAAACGAAAGTTTTGAAATGTGTTGGTATGACAATTATTGCTCGAAAATTGATATATATATATATATATATATATATATATATATATATATATATATATATTCATTGGCATTCAATTGTAAATTAATTCAATTCAATTGTAAACAACGTAGACCTGGTGTCAAAATTCATTGGTTTTAATTATTTGAAATAATAATAAAATGGGGTGGTGGGATCGCTCTTGGGGATCCCCGTCCAAGCGATCCTGATTTCATCCTTAGCCTTAATTGGGGAACAATGATATTGTATCAAGTTTCGATGTTTTCGGAAAAAAAATTTATTGCAACTGTAGTAATGTTGTACCGTGATTCAAATTCACTTACTTAGTTCAGTCCTATTCATACTCCAAATTTAACTTGATAAATAATAGTATACCTATTTCTATATGGCCTACTGGTATTGAATAATCTGAAATAATAATATTGGATCACTAATAGCCAACGTTTGATAAATATATCAATGTTATAATGAAAATGAAATTATAGATTTTTTAGCTAAAAATGTACGAGATAAATGTGATTTTGTCAAGAAGAGTCATGGCTGGAAATTGATTAGAAATTTGACGACTCATAAAAACGTGATTTAATATTATGTTGCAGACTACACTAGATGCAACTAAGGTAATAACTTCTCCATTTATCGCGTTAAACACATAAAACTATCCGTGTGCGCACTGCTATCCACATAAATAATAATCAGGTCGTAAAACATTCGTCATTTCCATCAGACACCACCAACATCATCAGACGACAATTACATACAATTTTAAACAATGTAAAACTACGAAGCAATTAATTTTAAATGCGTGAGAATTAATATCAATTTTTTTAACAGCGATAATTTAAATTGATTATAACATATACGAGCAGATCACTATTATTTTATTCATACTCTACAAGTTTCTAAGGGATGATATCCCATTCAAGGGATGGTTATTTTCGATCGATAACTCTTTTTACTACCCTCTCTCATCGTCCTCCTTATATAATCTACTTCCAGCTGATACGACCAGACGTCAATAAAGCTATAGAAAGGGTAATATTGATATTAAGTTATGTTCTGGTGCTAGAGATATTTTAGGTAAAGTGCGAAGGAAAGCATTTTGAAACTATCAGGCTCATAATAATGTTGACACAAGAAATATGCCTCCCTTATTTCGATGGAGTGCTTGATGCATGAGTATACGTTGAATATTTGAATGAATTCTCATCTTCGAGTTTACATTTTTTTTGTATATTGTGAATCGTTCGAATTGAGTGTTTCAGGGGGAAAAGATGAAAACGTGAGAACAATAGTCTACCGGTACATCTAGAAATAAATATTGCTTACCATCATTTTTTCCTTCTTGTTCAAGATCGTATCTGATGAGATATAATGTAAGTTAATAATATCGTGGCTATTTGATGGCCCATAAGAATACTCACTCCACATCAATTCACTTGGAGTTAACTGTCAGGTTCTGTTAATCAGCCTCGATGATAACGTTAATTTATTTGATCATTTATATTTTGATTGATCTATAACTCTTGTTGGCCCGATATTGTAGCCCCATTGTAGTTCATATTCATCTGTTTGTAAGCGAACACAGATATTAAAGAATAAAAGAAATCACCGATGAACTCATATTTTATACATGTGAACATCTAATTGAATTTTTAGGTTCCATATATGTTTTTCGAATCGCTCTAGAAATGGTAGATGTGAAATAGAGAACATAGAGGAAAATAGAGAAACACGTGAAAAGTGAAATAAATCCTTTTAGCAAAGAAAATACATTTCATTTTCACTACGGCTCTATCTGGTTTTGAAGTGTGGGTGTTACTTCTTTCTCACTGATCTGTGATTGGAACGGATAATAAAACACACCGAGTTCACAAGCTTGAATTTAACTCTGCTTGCTTTGATGCTCGGAGAATTTGAGCGTGTAATTCCAAGCGGGAATTATACGTGAAACGGAGAAGGCATTTTATATGGTATAAATGGGTTGGCTTTATTGCGGTAAACGTTTATAAATTTGAATTAAAGCTATATTTCGAGAGAATATATTTTATTGAATATAATAATTCGATACCAGAATGATTACGTAGCTATTAGTCCATCTATACATTTTTCATGATGATTAAAACTATCTCTAGATTATTGAATTTGTTAAAACTGAATCGACCGAACATCACGTTTGATTTGAATAACTTGTACTCAAGTACATTGTTTTCCCTTTAGCGTTTATTAAATTGTCGATTTCATTACTGATTTGAGATATTAGTTGAAGATTTTGTCGCTTATTTTGTGTAGGCCTAATATTCTTTGATGATGTAGTGAAGCGAGTATCAAACTCGGCACTTCCACCTGTATAATTGATTAGGAAATACCATTTATATTAGCTACATACAGAATTACGCTGTTTCATCAATTTTAACTTGAGGTTATTAGAATGGAGAAGATGTTGAGAAATAATCAGTTCAAAGGCGCGAGAACGTGGCTTTATATCTGCGGTAAATGCTAGATTATCTTGTACCTGTATTTTCGAGCAGGGGGTTTGCTACCTTTGATGAGTTTAGTTTCATTCTTTAATAAGATACTTGGAAGGTTTATTATCAAAATAATATTAAAGAAGTCAGGTGCAGAAAAATGAAAAATTCTGTCTGATAGATTTTTATGCTCATTTATCTTCGAGATAAACAGTCAATCTAGAACGAAATTGTTGCTTTCGCTCCATTATAATTAATTTTAGGTTTTGAAGATTAAAAATTGTATAATATTTCCAATTCTTTTCAACATTTCACGTTTAGATAGAACGGTGTTACTTTCACCAAGTATGTATTGATACAAAATTCAAAAGACCATCTAATGAATGTATAGGATTATAATAATATAGAGTTTAATAAAGAGCATTCGGACTCTAGGTCTACAGTTGAATACCAGAATTCGATCATTGATTAAATGCAAATTACTTATTCTCCATCATGGAATATTTAAAAAGTATCCATAATTGAAGATTTCGTTTTTTGAAATATGATCTCTTGAGGGCACATGCAATGTTTTGACCAAAATTAAAATTAAAATAAAGTCAACGCATATTTGAACGCTACATTCTTCACAAACCATGCGTGGAGTGCGTATGCACATCATAGTCGAGCGGTAGCTCGACGGGAGGCAAGTATTAAAACAATAATATGTACCGAATCAGGGTATGGGCGTCAATCAGTTCAGGAATAATGTGACCTAATAACCCTGAAGTTATAAATTTGACAAACATATACTGTAAACAGTTTAGATTATCATGAAATTATAATTAGTATAATGCGAGACTCACCATAGGTTTAGTGCTGTATTTCTCTTCGTCTCCAATACTGTTTAAACTCACTTCTCTAACAAGTTACAATACTTCACCCACTCCAAGTGTATACAACATTATTACTTATTATAGCGATACCGGTCAATGCTGTGTATGCCCATACGTTGTTATTTATCACTTCCAAACAAATGTACTTATAAAACAAACTTCTATCTCATTCGCTGTACCATATCCAAAACACTCTTGACCGCGTGGTCGCTAAACTGCCTCTGACGTGACTTTCACTTCGCTACCCCCTCACTCACATTCCATCGCTAGACGGTGACTGATAAACTCGCTCAATTGGGTGCTTACAAAATAATAACATTCTCTATTCCACTGACTTGGAATAAAATATCTACAATCTGGGACCTATCTCAGCTAAAGGAAAGATGAGGAAAGTGGACCATGACAATACACACACACACACACACACATATATATATATATATATATATATATATATATATATATATATATATATATATGATCATTAGACTTCTTGGATACGATCCAATATCGAGATATACAGGATATCGCCATGTCATACGTCCCGGTTGAGGCGTATCTTTCATGACATGGCTGTAACATCCTATGATATGTACACACATATATATATATATATATATATATATATATATATATATATATATATATATATATGTGTGAAGTGTGACATATATGTCTGCAATAGATAGTTTATTACGGAACACGTATTCAATATATTGAGACTTGCATTTTATTTCATACAACATTTTCATCACATCTATTTTTATCTCGCATACCTCAATTCAAACCATCTCCAGACGACACGATAAATGTGGAAATTCATAAACCAATATTTCTACCATGAAAAAAACAAGTTACAGTTTTCTTATAATATTGCAACACAAGAAGATACGGGAAATTGAGTTTCTGGACGTTTATAAAAATAAAAGTTGAAATCCCTCGTCCGTTGTGTCCGTAGATAACACTACCCTGTAACGTTTATTACACGGGGAATCTAAGATAGAATGTAAGCAGCTTTATTGAAAACGATCTAAGCTTCATTTGTCCAAGTATATTTTTAAAACAATATCTTTCATATACAGAGTTTTGAAGCGCATTATATACAAATAATAGAGATACATCCGATATCGATATTTTTGTACAAAGTAAGTAAACTTATTCGAATGATGATTAAGATAGAGGGGAGAGGGTTCAACTCGAATAAAAATAACGACATACTTCATATTATGAATGGTACATATATGTCAACATCAATAAGGTTTGAGTACTATTAGTTATCACAACTACATTATTATTATTATTATAATTTGATTGGTCGAGACCGACATAATGCGTGTCAAAAACGCCATACTTTTTGCCGCGGATGAAAGTCATCAAGTTAAAAAAAATTCAAGAACCGTTTTTGTGTGTATCTAGACATCACCAATATTGATATCATTACCCTATTTAGTATAACATTTTTTACGATCTCTCATCATCAAATAATAATTCTATACCAGTTGAAATGAGTTTTGCTATAAATTAATGAGGAATATTATGAAATATTTTGAATGCAGAAATGAATATAAAGGAATAAATACTTTTTTATGTTCTTATTGCTTCGAATAATAAGTACTTTGCATGTACCGGTAAATTTTGTTCTCTAAGCGTTTCCAGAGAGAGTAAATTTTCACAATTTACTCCCCATTAGGAAGAGTGATATTTATGAAGGAATCCTATAGAATTTAAAAGCTTTGCATGCATACAGAAACCTTCATTAATATGACAGCAAAACATCGCATATTATATAAATATTTCATGCAGTGAAAAGCTTCTTGAATGTTTTGTTCAAATCTAGTTTGCAAAGCAATATTCCACTTGAAAGAGTTAATTTCATTCAAGGTAAATTGATAAATAGAACTTTCTACAAGTCACGATATTGCATACAATTATTGAGGTGGAATTTCTTTCGAAAATTAAATACTGAAGATTCTAAAATTATGTATCCCTAAAAATCATATGCTGTTATAAACGTCAAATATTTCATGAATCTGAGATCCATGTTGATAGGAAAACCATATATTTCCCTATATATATATATATATATATATATATATATATATATATATATATATATATATATATATATATATATATATATATATATATATATATATATATATATATATATATATATATATATATATATATCAGCATATATGTATTTTTGCGATATTCATTGCACTTATGGATATATGTATCAAATCAGAACTGATTTGAATAATCAGAATCTTGTTTAGATCAACTAGATCATTAAATAAAACATTTGCACAACCGACTGTTCTCCGAATCTCCAAAGGTGATAGTCATACACTTGCAACCAACATTCATGCGATCAATTGATTCGTCTGTATTAGAGAGAAAACGCAAAGAGTTATATTTATACATTACACCCTTAATGCTTCTCAATTCATTAGATACCGATAAAGATAATATATACTAAAAAACCGTGATCATCTTAACTGAAGAATAACTTGTGAATACATTGCTGGCGAAATGTCGACGCTGTTTGTGCTACTATTCCAGTAATACTATTAGGCCTACTCGTGTTCTCACGCTCTTCATTGAACTGTTATAACATATTGAGTTAGTTGTTACTTAAGTGTTGGTTGTATACTACACACACTGTATACATACACTTAATACTTCATACTATACAGTGTACACATAGTCACATACTGTATACATGTATACTGCACATACTGTTCACACAGTGATAGAGGTTATTAACTAAATAAGCCAATTTTGTACAAGTAAAAAGACGAGGAAATAAATCTTAAAGAAGCTCAAGTTTGTTTTAATTATGCTTATACGTTCTATTAAATAACATTCTAATTAAAACAAGAGAATAGCATTTCGAACGTTATACTTACAGAAAAAAGAAAAGAATGTTATTTATTAAACCTCTTATATCTCATGAAAATCGCCCGAGGTCTTAATTTAGCGTCTTTTCCCCAGTCATTTTCACTTAGTGAAGTGAGCATGCGGTTTTATAGCGCGGCCACAAAAAATGCGGTTTAAATGAGATACTCTTAGTTAGCAGGTTAGCCGCAGCGGCAAAATGGCGTTGAACGAATTAATGGGCAAGGGGGAAGTGGAGGAAATGGTTTCTCTCTTCTTTTATCTTTATGAGACGGTGGTTGAGACTCACTTAGGTATAAAGAGTGGCAATTATTTCGAGGGTATTGTTATCTAGTGAATATTGTAACGAAAATGCCTATAGATTGATGTATACTAAATCAATTGATAATAAACGGTTTTTACTAATTCATCCTTAGCCTTAATTGGGAAACGATTATTGTATATCACGATTTCGATGTTGATGAGAAAGAATATGAATTTATAATAATAGTGGCAATTTGAGATGACGATTTCAATAACTATACGCTATATAAATCAATGGGAATGAATCAATACAATATGAAATACAATACAATGCAAACTCTATATCGTGGAACATTGTTGTTTATGGTTCAATAGAAGTTTACATTTTGATTAGTCTGGTATTAATAATGATTATATCGTAATCATTAGCGTAACAAGGTAGGACGAGACAGTAGAGCAAAATGTATACATGGGCCCCCTTTTATCGTTTTTCACGAAAAGCACTCGTGTGGCTCTAATTTACTTCAATACGAATGTGATTCAAATTTTCGATGAATTTTTGTTATGTTTATTCATTATTTTCTTAAAAAATAGAATACTATTTACTACACATGAATTAATTGAATTATTTCATTCCCTCATTGATTGCTAATAAAATTCCAACGCCTTGCTTTTTGCTCTGCAATAATGTCTACAGCATTACTAAAATAAATACACATTGCTTTCTTGGGTTCAATTGATCAGATTAAAACCACACTGAGTCGCTCGTTTCTAGTCCCAAAAATGTAAATGTGTGAATTATAATTTCAGGAAATACCGTTAGTCTCAGTGGGCTGAATTTAGCCGTGAGCCCCTGTGCCACTGCACTGCTTGCACCGCCTATACTTACATCACTGATCAGAGAGAGAAAGTTTATTTAAAAAACACTGCCGCCAAAACGGTTGCCACACGGACACAGTATAACAAAATGTATAAAAAACAATGCATTATTTTAAAGAAAATAAGATAAAGAATTAATAATGTGAAAGTAATAAGAGGTATAAAACAAAAGAACAAACGGGAATATAAATTGATAACACTAAATTATGAATAGAAAATTAAATGATATGTTGGCCGTATAAATGGTTTCGTAAAATGGTAATAGATCCTCTCAAAGCTAATAAACTTATATGTTCTATAATGTCTTTTTCAATTAAAAATTCTTTACAAAAGTTTACAAAAAATGACGTGATCGTACCCCTTGCTCCAATGCACAACCCAACCACGGTGATGTCTGAAGCATTATACTTCTCAGTATAATAAGGGATGGTTGGATTATAAATGGCTTTCTTTTCCTCATCTACCTCTGTTGCTTGATTTTCGTTTCTTTCGAAGCGAACAGTTGGGTCCATTATATATCCTTTCCGTGTTATAGGATGTATAGCAATTATATCGATCCGGCGATTACTTCCGTCATCGGCTAGTCCATGTACTTCTTCGGCCACCTCCCAGCCTTATATATTATATATTGACATTATATATTGTTAATAAGTAATTACAGATACATAATATATAGAAACACAAACACTGATATTTCCTGATGGCCATCTATGTATGGACTGTGATCACCGACTTTCAGCAAATTCTTACGGCGACAAGATCTTTTGCATATTTGATACTTTTATACGCTATAAATATGGTGCGCGTGATTATATTATACAAGATCGTTTGATTCTTGTTTTTATTGTCACAGTGAACCCAACGGGTTCATGTTGTGAATAAATCACGATTTCATCGCAGTTGGTGGGTCCCCGCAGACCTGACTGCGAGACCAGATTGAACATGTCAATTCCCCACAGACCTGACTGATATTGAAACTATTGCATTCATGCTATAATTACTCGATATATCTGCCACATTTATTAGTGCTATTAACACTCATGAAATGATGAAACGTGAAGATTTAATGTTTATTAAACACATTTATTAGTATCATCATTTATGGTTTTTAAGATAGTGGATATCGTATGAAATATCGTAATGCAAACATATATTCGTCATTGCGTTCTCGCCCGATTTAATGCTCAATAAATAACAATAAAGAGCAGTAAACTTTGTTATACTTCTAACCACGTTAGAAGGAAGTCGTTTATACCAACTAGATAATAATTGTGGAACTTCGGTAGGCCTGTACATACTGTTGTAGCAACTTCTAGCATTTGCCGCTTTCGAATGATGTAGTTGTGTTCCTTATCATTAACATCGTCCGAAAATAAATAAACCATGAATATACCACAACTCTACATATATGATGGTGATATTTGTGTTTGTTATTCTGATATACGATATATCGTTTTTTCGTGAATGCAAGGTGTTGATGTAATATGAGATGT
Source organism: Brachyptera putata (assembly GCA_907164805.1). Taxonomy (NCBI): domain Eukaryota; kingdom Metazoa; phylum Arthropoda; class Insecta; order Plecoptera; family Taeniopterygidae; genus Brachyptera; species Brachyptera putata. Next base: position 15,272,005 of record OU015466.1, on the reverse strand, counting down.
AACTCATCAGTATCCTCAATACCATCAATAGTCTAAATAGACTGTGAATGAAATTATCAAAACGTAATGAATTAATCACCGAATGGGTTAATTTTCCTTCTGACAATCCACGCGTGATTTTAATCCTGTTATACACAAGCTGATCAACAACACACCAATATAATTACAAACAATCGACAATTCCTCTTCATTATTTCTCAATTATAACACGTTATTTTGAAGCAATCACTTTATTATGTCAATGATTTAACAGGGAAATGTGGATGCGTGTAATTCATCAAATTGCTACTAACGTAGCAAGTTGATTGCCCATTGGCTGGCTAACATGTCACATGACTCATGTTCCATGGCGGACATACTGCTTGACGTTTATTGGTTAATCACTCAACGAGAGTTATGACGACGTCACATCCGGTAACTCGTGTGTTGACAGGACTGACAATGATGACGTCATATTTATTACTAGTGCCATGTTAATTATTCAAGAATCTTAATACTGTAGATAATATGCGGTTGCGTGTTAAATTGGGATGTATAACTATACTATATTCTAAATTTGTCAGAGTGAGGGCTGGTTTTACGAATCTTAGTTAAGTACTAATTCACTAACTATTGGTTAAAGGTACGAGAATAACATGTAACCAATGATGATAACATGTTAATCAGCTAACTATTGCTTAATCCACTAACTGTCAATTCTTAAAACTAGGTCCAATAGTAATAAATATGATGTTGCAAAAGTGATTGTTTCGAACAAATAATGATATCAAATCAATATTGGTAATATTTGATATAATATTGGTAAGATCATAATATAGTTCTTGTCACTCTTATTATTTTAATTTGTATACATTTATTGGATCCAACTGCCATGAAGATCGAATTTATTGGCATCGTTAAATAATGGATACGATGAAGGAAGATCAGTTGAATGTTTGGTGGTATGGGGAAGTGGATGGTAGAAACCCATTTTTGAGAAGCTATGACAGTATGCATTCACTTTGATGACAGAGGAAAACCGAGAAAAACCTGCTATCGATGTTCGATCATGTACGTATTCGAACCCAGGTCTCCTGAGTGTCACTTCGTCGTGCTGGCCGTCTCATTTCCAATATACCACTGTACTCAGTTCTATATTTAACAATTTCGATTCTGAATTCTGAATACATATTGTTGGAATACAAAAATATAATAATTGGGATTAACTTTAGAGAACATACATTAAAACAATTGCGAGATAGAGAGAGAATGTCAATAAATGTGAGATATCATATTCAAAGCTAACATAATGAAATTAGAATTATAGATTTTCTATCTATTGCTTTCATCTTCCGTTTTGTATATTTCATGTGATCATGTTCAATGAGTTGTTCTTTGTGTTGTTCGTTTAGTTGTTCAGTCAGCTATAATTAGACGAGCTTTAGCGAGGATTCAATCTGACATACTGAAAAAAATTGGTGTTCGTTCTTATGTTTTTTTTTTTTTTTTTTTTTTGTTTTTTTTCATGTTTTTTTGTCGGTTCTCTACAGGTCAAACGGCTACAGCTATCAACTTAAAACTTTTTTCAATATGGTTCCTCATCTAACTTGGATCTGTATAGTTTTGTGACATTATCAGGGGGTAACTTTTTTTATGAATTTTAGAAATTTCAAAAATACCCATTAGAATAACATGGCGGAAAAAAAAGAAAATATTTTTATTTTCCCAAAAAAATGAAATTTTGCGTGAAGTTGAATTACATTTTGATACACATTTCTAAGACTTTTCAGATTGATCGAGTCAGCCATTTTGAAGAAAAAAATAAAATGTGCTAAATTGGTACCACTCGAAGCAGTTCTTAACCATTACTACCCATACTATTACTATCCGCTCGTCTAACAACGCATATGGCGTTTTCCTAGTAGCTACTATTTTTGTTCATGAAGAGGAAAGCAGAATGGAAAGAATGTTTTGTTTTGATCAGAACATTTTTAATCGGAAAGCACAGGCTCAATCAATAGAATCGAGAGAACTTACGAATAAGGCAGTGATTCTGACATTGGCTCCTCCACCAGTATTGACTACATGGGTAGAGCCAGCCCTGTCAGCGGGTCGGGCGAGCTTCACCGCCTAGTAGTTTGTATATTCCAATAGCTGTTGTAGAGCAATTGACATTTGGTTCTCTTGCCGCTTCAATTTATTACTTTATCACTTTGTCGCTTGAATTTAATTTATTATAAATATATATATATATATATATATATATATATATATATATATATATATATATATATATATATATATATATATATATATATATATATATATATATGCACTTTCTTTATGAATCTTTTTCCGTCTTTCTTCTGAAAGCAACTATTTTGTTGAACTGGAAAAACCCCACATCTTCTGTTAAGTTTTTCCCTATACACGTATAGATTTATAGAGAGGTTTTGATGCTATTTCGAATAGGCCTATATGGACTGAAGAGATAACACCATGATGCCTTACGGCTTAAGTCTGACACAATTTGGCATACATTACGTTGTGACGCATATGCCCGACGCCTGGGCCGCATCGGGGCCGCATCGGGGCCGATAAAGGACTTATTTACTCAGGCATGAGTGGCGCAGTGGCGCAACTTGATAGACCACATCAAACAAAACATTTCTTTTCAGAGATTATTTTATAATGGATTCAAATTTTAAACATTCGGCAGATAGAAAGAATGAACAGAATGATTTGAAATATGTTTTGAATCAGTTTTGGCCGTTTCGCTTCTGCCCTTCGCTTTGAGCGTGAGCGAAGAGCCACTTGACTTCGGAAAAAAATTGATGTTTGGTTGTGTTTTTCACACTTCAGTGGTCAAACGATAGTGAAATTTTGATGAAAAATGAGAATTGGTATCAATCATTATCTAGCTTGGAATTGTATAGCGTCAAGGCGTAATCGCATTTGATTTCACTGTTTGTGTAGACAATTTACCCTGTCATTTGTCATATAAGATTATATCATATAAATTATGTTGGAATATTCTCAACATTCATGCATTTGTCTTCTGGTTTGGTTGAATGTTAGTACTTACGAGGATAATCAATTCAGATTACCTGTAGATGGAGTACGAATAAACACTATAAACAACACCGTAAGAGTGTATGCCTATTCCGTAAGAGTCAAATAAATTCTTCACTTTGTACATCCAGTTACATCAAATATTGGATTTTATTTCACAAAGTTTATATCATTATGTGCTTATCTGATGGAAATGGTTTTTATATACTTTATGAGATAATGAATGATAGTTTGTAACAATAGAAAACTTACAAGAAATATATCTTCTACTCAATTTATTTTCTACTGTTTCTATTTTTGTATGATTAGTACTCATTTCTATCTTTTTAATAAAAGTATAAATTTTATTTCGATAAGAAATTTCTCAAAGTTTTGAATGTGTGTCAATTGCGTCTGGTTAACTTTGTATAACTAAAAGGTTTGAAAGTTTACTGTGCAATGAATGTTTTTTTTGGAAGATTTGACAATCAACGGTTGTTTCAGAAGTTTGTAGAAATATGTTTGCTTGAGTTGGTTGAATGAAACTCCCGACCGTAGTTTGCTGAGACGGTCGATCGGAACAGGACTCGGATATGGAACATAACTGATATGAAGACGAGAAGAATAACAATATATTTTTTATAAAACAGATGTCAGAGTACAGAAGTTTGAAATTCTTCCTAATGTCATGTGTTTTCATTTCAACAAAAATAATAGGAAAATAATAGTCAATGATTTCAACAAATCTTACGATATAGCAAATTTGTTGAGGCCAAGTAAAGTCAATTTTTGTTTTATGCCATCGTTTGGACTTGATTGCTTTGACATCATGTGATTATAGGTCATTTCTATGGGAACAGTGAATGTCAATGTCACGTTCTGTGACATAATTATTACCTGTTCATATCCTTGCCGCGACTGCCACAATAAATAACGTCCTTGGCCAAGAGATTAAGGACTTCGATTGGTTTCTATTCACCAGTAGAGCCAAAGTACCATGGCCACATGTCCAGTTCTTGTGTATTTTCATTGTTGTTAGCACAAAATTCTAGTCTCTTGACGTGGGCTACAAAATAAGTCACCTTTTTGCGCCTTTGAGACTGTGACTCTGTCATCTCGTATTGCCATGGTATTTAGATCTCCTAGAGATAATTATCCAATCAAAGTCCTTATAATATCTTGGAGCTAGCCAGGTATAGGATGTTATTTTAATTGGGAATCGGGTAAGAATCCTGGTTATGGACTTGTTTCAGCTGTTCTAATAAATTATTTCCTATAGTATGACAATATATTTTACAGTAATACAAATAGTTGGTACACTACGTACGTACCGCTATGATGAATATCTCGCACGATTTTATTGCTTATCAGTGATTATTGGAGGAAGGGATGATTGCTAGAATGTGATGGGTTAGTAAGGGAGATAAGGGAGATAGTATTGGGGGTAAAAGTGAGAATCAGTTTTATTTGAACATTGCGTGACATCCTAAAGAACGTCTATGCTACAAATATGTTACAACTCATATAGGGAATTACCTACACAAATGTGTAAGAAAAGTTTTCTCATTCCAACAGTTCACTTTCACTTCTTATGTTTATACCAACAGTTTGTTAGTTTGTTTGAGATTCAGTTGGCTGGCTGAACGAAACGGTATTCGTGAGAATACGTAATGCATCATATTTGAAATCAGGAGGATGCTATTAGTAGCTCAGTATCTGTCGGCAAGGACGTTAGATTACGATACACATTACGCAAGGACATAAGATAACGTACACATTCGCTTTGATGTTAGCTTTCACCATAAGGTTCATTTGATCACAAACACATCTGAAATGAAGTATCAAAGAGCATCATTTCTTCGATAGAACTGGTTCAGTTATGTACACTTTTTCTCATTGTGATAGGAAATGTACCATTTATGTGAACATTATCACATATATTGTTATATTTAGAAGTACATTACAATGAAGACTTTTTGAACCGTCTCATATCACTATAATGGTGTCACAGAAACACGAGTACACATTGACAAACTCACAAATAGTTTTCCGTTATTGGCTGAATCAAACTTGTGTGGGAATCACGGCCTTCTTGTCTATATTAAGCAACAATTGTTGACGTCGGTTGGATACATTACAATCTTGAATAATGAAATGATTGTTGGATAATTTAATTGTACCACTTTGTTTTCTACATCCGCACTTTAGATCTCTAGTCCGTATGTCCGTAATACAACGTTCACTGATGGCAAAGCAAAGTGCAAAATACTTTTAAAGTGGAAATGCCAGCTTGAAGAGCCGTTTACGATTGAGTTCAACCTTAAATTATTCAGTATTTATCTGTCTGGTAACTAGACTTGATGTTTTATTCTCAATTCATTTAAGAAGATATTTCAATAAATCAAATCAAATTTGAATTCATTCGAAATATCTCAATAAATGCCTTATTCGAATGAGGAGTGAACTGGAGATCTACACACAGCAAATGACAGCATACTTGTTCACGGTTGCAGTTACATAAGATGGTCGATCAAGCCACTTTAAAATGCATTCTGTGGAAAATATACTGATTTTATCCGCACTGAAACTAGCAGACAATGTGCAGACAGATTAGCGGTTGAATGTTGAATGTGCTTGGATTTTATTAGAAATGAAATTTCCATTTCAGGTTAGGAAATGTTATGTTTTTTTCATATTCCATGTATTTTTCATGTTTTATGTATTTTTAAAGTGAAATACCCTCTCAGATTGAAAATCAAGAATTCAATCATGTCAGTGTACAGACTTCGAGATAAGAATGATTAAGTAATCAAGAAGTCATTCTTGTGCTCAAATATAAATCCATCAATCTGATAATTTCATAGCGAATACATATCACTCAAATCACCATAACACACTTTTTTAAATTGAATTCTATGTTTCCAACATACTGAATTTGTTATAAGCCCTTTTATTTCAATGAAATTTGTATCATACAATCTAAGCGAAAAAATATATTGTTATTATTATCATTGATTTTGCTCACTATATTCAAATTGTCACACTGAAGAATATTATATTAGACATATTAGATGATTCATGTAATTCAATACTGTAAACTGGAACCCTTATATTTTTTCCGACCTCGAATGTTCAACATTCTCACTTCGTAGGTGAATTCTCTTCATGATGTTTTTTCCATAAACTCTCTTCATAAACGAATTTTCATAATTTATTCTTATGTGAATTTCACCCTGGGTACGCCACTGAACTACTTATTCTCATCCCCAGAGAATTCCCGCAGAGTTGCGGCCCAATTCGAATATTCACTGTGATATTTATCGATATTTCCAACGATTCTGTCAGACAAACTGCGCTCATCGCGGTTGCTCTACCAACCACACAAGTATAACACCAAACCGGGTTTAAAAGCACACGGCCACCTCTATAAACCAGGATATTTCTGAGCCGGCTGGATGGACTGTAACTTCTCATATAGTATCCAGACGGCTGTGGTTGCTAGGTTATATTTAAGATCCCCTGTTGACAATGTACCTCATATTTATGGTGTCTGTGAGTTAGCAGATAGAACGGACAATATGAGGTACTTAGTGCCAACTTGAGGTTACTGTGGGGTGAAAGTGTATCAAGAGAAAAATGCTTTTAGGAGATACGCATTTCGCAACATTTAAGGAGAACTTCATATTTCATATTGTTGGAGGCTGACAGTTGACCAAAGACAACTTACACACTCCTGGTTTAGTCGTGAGCGTGAATATATAGCTTTAGTTTATTAGTGACATTTTAGTTGTTCAATTCATTCGGACTTTGTTTTCTTTCTTTGAAACACACTTTTATTTATATTCAAATGACTGAAAGGAGAGAATAAGGGTATTTTTAATTTAATTCCATCAAATTCGATGAAGCTTTGTTAACTATTAACATCCCAATTAATTTCCCGATAAGTGACTTTTTAATATTTTAAGATTCTATATCTCTTGAATTTGTTTGAACAATGGTACCCAAGTGGAACAAAGATTTTATTCTGGTTCAAGCATAATTTGAAAGAAAAAATCGAATATTATTAATAATGTGAATCAAACACCACTGATTCCTTGAAAAAAACTTTGAATCTTTACTAAAGTATTACTAGAAATGTATCACTGCTTTTGTATGTTGATAAAGTTAAAGCACACTCAAGTTTGTTTTTAACACGATTTTACTACAGCTCCTACTAAACGAGAGTGGACGAGAGTAAACGAGAGTACTGACTAGATAAGTCGTTAGCAAAAACATTCTGTATGTTTAATTCTTTCTTTATTCATCCCCCAAAACTCTCAATACTATTTATCACTATGATTTACTTTTTACTACCCAAATATTTACAAAACCAACTCAACGCCCCGTTAACTTTGAAAAAATGTAATTAGAATGAATTTATCACAAAGAAAAAACTCTCTTCTCACTTTTATTTCTTTGTATTTTATTTTTAAAACGTTTTTGCTACTTGAAATATATTCGTGTCTATTAATCACAGCTCGTAAATAAGACGGAGTATTTCGTTCAAGGAACGAATCTTTAGCTAGCTGTGATATAAAATGAATCTTAAACTTGCATTGTTCTCAGAAAAGAGCAGCGAGTTGTGTGAATCTCTTTCATCTTCATGTTCTCTTGAGTATCGCGCAGGAAATTATCGTCACAGGTATGGGGAGGGAAACGTAGAGGGTATACTGCTATACGTCATTTGGGTTTCGGCGGAATGAGTAGATAATATAACCGTTACAACAACTCTATTTCAATTGTGAAGCATTTCTTGGCGGTTTGAAAATATGGTTTGAAAATATTTTCATGTATTTTCCATTTTTTTCTGGCTTCTGATATAATATAATGTATAAATAAAATAAATCAGAATTCATAGAACATTCAGATGTTCAGTATATATTATATCACTATCATGCGAAATGTGATGTATATTATCTACAGTCAATCTAATATTGTAACAAAAAGTGCAATTAGTAAAGTATTCAGCAGTATATGTGTGAGTATGTAACGTTGTGGGCCTATTCTTGTACTCACGATAAGAAATCATTCAACCAAATAACTTTTGGTATAATCTCTGAACATAATATATATGAACATCTTTTCTGCTAGAGATCCAAAATGAGAGTTTTTTATATTTCCTAATTTCTGGGTTGTTGGATATTCCACGGTTACTTTATTCATATCTGAAATATATATCTGAATAATATAAATACATCAAGATTTTCATTGCTTTCATGTTTGATACAGATAGACTAGTACATTTTAGTTGAATGAACATGGATTTTAGATGATTCTATCATAACAAAAAAATTGTGATAGAAATGATTTTATCATTTTTCCTCATTTTTAGGATTGAGAATAAAACGATAAGAATCACATTGAGTTGAACGGGCAATAAACGAAATAAAAAAGAATTGAATTTCAGTTGAAAATAAATTAGAATTGAAATAACATAGAAAGTTAAATTGGGAGTACTTGTGAATGAATTGAAAGTGAATTATAATTGATTAAATTTAACATGTGGATTGAGTATGAATACAAATTGATGAATAAAATGGTGAAATTGAAATTCAATCAGAATTAAAATGTAATTTAGAATGGAAACTATAAATACATGCAAATTGAGATAAGAACAATAACTTGAAAAACTCGTAATTAAAATTGAAAACAAAATTGAATACAATTCCCGTATACTATTATTGAAAACGTACTACATAATGCACTTGATTTTATCATTATGTGAATATTGATTCTCAATATGTAAATATTGATTTGTCGGATAACGAGCCCTGGTCTATGAATGACATTTCAGTGTACTGGAATCAGTACACTTCAAAATCATGCATATGTACTGTATTTGAATGTCAAATAAGACAAAATCTGTAAGAAACCTGGATACTATATAATGTTCTCGAATATGAATAATGGATGAAAACTATTCTACTATAAACTATAAAGCTATTCTAAAAATTCAATATTTCATTTTTTTACATTTTGAATAATATGAAATAACTTCGAGTGCATTGTACCAAGATATAATATTACGAAATGAAATTATTCTTGAATATGAATAATGAGTTATCGATCTTATTCACTCTTCGTTAACATCAGAGTCCATAAATAAACATTGTTAGAGCATAATCAGTAGCAAGATTCCTGCACAGAAATGTAATACACATTCACGTCATTAGTAATATTCTTGTTCAAAAGGTATCATCTAAATTTCTGCATGTAGAAGTCGTCATCAAAGATGTCTTGTATATACGATAGCAATTAAATATTGGCCGTTTTACTATCAGCCTGTGAAATACTAGTATAGGTTCTCAGTTTTTTCTTGGAAAATCAATCAGAGTAGAATAAATTGATTCGTTATTTGTCATAGTTTCACCCAAATGTATATCAACTTTCTCTGTTCTTGCCCGCACTCAAGATTTAATTCTTACGCTGCCCTCTTATTGTCTTCTTGTTGATCTTGCAATGTTAATTTTCACATTTTTTCACTCTTATCTGTTGCTTCACTTGTTCTTCATAATACCATAACTTGGCTATACATATTGAGAAGTAAAATCCCCGATTGAGTAATTATTTTGCAGTGGAGAAAATGTCTCACGCCCATCTATTGACTGATATATTCGTTCCTGACATTTGATTTCCTGTTAAATGAGTTATTCAAGTTCTATCACCATTTGAGGAGATTAACATCGCCGCATGGAGTGCCACGTGATGAAAAACAGTGTACAACATCTCAACTTTGATTGTGGATCACCCAATATATTGAACAATGCATGTTTTAAATTGAATTCATAACTTGACGTATTAATTAAAAACATACTTATACCTCAAAGGAATCAACTTCACTAAATATCCAAGTCACGAAGACTACAAATAGTTTCGACTAAAGTTTCTACTTAATCATTACTTTCAGCAACATTCTTTGAATAACTTATTTTGCTTCCTCATCGTTTTATGGAGTACTTTATTATCTTTAGTTTGTTACACTATTCCAACAATTTAAACAAGTAAATGAAGACTAAGGATACTTAAAAGAATTAACTGTCTCTTTCTTATAATAATATTCATGGAGTAAGTTTGTCTCCACACTTTCTTACACAAGAAACACAAACTTGTCGTAAGTTTGGCTTTAAACACACACAGTGTAATCCTGTAATATAAACCAACAATACTAACACGCTAAGAACAAAAATCCCAAGATGATCTGATAAGTTTCGTCGGTTTAATTTGTTTGACCTAGTAGCTGTCAAGCCTGTACACTATGTTCTTTGGTGTAAGTCACTGAAAACAAATCCCTGTTATTCTGTGTAATGTGAAGGTGGACTTAATAAATTGCTTTGTTCATTAATCTTGAGACATCCCCAGTCTCCATAGGGCAAAACGTTCCCACCAGGGTGAATTACATATAAATAACACGTAAGATATTTAGATGTTCATTATGGTTAGACAATATTTGGACGGTATTTCTGTGCACGGTGTGAAGCAGTTTCACAGAGATACGTTCATCCGGAAAGCCACTGCGATCGTTTATGCTTTATGTTGACACTGAAAATGTTACGCTATGGGTCAAAAACATGCATTGCGCTCAAAATCATGCAAAATCATGCCTCCTTGAGATATTGTATCGTATATGGGATCGATATGTTCCTTAAAAAACTGAATCCGAGCTGAACTAAAATTAAACAATCCAACCGTATGCACTTGGCATACAAGACCACGGAAGCACGTCATTTTTTGTTGTTGTAAATGAAGGTAACAGAAAGTATTCATTTGTATCGAAACGGTCAATGTATATGAAATGTAATTTATCTTATAGAGGAGGGTTTACTCAACCAGCGTATCAATTGTCATTCTCATGCTAATCATATACTAGTTTTGTTTTTTGTATAACGTTATAACATGTTTTTCCCAAAAAATCGATTTTTTTTTACTTTTTTCCATTTTCGAATTCTTCATATATTATTTCGACATTGATACGTCAATAAATAAGAGAAAATCTGATACATTTCTGTCGATGGGCTACTCTGAGAGCACATGGTATAATAGATTGATAGATTGTTCGATTTTTGGTGATAACTCTTATATTTCTGCACCCTATACTTTGATAGAAACACAGAATTTTGAAGATACCTACAAAACGATATGAGTTTGAAATATTCTATGTGATATCTGTAATTTGTACTGATATAGAGCTAATTGAATTCTATTTTTAGCTGTGAACATGTGTACGTTAAAGTGGATACCGAATAAAGTAAATAATGCATACTGTTTTGTAGGTAACATAAAGATCCCAACCAAATTAGGTTTTTAATATTTCATAATATTATACACATTTTTGTTCGTTAATCGATAGCCGCAACCTTTTACATGCATGGAACTTCATTTAATATTATCCTCTGCTTATAATTTTGTATGCTCTTGCTATTATGTGGAATTTTCGATATTTGCGTCCTTATAATGAGACAAAATTAGAGAAAGTAGAATCAGATTCAATTCCATAACATATATTTGATTGTATCTCATAATCCTCGTTTCCCCATGTTATTATTCATATCCGGGCACTTTTATATAACCTCATAAATTTTGTAATGAAAATGAAAACATAATACAAAGTATAATGAAAACAAAAATATTTCTTAAATTCTCTTGAATATCAGTTGTTATAAGTAATTCATTCATTCACTCCTCACTTGTTTACTTTTACTTACTTACTTGTACTTCCTTACTTGTTCCTTACTTGTTTTCATATTATACACGTTCGTAATCTAAGTGAAATATCGCGAAATGTTTAACAACTTTTCACGTTATTATCAACAATTTTGAGATAAGTAATGTATTATCTTGAACTATCTTTTCATCTTGATGTTTATTATTATCTTGTTGTTTTGTATTTTTGTATTTTTGTATTTTTTTGTGTGAATAAAATATATGACAAATGAAATGAATGAGTTACCGATACTATATTGCTTAGTATATTTTTATCTAGAAAACATGAGATAAATGATATCCAGTTATAATTTGATTAATACAAGAAAACTAAGAAATTCCATTTCCAAATTGTTTCATCCACTAGATACCCGCGCCAGTGGCATCGATACCCTCTCTGATCGCCATAAACTATACGAATATCAGAACACGTATTCCGTTTTAATATTTTTTGTTTTCTTCATTGTTTTCCAGATGATGTTCGCTCTTACCACAGCTAGAATGCCTGAAGCCACATCCACCATTACAACACCATGAAGCATCTCCTGCTTCTCTCTCACACAATGCAACTCATCACGTGCTTAGCCATAGGTGAGACAAGGACAGACATGCACTTTATACATCCAATAAATCTCCTACATGCATGCAAACTCGAACGTGAAAATAAACGAAGATATTTTCAGATAGAAGAGCGGATAACCAATCATGTTTTTCTAATAAGCGTAAAAAGTGAGAAATTTGTAATTTATCATATCAAGGTAGTGCTATTTTATAAAAGTTTCCACTGTATTTTCAGGAGTTTGTTTTTCAATGTTTGTTTAACTTGTTCAAAACTAGCAGGAATATTATTAATATGAAAATATTATTTGCATAGATTTTTACCAATTTTCTTGTCGAAATGGTATCTCAACTTCAAAATGTCTCCGTATTTGTTAACGTGAACAGCATCGGCTTTAAATAATGTTGATAGCTACAGGTCATATAATAAGATTAATAGTGAATTGGCTTTAATATTGATTTCAATACCTACAAGACGTAGTAAAATAAAGTAAAGGAGAACAATCTTTAGAATTAAAAAATACGTATTGTTTAAAGCTACAACTTTGAAAAAGAACATAGATATTATCAGTAGTTGATGATTGATGATACAAAAGATGCAATTATTCGTTTTTGCTACATAAAATACACTTCACAAAGATGTAGGCCCTCTGAAGCATAACCTGGAAAGGCATTCTATCTGGTTTCCCGGTAATTAGATTTGAGATCAGGAAGAAAATGAAACAAGTTTCACGTATCAGTCAACCTCATATACTGGTATATAGTCTATCCAAGTAACGTTTACCCCTAAGGACCTAAAGCTGCAATGCAAGCAATATTCTCTCGACCTACCAATATCAGCTTCAATAATTCAATTGAAAAATTAAAATCATGAAAATTATTGTGGCGTAGAAAATTACAGGACGAACTAAAAGAGAAACTTTCTCATGACGGTAAATTTTCTATACGTTTAAAAAAAATATATAAAAAAATTCAATTCCATGTTTTGAAATATGTAGCGTATATTCTCATGACAATGAAAATCAACGTATTGTTGTGACATTTTCAAAATCGCTATTAGAAATATAATCAATATAGTTAATCAAGCTTAGGTCAGTTCGAAATTCTCGTGTATATGCTAATATATGCAAGCAGCTGATAGGTTCAAGCTAAATATGCTCTGAACAAAATAGACTCATCAAATTTGAAATCTTAACATTTCTCGCTCATTCATAAGATCATCTGTTTTTTAGGAGATATATTTGAAAATGTTGTTAAACGTAGAGAATAGATTCAATCCGTTTCATTCATACTCTCTTAATAGCCTCTTGTTCACAAATTATTAATGCAAACAAGATAACAGAATTTATTATACACGCTAGGGACATTAAAAACACAGCAAACATTTAATGTATTTGTTACCTGAATTGTTTGCTGTCACCCTTCACTTGTGGCATCTGATTATTCTTGCTTAAATACACCACCGGGACATAGTTTACACGGAAGTTCAAAAAGATTACACTATCACGTACTCACTTTATAATGTATCGTATATGTCATATTTTTATAAAAATAATGTATCATTGTCATCGTGTTAAGTGCTCTTTGTAGATTGTATTGCTCGATGTCAGCTTCCAAATGGATATGGAAAATATTGCCGGGGGAATTTCTCAGTTTACCATATAGCAACTGGAAAGGTTGGAGGTAATCAAACTGATATAAAGTGCTGATTGGAGAAAATACTTTTTCATATATATTGGGTTCAACGACGCTCTGTTATGATAGCCCAGATGTAATGGCGTCGGATGGATGATTAATGAGATGATGGGATGATGAGATGAAGGTTCTTGGGTAATGGGAAGGAAGAAAGTAGCAGAGAGTAGGAAGAAGCGGTCATGGCCGACTTATTGTAGGAACCATCCCGGCATTAGCCTAGAATACAGAGAAAACCCCTGAAAAAACCCTGTAAAGATGGTCGGCTGCGGGGATCGAACTAGGTGCGAAATTCCCCTTGCCTTCCGAATCACATGAAGCAAGCGCGTTAACCACTGCGCTGCATGTGCCGGTGAAAATACTTGGAGGACTTTATACAGTTCATGGGATGTACTACTACAAAGTGCGGCATCGATTGAAAGAACCATGTTAATAGTTATTGTCTTACAACAAGATTAGGGCCGATATGCCATTACTATGATCATCTGTGAGCGAATGAAAGATGACCAGATGCTGACGCAGATAATCCAACCAATCAACACTCCTCCTCACATTTTAACGGAACATCCGGATAGTTTATTATAATTTCTCTTTATCTTTATTTCCCCACGAGCACCCTGATAATAAAACTAATCCATGAAGCAACAGCAACAGCATTTTCCAAACATCAAGATTGTACTTTTAGAATCACGTAGAGGTCTTCGCTGACGCCATCCAATGAAAATGACGAACAATTGAAAATCATTTTGGTATTTCGTATTAGTCATAGTTGGACTAATATTCGTTCAGAATATTTTAACATCGTTCATGTACGGGTTCGATCGAATTAAAAAATACGATAATAACATCTTCTGCATTATTTCATATCCCTAATTTGTTCCTTCCTCTAATCATGGTGGTTCAACCATGGAGTTGTATATATGGAGGTCTATCTCAGCAACGAGCCGTACGTAACAGATCGCCTACTTCCGGTAACGTCGATATACCTGAAAACGGCCGCCATGTTCGTTTTTTAACTTCCAGTTGAATCTACTCCCACGTTAATTCAGGCACTATATATAAAACGAGTTTCGGTAAGCCTGGTTACACCTGACAACATTAGCTCAGCATGAACCCCCCGCCGTTACCTACTACTCAATGTCATCAAGTATTACAAGATTTTAAATTGAGTTTTATCTTCAGTACGATATACAACTTCAACAACTTAATATACACAACTGTATATACACTTCTTGGTGTATACACAACTTCTTGATTCAACGCTCGACAATATTGTTATGAGGAAAAGAGGGTCGTTTTCTTTTAACTCTCGTGGCACGAAATCTGGATATATACTTTTCAGTAAGATACGAATGGTATATCCAGGAGAAGTGAACATCTCCATCCAGACCCTGCTGTAGACGTTTTCTACTCCACCGTCTTCTTGATAACACAATCAGTGCTGTACTCACTCTTTAGTAGATAGCACCACTGTATAACGTTGTCGTTGAATCTAATAACATCCATCTTGAAATACATGAATGTATATATATATGTGTGATTTTCACTGCGCAATGGATTTGATTTACATATAAACCACAAAATATGCACATTGAAATAAGGTTCAAAAAAAGAACATTCCAACCTGAGTTCTTCGCCGGATACTCTTTTATATCTTTGTTGACCTACTTGTGTTTCACGCGAAAAGCTTTTCAATTAACTTTTCATTTTTATTCAGCGTTTTTCTTAACTATCTAATAATTTATGAATGTATCTTGATTTAGGATAAATATATGTCCACGTAAATCAAAACATAATTCACTTTAGCTCTGATTAAAAATAATCCAGGAATGGAAATATTACTTCTGTTATAACTTGATGCTTTAATAACAGAAAAAGGAAAAACAATTATCATTCTAATAGTATATTATGAACTTGATAAAACATAATTTTATTTCGGTAGCGTAAGTACCATCACTTGATATTATAGCGCATAGAATGGACCATATGTTATTCATCAGTTTTTTATTTGCCACAATTCAGGCCGATTAGCTCAAACTGAATCAGAGCTGTTCCACTTTCCTGATACAACGTAATAAAAGTAAACAATTACAATTTCACCCATTCAACAAAACATTCACCCCTTCAACAGACATCAGATTACTCCGGAAGTTTGAAAACTTCACCTTATGCTTGTTGCTATTTTTGCTTAGTATGCTACTGGTTAATAAAACGTGTTGATCTTTTGACTCTACATTCTATGAAACTTATGCTATCATTAATTACGATATCTTTTAGTTATTTCTTTTCCGATTATTGTGAAAATTACTGAAAATGTGACTGAAAGTTTTTCTCTTCCACTATTTTCCTTCCGGGTTATTTTCATGAAATTCATTCAATTTCTTCCTGAGAAAACTGTTGAACTGATTTTTTTGAGAAATAATTCCAACTCATTCTGGTATGGAACCAATGTGCAGGAAATGTTTGAAGTCGATTGGTTACATTGTCTGATCTGTATGCCTCTAGGAATATTACAAAAAATAAACATAAAAACGAATCTCAATTTTTTCGGTATGTGGAATGAGAGTCTTCGCTACGACCATCTACGAATGTGGTCATGAGGCGTCTTCTGTATACAAAGTTCTCTGTTTATAGATCATGTAACTTCGAGAAAGTCTACAATATCCATATTATTTGAGCCGCGTCTTGTTTGTTTGCCTACAGGTCCCAACAGCTCCGACACGCTCGACTTGCTCGATCTCAACAGCACAGCCGGCATGTGGCGTGTCCCAGCGCAAGACATTGGTGTCCCGACAGCCCCGGCAGAGGTAAAACCGCCACCAGCACGGCCATCAAGAGGTACTGAGCCACCGATGCTTGGATACATCTTCGACACGCATGCGTCGGTCAACAAGCACCACCACCATGATCACAAGTGGGGGCCACATTTCGAGGAGGCGGAGGTTTCCAACTCGACCAACATGACTGTACAGGTGGCGTCCACGGCTACGCTTAATTGCAGGATCACGTTCCTGCAGGATAAAACGGTAAGGACAAAATGTCAACTGCACCAATATTTCAAATATTCAAGTCCATTTCTAATTCAAGGATCAACTTGTTTGTCAATAATATTTAACTGTACTTAATTTGACTGAAGTTTGAATTTTTTGGTTCGATACCCAATTATGTAGCCTACCACATGCACATCCATATATATATATATATATATATATATATATATATATATATATAAATCAACAATGAATCAAATATTGAGTAGGATATATGATATGATTGGATATATTGGATATAATGTGATAATTTTATGCAGTGTACTTGTACTTCATATTTTAGTGCGTTGAATTAATTCAAAACAATTCAAGTAATAATATATCATCATTTTCTTCCCTCAATACATTCATGTCATGAGACCTTATTCCTTCGTTCCGCTTTTTGTTCTCTTGAAGGTTGCTTGGGTGCGTAGAGGCTCGAACTCCGAGCTGCAACTATTGACTGTGGGTCTGGACACGTACACTGGAGATGAGCGTTATCAGATCCAGTTCCAGTATCCGAACAACTGGAGGCTCCAGATCCAGGCAACCAGGAAGCATGACGAGGGCGTGTATGAGTGCCAGATATCCACGCATCCGCCCAAAGTCATTAGGATCAACTTGCACATCAACGGTAAGACTAGCTCACAACTGATTAATAGAATTATAAAATGATTCAGGCATAATGATGGAATTAATGATGAATATTTGAAAATTGAATTCAATGTATCAAATTGAAATCTCACTTGATGGAGAGCTAAAACATGGTATTCCTGAGTTATTGTATTATTTGGTTCAGTTTCCATTGTCTGTATCACTTAGAACTGAACAAATTAATCGAAATTGAGAAAATTGGAAATTGAAATCGAAATTGAAATTGAGTTGGACAATTGGCAGGACACTTTGCAAGCATTATTATCAATATTAAGGACTCTGATATCGACTCTATTATGATGGATTATTAATCAAGTTCAGTGAAAAATGTGGACAAAATCATCAATCTGTGTATGGCTCCCAAAAAGACAAAAAGAACATACACACGAAAAACCTTTTTGAAAACAATCAAGAGAAAAGTGTATTAAAAGACTCAACTTCAAGAGTATTTTGACTTAATTTTCGCTTCATATGTAGGGCAATATACTATACGTATCACATATGCTTACATTTTAATAACTTTACGATCCCTCGATATCATGCATGTTGCGATTTCATAATGCATACACACGGATATAAAAAATATTTTGAAAATAATGCATGGATAAATTCAATACCATCTTCTATACACTCTTAGAATCTCATATCATCATTGTATAAATACCAGAACGTTATATTCTCTTTCGAATTCATATATGTGGTAAGAAATATGGTAAAATCTCGAAAGTACCATACTTCACCTTGGGTGGAGGTGCCAGGTTTGCTCGAATTATTTCAAAACATGACTCTCTTAGGCAAATAATCGTATCCAGTTGTCATATTTATCTTCGTTTTGACAAAGCATTTCGCATCTCGTTCAAGATAAATATATCTCTGGATTTAAGTGCTTTTATTCATAGTGCATCATTCATCTTATATTGTCTCCGTAGAGAATGATCCGGTAACTTTGCTTAAAAGTCAAACATCTTAGAAACGAGTGTTGTTGCATGTTTCAGCGCCTTAGTTGATCATCTACTTGGTTCCAGCTCAATAACTAGATGGAAGTAGAGTGGTTTAAGAGTACCCAATAGGAGTTGAATTGAATGCATGTCAGTTCTTCGATAATAGATTTCTCAAATGATTCATAATTGTTTTAATTTTTGAAATGATTTATGATATTTGTTTTTTGAAACATACGGTGATTAGAGAATTGTAAGCGGTGCCAGTTTGTATTCATCAAACTTATATGTATCGATATAATCAATATAATTGCCACACAGATATGTAATGAAACTGAGTCGTAAACTAAGAGTATGTCAGGAACACATATTCGTGATAGGTCAACATTCCAGCTAAAGGAAAATTCGAAAATACATATATTTGTATTTCACCTATTTTACAAACCTTCTTTTCCACATGATTGCACTCTAAACTGGAATTCATTGGGACAAGAAAAGACAAACACACACACACACACCCATACACACAGCCATATATATATATATATATATATATATATATATATATATATATATATATATATATATATATATATATATATATATATATATATATCATGAATCATCATGAATATCATGAATCATCTAGAAAAATCAATTTTTAGTGTATAATAGATGAGAAGTCAATAATTATGGAATATTTGGATATCATATTGAACGGCAATCCTAAAGAATAAAGATAGATGTTTTTCACAACAGAATTTAAAATATTCCCTCCAATCTGCAAATATTCATTCATTCTTGCTGTTTTTTCTGTACTGCCTCAAAACTTATTTCAAAACGCTATTCCATTTCGTTGACTCCATCGTCTTCTCGTAGCTTGAGTGCACGTAATGGATCTAACCAGCTCAACGTGGGTCGCCGCAACGCTGACTGCACATATACTTTATATAGGTCATCCCTACTATGACGTCACAGATACAGGAACATCCTTGTTTTTATCCCTGTGCATTTATCACAATACGATCGGTGGGCTTCAGCACTGCAAAAAGAACATCCATTAAGGTGCATTATTTAGGAAAACGCCATGCACAGCTTTGGTGAACAAGTAATATGGAGTTGAGCGTGATGTATGAAAAGTATGAGGTGGGACCACATATTTAGATTATCAGTTTGCATGCTTTTGGGAATGAAAGTTTTTTGTTTGAAACATTTTATCATATTATCATAATTAAGTTGTTCATGGAAGAAACTGCAGAGGAAGAATATAATACATATTGTCATCCCTTTAGGATTTGTTGGAACAGTTGATTTTGTTTCAGATTTACTTACCCAAAAGTTCATGATGGTATAATAGTAATATTTATATAAAAGTATATAATTGTTTCATGAATTTGACAATCACGTTTTTAAAAGGTTCAAATCTTTTGTGTTCCATTTCATTGTTATTTTCTTCAACTTTGAATAACTTTCTTACTCAGAATCGTAATTTAATATCAAGATTCCCTATTGTTATATACAAATGAAAAACGTCTTCAAGATGAATATGATAAAATCAAAGGAATATAATTAATTTCAATTTAATTATTCTCTGGAATACTGTATTGTCATTCTTCTGTCTCCAATTATGTCTAGTTCTTTCAACCATAAATATATATGACCTTAGGCCTTTCGAGAACAGCACAGTATTTGAAGTTGTTAAAAATAATAAAACGGCACTGATGATAGAATATTATATTCCAATCCCCCCAAATGAATAAATAGTAGAAAAGTAATTAATATTATGAGGAAAAATTTGTCTTCTTCATAAACTTGTTTCAATTTGGATTTTTTCGTTTCATCATTGCTCAATATGATCTAGTTTCAGGTTGGAAATGAGGCAACTGAATTCTTTTTCAGCAACGGTTATTTTTGTTTCATGAAAAATAATGGAAAATATCAAGTTCATTGTCGCACAATCTCTTCAGAAATGTTTTCAAAATAATAGTAGCATAATATGTTTCAAAATGTGTCTCCTCTCGTATTGTTCACGTAAGATGAAGTTGATTAAATTATGAAGTAAAAATAGCTGATCCGTGAGTTATCGAAACAATTAAAGTTGTATTCAGATATCAATTTCTGTGATGATCAATCAATTCTTCTGACCTGGACCCTGATCATCAACTTTAAAACGAAATGAGAGTTGCAAATCTTCGTTCTGTTTCGACTTTTCCGTTTAATTTAACACGTTGTATCGTATGGGCTCTGATACCTTCGTCGGGCTTTCATTTCGCGTGCTGTCACAGAATAAGGGCCCTGTGGATCGAGAACAATAAAATGAAAGAAAAAAACAAACGCCACAAAAGTCGGAGTCCAATTATGTGAATATGCGAGTTCACTTTCTCATCCAATACTTTTCTGGACTAAATACTTGAAGCTCTTCAAGCCCATCTCAAATTTAATAGTCGCGTGTTAAGCGGCTTAACCTTCAGACATTAATTCTACTTGTAAGTGGTGATATAAAATGATCACGTGACCGGAAGTGAGGTTATGTACGCTCGGAGGTAAACGCCTTTAGCTTTCCGTCATGATTCGTGTTTACACAAGAATAGTTACATGCAATGCAATATGACAAGAGTTTTATATCTTTTCAACCCTCCTTTGTGTATCAAGCAGCGTGATGAAGGCTGGGAAGGGGATTCATGACAACTGGTGAAATAAAAGAAATGTAGATCGCAGAGAGAAGGACACACTTGAATAACTGATATAACCCTAAATATCCGTTGTTGAATGAGCGAAAATATCTATGAATTAAAGGAATGAATATGACAATTTGTAATACAAATTCTCAAAATGACATGTTCCATATACCTAACTCTGTAATGACGTATCATCGATAATATCATGATGGTTTTTATCCCCACAGCATCATGGATACCAATATACACTGCTCCGTAGATAGCATAGAAGGCATGATGCAGAAAGCATAGAAGGCATGTTTCAAATTGTACACTGGATAGAGTAGCTATCCATAGGTTCAAGAACAGTACTCACGCATGAGAAGGTTCAGTTTCGACAGGCGAGTCGAAAAAACATGTATGCTCGATACGTTTTGAGTATACCAATCACCGATCACTTTATCAGTCGACTGTACTGTATCATTTTTCTAAGATATAATATATCATTTCTTCACTCATCGACACTATTGCCGTTTTCAGAACTAGTAGTATGACTTAGTTCTTTCTCATGACCCACTGACTTCCAAGCTCATCTGTGTCTAATTTTATCAAAAACTTGACAGACACTAACTGAAGTAAAAAGTAAAAACTTGAATTGGCAGAAACTTTTATGTTTATTGGTTTATAAGTTGCGACGAGAGACAGAACATAGAAAGTAAAAGACATGATATAATACTAAAATGAACACACATAGGTTCACACTTATATCATATTGTGAACGCAGTATGGCAGTAGATGCTTCAACACCCTCGTCGAATTAGTATCTCAATCATTAAGGAACGTAGAAAAGAAATGATTATTCAGTATTTTCAACTTGCATTTGACATTTCTGAATTAACCATGAACTCCAGAGTTCCAAGCAAACTAGGAAACTTTTTAATGTCGGAGGGAATTAAGAACATTACAAAATGTAACGGGAAAATTAGGGAAATTTGACACTGTCAGGGAACTTAATTGACAATTATACACCTATTATGTCTTCATAGCCTACACAGCTTCTTCACTTCATTATGTGATGAAGTTTTTCTCTCATATCATTTCTAACTAAATTTTGGTGAGTATAGTATAAAGTTATGCTAACAATTTTGTGGGTGGTAGCTATTTATCAATTCCCACAGTTTTGTCGTATATGAAATAATGTCAAAGGGACATGATTCGTGATTTCATTCAAATTATCTCTTATACTATTCATAGTATTTTATGATTTTAGAGGATACCTAGGTCGAAAGTAACAAAAAAGGATGATTGTGAAAACGACTCTCAGCTTCACATTTGTGATCGTTAACTCTCCATATGTATTTTCAAAGTGTGACGTAAGTTTTCTGAGCAGTAAATACTTCGTTTTAGAGAGAAGAATGTATGTTCTGAAACACTGTGAATAACTTTGAAAACACAGTTTGCATGGTTTTAGTCTGAAATGTTTTGATTTCATATGATTTTAACGATTGCTGATTTGCTGACAATAACGATTGCTGTTGGAGATTTTGAGATCGGAAGCATGTGAGGGGCTGGCGTGGAGTTGGCCCCTCACATGGACAATGCGTTGGAGGGACGAAACCAAACAAGTACTATCACATGGTACTAACGGTAGTAACGGTTTTACGGTACTAACGGGTACTAACGGAGCAGTAACGATTGACGTTGAATATTTCAAGATTGCACACATGTCAGGGGCTGGCATGAAGTTGGCACCTCACATGGACAAAGCGTTGCAAAACGAATGGGGTAGTAACGGAAACGTTCACGGTACTAACGGGTACTAACGAAAATGGCAGAAAAATTAGAATATTCTGATATGTGAGGGATCAACTTCACATACGTTTTCTGTTATACCTTCTCGAAATTATTCATAGTATCCCCAAAATAATTCACATGGAAAAACATATGAATGTCATCAATTTATATTTAATGACGGCTAGATATTTTGTGTGGTGTCAAACTCAGTATTTCAATAATTACTTGAAGTAAATTAGAACCTGGAAATGATACGGTTCAATCTTCATAGATTGCCTGCATATATAATTTATTTACTTTTCTCAATCATTTATATATGTATTCTGCTTACTAAAGCTGTAGTATTGTTTACAATATAACCTTCTCATATCAGTGTCGAACATCATTCACGGTTGTCACAAATTGACAACAATGATGTGTTGTTCTCGACAGCAATTATTGTATTCTAAATGTCAATTCATCTTCGTCACCCTCATTGTGACGAATAATTTCATATGAATGCTTCAATTTTTGATACATTATGTCTGGACCTTTTATGCAATATAAAGTAGAATAGATTTCGTATCATTTACAAATTCTTAGCTATTCTGTATGAAAACATGATGTATTATGATGATGACAAGGTGGGCTCGACAATACAGGTCACCTGCATTGTTGTTTTCCATGTTGTCAACTCCGGAGGTGGTGATCAAAGACAAGATTACTGTAGACGAGCAGAAAAAGGCCAACTGCATTGTTATGTTTGTTATGTTGACAGCTCCGGCGTATTGATCACAAGCCAGTAGACGCGTTCTCAGCAGATCAGCAGAATACGACTCGACTGCATTATTATGCTTGTCATGTTGACAGCTTCAGAGTTGGAGATCACAGACTACCACAAGCGTTCTCAGCAGAGGAGCAGAAAAAAGACAACTGCATTCTTATGTTCGTTGCTATGTTGCTTAACGACCCCACCAACAGCTAGGTTTTACGGCGTGCTGGTGATAGCATAACACCAGAACCACAACACTCTACTCTCACCACTTTACAGACTCACTCTACCACTCTACATCCCAGCAGAATGACACTCAACTGCATTATTATGTTTGTTTTGTTGATAGCTCCGGAGTTGATGATCACGTACGATCAGTTAGTCCTCTACAGACCAGTGGAATACGGCTCAACTGCATTGTTATGTTTGTTTTGTTGACAGTTCTGGAGTTGATGATCACATACGATCAGTAGAGTCCTCCAGACCAGTAGAATACGGCTCAACTGCATTATTATGTTTGTTATGTTGACAGCACCGGAAGTAGTGATCACAGATGAGCAGAAGCGACCTCTACAGACCAGCAGAATACGGCTCAACTGCATTATTATGTTTGTTTTGTTGACAGCACCGGAAGTAGTGATCACAGACGAGCAGAAACGACCTCTTCACGACAAGTACTACGAGGTGGGCTCGACAATACAGCTCACTTGTTTTGTACGTCACGTTGTTATGACGTCATCGGTGGTATTATGGCGCCACGGTCAGCTGATACTCAACAATGACGTCACGCGGGGAGGAATCAGGTAAAAATGAGATATATGTTGTACTATAGAATAGAGACCATCATTGTTCTATGGTTATACGCCCTGTGAATAAAGAGACGAGCTCATAGATGATATTCGTGTTCAGGAATGAACGTGGATAACTTGTGATCAATATTTAGATTTTGAAAACGCAAGTTCTGTTCAAACTCTCAAATGTGGTACAATGTGATTAATTTTCATGAAACATAAAAATCATGCAGTTGTCGTTAATGCTGGAGTCACTCAGAATAATCAAATAGATTTTATGTTCTCAATCACTGTAATTAAAAATACTATGATTAAAACTACTGTATAAATTTTTTTCTTCAATGTTGCTTAACGACCCCACCAACAGCTAGGTTATACGGGGGTACGAATGAGCGGATGATAATGAAACGATGAAGAGATGATAGATGAAAGGACGTTTACAAAAACCCATGCCATATGCGGGACTCGAACCCACGCCCAACTGTTACTTCAGTTACTACCGCTAGTGATAATTGACTTAGCCACCGGGGCGGCTTGTATAAAAATTTCGGTAAACAAGATTCTGTACAAATTCGTTATATCAAGTAACTATCTCAGTTTATTGATATAAATCAAACCCAACGTATCGATAGAAGAGCCAACTGTATGTGTATATTCAAAATTCAAACCATATATATACATATATATATATATATATATACATCCATATCATCTCCATCTTGAACCGAAGACAGACTGTCATTATAATATGCCGTCACGTACGACGGTTATTGCAGCACCAACATAACGGTGAGATACTTTTTATCACTATACCTTGTGTGAAAATATTGAGTGTATTTTGGTTTTACGATTGTGGTACCTCTGTCGTAAACAACCAGTAAAATAGTCCAAAGTTTCACAGCTGGAAGCGGTTATAAAGTTCTATTGATATGTTTGGCAACAGTGTATTTTTATGCGACAGAAGTGCAAGGGTATAACAGATAAAATGTTATTGTTGGCCAACCAAGTTTATGATGTGGAAAATGTAACAGATATGCGTTTTTTTTTAGATCATTAAAAATGTGTGAGGAAAAGTTACAGTTCTAGTAGGCCTAGTTTCTAGCGAAATGTTTCAGGTATAAGTAATTATCATTCTCCAAAATTTAATTTGGAGAGAAATATTATCTCTGACATTATTTTGCAGGTTCTGTATTCTATACTACTAGCTTTTTAGCCCCGCGTTTCAAAACGCGGGGCCACAACATAGCCACTTGGCTGTGCCGAATGATTATCCAGTACTGCGGACAACCATCTCAGGGCCCCGTCGTACCCGCTGTTGACACCAGACGGTCGTCGTCAAGGACATTGCGACTTAAGTGCACCATGCCCTCCTGTCCTCTGACCGTACCTCCGTACCCCTCACGCCATTATGCACTGCCATAAAAAAGTTCCCCGCCCACAGCCGATGGGAAGGCCCAATCATCGCGCATCAAAAAATCCGAAAAAGCACGGGTCCACGCCCGCGACCGAACCCTCCGTTTCCTCCTCATCCTCCCTCCCTCAAAATGCCGCACAAATTCAGGATGTCCTCGAAACAGCGTGACTTACAAACGGAAAGACAGACACTAACGAAACTAATGTGATAATGTGTGTTTTTAGGAAAAGATCGAATATTTAGGTCTAATTCTGGGGCAGATAAAAATGTGGTGAACACATTACAAGTTGATTGATTCAGCTCGCTTTGAACCGTGCATGTTCGTTACGTGTATATATGTCCGCACGGCTTTCAGCGCATTTGTATTACACCACCTCATATTAATGATGCTTGTTTGTTTGTTTGTTTGTGTTTCCAGTGTTAAGACTGATCTGACTGAGGAAGGTGCGATAAGCGTGTTAGCAGTGGCTAGAATCAACAAGACAGACAGCGGGAACTACACTTGCTCAATATCACCGACAGAGTTCACCACGATCACTGTACACGTCCTCAACGGTAAGCACTCATGCATTTATGCTTACAACAAAGCGTCTCATCTGACCATTCTTCACCTCGGGGGATTTCCTAATATTATTGATAGCATCATAGTAATGGAAAGCCAAAATCCGCTTGTCTGCACGATGGCAAGTGGTGCGGGTGGAGTCTCTAGTGGAGTCCCATGTTCAATTTTGCAATATTTTCAGAGCAGTTTTATTTTCTACCAACTGCAATAAATTGAAATCAGATTTCAGATTAGTATTTGAATTTAAAATACATTATAATTTGGAACATCATTCATGTCCCCTTCTGATACATGGGAAATTGAAGCTCGTGACTTCGACCTAAAGGAGTATTTTTTGTTAACTACACAAAGAATCACTGACAATTTTTTATGATACTGAACTTACATTCTCAGTGTCAACCAAAATAATATAAAATAATAATTTCCATGATGAGTGAAATAAAACTATTCAATCCAGCATTCAATTTTCTATCGTTTGGAAATTTCATTCAACGCACCCAATTAGATAAAATAAACCGCTAGCTTACTCTCCCCTCTTTGATTGTAGAGAAGCACATTTAATTTGTACACTTAAGTGTTGGTTACGCAGTGTTGTATAGCGAAGACCGCGTGCATCTGTAAGCCCTGTTGCCGTCACATTTTCATATCATTTATCAACCGTTAAAATATGTATTGTACTTGTAATCTATTAATCTTTCCTTTCATGTAAAACTTCTTGCCAACGCGCTTCTGACAAAAGTGACAACCACGTTAAGCCTTTAATCTTTGCCTGATGGATGCTGGGGAATCCAATTAGCAAGGCATGGCTTTTGAACGACCAAAATGTGCAAAATATTATTCATAAACATAATATTATATATTTTTTGAAAATGTCATAATAAGTGAATCCGACAAACGCAAACAGCAGTGAGTAACAGTTAGTTGAAAACTGGAAAACGTGCGGGAGCTGAGAATAAATTATTCATGTGGGTTTTAAACAAGTTTCTGAACTACCATGTGGGTTGTTGTAAAGTACGCCGTTGTAATTCGTTTAGATAGCTGAAATTCCTGTTACAAAATTCAGTATTTTATTCTCAGAACATCTAGGTACATAATTCCAGCCATTAATAAAGATCTATGTAGATATATTCTTTGTGTATTTTAGTGTTGAATAGTTGAATTATACATTCGTTCGTTCATTCTCATTCGTTTTCTGCAAGCATTCTTTGTAGGGATCCAACTAGTCTGATATTGTTGTTCATCATTGTCGTTACTATAGGAGTGATTGTTATTTTCCAGGAGAAAGTATAGCCGAGCTCCATAATGGCAGTGGTTCTGGAGCTTACTCCAGTCTGCAGATGGCGTTACTATGTCTTCTCGTCGCCCTCACACTTAGCTGAACCGCAGAACTAAAATAGAGACAAATCGAAATGACTAATAACTAATAAACAGTGATCTTCTGTCTGTGCCGATCATCACAAATCGGATATAATGTGAATCACTTATCCGAAAGAAGACATTTTGTGATTGTACTTGAAATGTGCTTGTGCTTGAGCAGTCAACATAAATGACAGTGATTGGTTAAAATTTGAAATAAGAACACATTCTGAGTTCCGCTCTTTTGCCGTGACAGTTTCAAAAGTGAGTGATATAATCAATAATACAGTGATGTGAGTGTTAAGAAGTCGTGATCAGTTGAAGTTTCAGCGAGTGAAGTTTCAGCTCAAGTGAACTTATTCCGGAAATATGTGTGAGGTCTCGAACAGTTGGAACTGTCTCATGATTGTTATCAGAACAGCAGAGTATGTGGTCATGTGGTGATTAATTCATCACAGAACTGTTCCAATTTGATAAGGGATTATTTATATAGTCAATTTATTGATAAACAGAATGAGGAACAAGGTTAACATTGGGAATAATTTGTTTCAACTTTAAATGTTCCAACTTTCAACTATACGTTTCAAGATTTATACTTGGCCAACGTGGCCAAACAAATCACCAGGACGATCCAGTACGAACATTCTGATCAGGAATATGAAAGAAAATAGTTTTTTAACCATCTTATATTCTTCCTTTTCACTAGAATAATATAACTTCATGGAAATATTTGACAAACGTATGAGTTATTTGAATCCGTGACCTTTACAATTATGTTGAAATCTTTCAGCTCTAGCCTCTCCATTGGTTTCCGATGCCAAATGTATGAAATACCTTTTAAAAGGTTATTAAATATTATCTGACATTTGTGTACGTCAGAAGTCATTCAATGAACTAACAGTTACTGTTCTTTTTCATGCTTGAAATATTAACGAACAGAAATATAGTCAGCATGTAGTCTTTGTCTCCTCCCCACTATTTCCTTGTAGCTGACAGGTTAATGGATTTGTTTTTAAATGAAGCTATAATGACAAAAAAAAATCAATTTGGATCGATATTCAATTCCATTGAGCAAAAAACGAGTTTGGAAATCAATTTAAATATGAGAATATTATACCAATTGTGTTGATATTTGTTAAGAAATTTGTATTCGTATCTTTTTATATTTATATATTTATTCAATTATTTGATCATTCCTAGAAATAAGTTATTATAAGTTATCATAGTAGTCTGCAAGTGAAGTTATTTCATGCAATTATTTGTTTTCTGTATACATTTGAAATCCTTTCATGCCTGTACAGTAAGCATCCTACTTAATTATAAAATAATCAAATAACCAATACATTTATGGATACGTTTAAACCAGAGATTATAGACGATAGATGAAACTGTGGATTGCATGGCCTGTGATTCTGGGAGGAAGGCAATTATTTTGTATAATACATGAACTATTTCAGTTTTTATAAAATGCTCGAAGTAGGTAAATGATATATATAAAGTAAAACTTGTGGAAAACCAAATATACTCTACCAGATTCAAAAGAAAACACTAAAAGTGTTATATGTATATTTGTTTCAATTCCTGTACTTATTCAATGCCTATATCTCTGAAGATATCAACGTATACTATAAGGGGTCAGAAACATTTTTATGCTCTGGGTTTATTGGGCAACAACGCTCTTCAATAAAAAATAAATTGTATCTCTCAAAGATGTGAATAAAGTGTTGAGCCTTGTTGAATGCTTTTTAACTTCTACAAGACTGTTGTTAGTATTGTTTCGAACAGCGTAGTATACGATCTGTAACTCTGCAATGCGCAACGAAAAGCATTTAACGTAAAGTCGGCCTATAATAAATCTTTCGTGAAATTTTTAAAGGGCGATACGTTTTAGTACTTTATACACATATATATTATCATTATTATTTTCATTATTATTTTCATTATCATCATGCTCATCATTAGAATCATCATTATTATTATTTTATTATCATTATTATTCAACCCATCTTTATTATTGTCAAAAGTATACTTGTTGGGTAAACTATGAAGATCGAAGACAAAAGTGTGGTGTCACTGTTGAACTATTTGAAACATGGAGCGTCATCATTTACCTCGCACAAATAGTTTTACGCTGAGTTTATCGTTAGTACATTCAACAGTGTGGTGATTAAAATGGTTTCTGTGAAGTAAAAGGTGATGGTGCATTTTATTTTTCATTGACAATTTGTAAAAATTGAGGTGAACGGTTATTTTATAATCAGGTTCGTGGTTTTGTATCAGGTCAGTGGGAAATTATTTTCTGTAGAATGTTTATGATGGACAATTATACGATAATTAATTTCGAATACTCCTGGGTAGATCTTTATTCAAGATGGTTGACCATGGCTGATCTTAAGATCAAAATTGAAACCGATAGATTAGACGTTGTAGCTATCAAAATGAATTCAGGGTATTCTGAAAATTTTGAAAATACTTATCAAGTATCCGAACATTAAATTCGTTCATCAATATTAATGTTCTATGAAGTCTGTTAATCTCTGAATTAAATTTTAATGTTTGAAGGGCTAGGACTTGCTGCTAAGGTAATCATGCGCTGAGTTATAGCTGAGTATGGCTTTGTGTGAGTTTTCCGAGTTTCAGATCATATCATGTTCATTTAATTGGATAGTTTTTCTTTCATTCTCTGTCAGTACTCGCAGTTTTCTCGTTGAACCAAGTATCAGTCATTAGTAGGTGAGAATTTGTCACGCATTTCATAATTTCATCTGCACTTCTTGAAGTCTACTCGCCTACAAATAGTAATTCATCACACTTTTGTGTGTGATGAAATAAGAGTTGGAAGAGTAAATAGAAATCGTGCAATGCCTCAGCATGATTCATTCTGAGCATATAATTGTTCTGCCACCGGAGAAGGAAGCGATATTGAGAAGGGGAAGATCGGGAAAGATGACGGTATGTAGATATTGTTTCAATGATTGGTGTCACTTGTTTTGTAGTATTTCAGGTCCAAGATGGTTCAGTTTATAGCGACCCCAAAAAGTGCAGTTGAGAACAAACATTTGAATGTTTCATAGATTATATGCGTCGACTCAAAATGAAATTAATTTGAGCTTGTAACCATAAAATAGAAAAAAAATGAAAATGTAAGCACGAGGTTTCAGAATTATTTAGCTGGTGAACGACATTCTTATTTTACTCCTTCTTTATTCTTTCTTCTTTTATTCTTCTTTACTCCAAAACACATACCAAAAAGAGCTGTAACTCATAATTACCCGACTAGTCAAGATTCGCTCAATATTTCATACTTTAATTTAAATTGATTTGTATACAGATAGCAAAGAGCATAGTTGAGGTAATGTGGTTTCCTCGGTTAGATTGACTCTCTCAATCGAATAATTCAACTCACAAGCGTACATTATGTCGACTTTAAATATTATCAAAAGGACAAATATATCATCAGAATGTAGTGACTTATGGTAAGGCTCGTTTTACAAACTTCGATTCATTTTATTTTATTCATTCAGCTCATTCATTTTATTCTGCATAGAAGCATGCAAAACGTTTGTAAAACAGATCGCAAACAAAAGGAGCACCTTGATAATATTGTTACATTGATTAGTATCCAATCAGATGATGAGGTGGGGATATGTAACGATGTGCATATCATGCGATGTCATGATGCCATGATGTCATGACATCATGCGATGTCTTCTACTGACGAGAGCGTATTCTACGTATGAATGCAGGATGTGTGCACGTTTTGTTCTACTTGCAGACTGAACGAAAGGCAAAAGTCCTTTTCCTATTTAGCTAAACCAGTCAGCATTGTGATATTGTGATTGTTGGATTCACATGTATCAGATAAACGAAACGAAATTTCTCTTCTGCTTCAAGCTCGACGACCTACTATACATAGAACATATTCACAAGACGTATTCCACTTTCGACTTGACGACTACTCATAAACCATAGGTATCGTTGGTATATGGTACGTACGTACTACGTTGAAAGCACACCGTGTTCCAAGTAGGATCTTTTCAATGCATAGCCAAGAGGTATTCTAGTTAATACGAAAACGTGGAACGTACGAATTATTCTATTGTATCTTTCTTTATACTGTATTTAATTTTTATTGTATTTTTTGTATCATTCCTCGGTATCACGTCTGTTCCATGTAATATATGAACCCTTTACAATAGGAAAGTTCAAAACGTTTCTGTGACGTTTTTGCATTTGGATATGTGTTATAAGTGTTTTAAAAATGTATCTAAATAATGTTTATTATAAAGTAATAATATTATCAAATATATTCTATTTTGATATAATGAATTGAGTTTTTATCTGAACAATTCTTTTGAAATGAAAATCCAGGAAATAGATTCCACTATTTCATTCAATTCCTGTGATATCTGAATTTCCTTTCAGTCTACCCGATTATTTCAATCCAGTAGTTGTTGTTTTATGTTGATGAATTGATTTTTAAACTGAATAACCGTTTCTATTCGGAATGGAAGTTTTATTAAATAAAAAAATAATTTGACATATTCATGTATAAGGTCTTTTATATAGGCCTACTTCGATCAAACATGAATCATCTATGAACGAAGAATACTGGGACGTAATTCAACTGCTAGTATATGAGCTTGTGATGTAGATTCATCCATGGAATAAATATTCTTCGACATAGAAACATGAATAAATATCACCATAAATTCAATTTGAAAGCTTACATTATTTTTCGAAATCCTGTTCATTTTCAGACGAGCGTAACGAAGATTTCCATTCCATATATATATATATATATATATATATATATATATATATATATATATATATATATATATATATATATATATATATATATATATATATATATATATATATATATATATATATATATATATATATATATATATATATATATTCATCTATATTGGGTTTAACGAAGCACTGTTATGATAGCGCAGATCTAATGGCGTCCCACATACCGGAAAAAATCGGGCTTCGTTTTCATGTTTAATATTGTACACTAGTTTATTTATTTTGTATTTTTCTATTTTTATGTAATGTACGAGTCATAGAGGTCAGGAAAGTAAAGTAACCAATCAACTCCAGGAAAGGAAAGTCACCTAGCAAATTGAAACTTTTTATTCAGATTGGTGTCATGCCAGAATAGGTTGTAATGGGTTTTGGAAAAAATCGTTTTTATGGTCATTTCAAATCGGAGACTTTGAAAAGTCTCCAAACAGAATATCACAGGATATACCCTATTTCATTATCGCATACCCGATTCGAATTTCAACTGTGTGACATAAAATTTTCCCAGATTGTTCTGATACATATTTCTAGTAAGATTTAAAAAAATTGAATGGCTCCTTTTTGAGAAAATAAGTTAATATATTGAAGAAACGATCGATATTGAGTTCAAATTTTGTCGAAGAGAATACACAGGCTGCGAGGTTATAAGAAGAAAGAAGGGGGTTATAAGATGTCATAAGAATCAAATAAGTATCTGAATGAATGAATGAATCAGGAAGGCTTAGAAATTTGGAAACCCTGTGGTGTGTACATAACTTTCGAGTAGACCGACATTCTATATAATTATCTCTCTCATCTTTCAACTTACACGATACGTTTCCCTGGTCATAAAACTGTTTCAAAATATGTGCTTCATCGCACTAGTGCTTCATTAGCTTCATCAGAATACATTTATTTGCGACAAATTGATTCCACTTCTTCATTGTGTGAACAGTCTAAGCTTACTTTAAATAATATGCTATAACAGAGTGGTCAAGGAAATAAAATATCTCTCTTTTATCTTTGTGTCTTTGTAATATCTCTTTTGTTGTATTACGATACTTTTATTACAACTCTTATGTAGCAACAACTACTTCAAAGATATCACTATACTATTCTTTTAAAACTATTTGTTTGAAGCTACGTCGCCGTGTATCGTCACCACATCAACTTGTATCACTCAATGGCCAACTATATTCAACAAAAACAGCAACTCGAAATCTCTTTCGGAATATTGGTGAATAAATTATTATAAATCATGAGAAGAAACTTTCACGACTATTGTATATTATGTAAGTGAGAATAAGACTTCTAGATACATCTACACATAGCAGTTCTGAACATAGTGGTTGCAGAATATAGATATAAAAGTTGAATTATGTACTGTACGTAATGTTCAAGCTAAAAATGAAAAGAACTTTTGTATTAAGAAGCCCAAAATAGCTCATTCTGTATCCTCTCATTGTTGACATTTAACATATCATAAACTGATAAGAGTGAGGGCATCAAATCGTATTCTCCCTTGCCCCTTTGACGGGGTTTGAAGTTCGTTATACACTATTCATTCTTCATCTTCAAAGTCCAGCTGGGAGTCAAATTAGCGTATTATCATTTTTTGAAGGATCAAATTTGAACGGTATTAGATATTGACATTCTGATAAAGAGGAAACACAGATATTTTTAATACATTCAAGATGGTGTAAGTAAAAATATTCATCTCATATTGCCTAACTGCCACACGTATACGGCTGAAAACACACGTTTTTCACGTGTGACTATTATGCGAAATGAGATAAATGGTTATAACTGACACCACCTTGAAGATATTGTAAATATCTGTGATTAGAATATCTTTATTAGAATTTTGATATCCCATACCGTTCAAAAGTTATCACAGAAAATCTGATATTCCGCTCGATGGACTACCATGAACTCCTAATATAGAAATTAAAAGTTGTTGGAATGCTCCATATAAATAGCAATACTACAATAACAAGATAAAAGACTCTTGAATATATCTCAGATGGTTCGATCTCTTTTTTGCTCAAGTTTGGCTTTGAAACACTTTGTGTGCGTTCAAAGTTTCAGCGTATTGTTTGTTAATGTTTGATACTCCTCATATATTCATCGATACTGAGCAGATCATGATTATTATTCAAGAATTCAATTTAGATTACATGTATGAAGAGAGTGACGATATTTCACTTCACTGCGCCATATAATTCAATCATCGGTATGAATGTGTTTTCACTCAACATATTCACAAACATACTTACAATTGACACAACGATTTCTGAACTTTGAACCGTGGATACCACGATAAATTAGATTGAATAATCGATGGAAATGTCGTATGCATCCTTGCATGATAAGAGATATATTGAAATGAATATTCATTTGTATTCTCAAGAGATTAAATTCAAATCTCTCACTATTGTCGAACAAAATTAACTTGGAACAATACAGAAATAAATCATTGCCAATTGAAAATATCAAGCTTATTTTCTTCCAAAGTGGTACAATGGATTGCATGGAATTCTAATGTAGCGAACATTCCGCTATTTGATGAAAACGCTTGAACATTACTGAGATATATTAAAATTCCAATTTGGATGTTGCACAGATTTTTAATATAAACAAATCGGTATAGTAATTCACCGTACTAGAGCACACATGCTATGATAATCCCAGTTTTATTCATAGATTCGTACGTTCAGCTGTATTGTATACATGTAGAAATTATATAATATGAGCTATGAAATATATTACCATGAGATATTGAAGATAACTGAGTGGATGTATCATGTGAATATTGATATCATACCATTCTATCTTCATACTTGTATCCATGAAAGAATATAAGATGGTAAACCGTTACATTTTGTAGCACTGTGGTATTTTGAGGATCACTGATCATTCAGATCGAGATTTCCGATTGATAATGCACCAACATCTTCCAAAAGCTTGCAGTTAGCTACTCGACAATAATTACCGAAATAATTTCTATCATCTAAAATTTGGACAATCAATCCTCATTTAGTGAACAGAAGTATACCATCAGAAACCTGGTACTCCGCAAAATCGCTTCACACATACTTTTGATATATACGTTATTGGATCTGTAATCGAGCAAGGACAAATAGCATGAAGAATCACATTTGTTTGAAAGAAAATGCGGATCACTAAGGCTTACAGATCTACGACCGTGCCGTGTTCCTAAGCCGTGCATGTTTGTCTCCGTGACAATAAGGCACGGATATTTGCATATAGATGACAATATGTGTGATATGGTGTACGTGTGAGGGGTGAAGTAGTTGTGGGAGGGAAGAGGGCGGGCAATAATACACATAGTCGTGTCATCTCGTTTATGACTCCTAAAGGATTCCAGGGATGTGTTCGAATACTGTACGGTCAGATACTATAGTCAATACTTGTATTTTAGTACTAACGTTTGAAATACGGTTTCACTCGATGTTTATCTAAGTATTTGAATACATTCCAGAGAAAAATAGAAAATAACTTATTTGATAATGATGTATTCTAAATTATCTGTACATCTGTTTTTCATCGGTACATACATAGCGCAGTGGCTAACGTGCATGCCTAATGTGATCCGGTGGGTGAGGGGAATATCTTACCTATTTCGATCCTCGCCACCGTCCATCTTTACAGGCTTTTTCGTGGTTTCCCTCCTTTATCTAGGCTAATGCTAATATATTCTATATTATAGGCCAAGACTGCTTCCTTCCTATAGAACTAAGAAACCCTAATAAAGCTGCATCATCATTCTCATTAATCATTCATCCGACGCCAATAGACCGTAGTTGACCAATAGACCAATAGACATATAGTGCGTCGTTGAACCCAATATAAATGACTACACACATACATCCGGATCTTAAGAATTTATATTCATTATGGTAGGCCTACAGATTATATCGATTTTTTTCATTCAATGAATCGGAATAATGAATCATGCATTCACAATTTTAATATCAGATGTTACAAATAATTGTGTGTGAACGATAACTTCACTTTCAATGTAATATGCTTTCTAGTATTCAACAGTTGACATTGATTACAAGATAATTTACTAATCTATTCCTTCGCAATTTTGAATGGTTCCTTCAGTGATAGGCATGCTCTAACACAAATAACAGAACAATGTGATACTAGAATAACTTTACTTTCAAACTACCAACTATTTGTCTCGCGACATGACAATAAACTCTTCTAGTGACTGTACTCTCATGAAGTTTATTCGAACTGCAACAACCGAGTAAAACGTATAATATTATAATTTCATCACCACTATTCTTCTTATTCTGTTTTGTCACTTGATACTTCTCATGAGCATGTAGCAGAGGAGTGGATTGGGGGCGGTGACACGAGGGGGGAATTATTGTTATATAGAGGTAAATACAATTTATACCTTCCGAAATAGCTTCTTGTAACTTTTGCGTAAGTACTTTTCGATTGTTTTATATCTCAGTATTCGTTAATCAAATGAACTAAATGATTGATTCAATATTACGAATATACTTCCATACTGCTACGCGAAACTATATTGTTTTGAGTAATACTCATATTTATGGCAGGAAAACTTGTACATTCGATTCTAAAAGTCGATAAAAAGCAATCAGCAAAACCAACTACTCAACCGACTTGAGTTTTACGAAGTTTTCTTTCTTTAGCAGTACCGGTATAGCAATATTATGATTAATAAAAGTCGATATAAGAAGTTGACTTGACTGATGTAGTGGTAGGTCAAAACACCTGAGCGCTTATGGTTATTGATACAGAAGACGGTCGCTCGGAGGCAACAGTATGAGTAAGTTGTTTTAGCATTTTTGATGATAACTTTTCTTTGATGCATTACGGTTCATATTTTCTTTTCGATGATCACTTCAACAAGTATGTCAAAGCAAACAATTTCCTTGAGTGTCTATATGGAACTAAACAGAGCAAGAGATACAAAAATGTTGCGTAGAAATATAAAAGATTGAAAGAAGGCAACTTTTATCAATTAAGGTTTTCATCTTGTTGCTTCTCATTTCTATGGAAAATAGGAAAAACAACAAGTTATCATTGACAGGTTAGTTACAATTAGATGGATTTTGTAGATCGTACAAGTTCGAATTGAAAATAATAACTCGGAGACAAATGACAGTATCAGTTATGATGGAAATTAAAATGTTATTATTCCATTGCTTCATTTTGACTTCAATACATTTATCATTTCTTGTATACAAAGGCGACGTAGAGTTTATTTATTTATTTAATTTATTTGTTCATATAATCATATATTTCTACTGAATATATTATTATAAGTCTCAATATTATTATTCATTATCACAAATAAATACGTATTTGGTCATATAATATATAACTCATGAAATACACACATATATATGAATATATATATATATATATATATATATATATATATATATATATATATATATATATATATATATATATATGAGTATGCGAATCATGAACTGTGCATGATTATGTCTGATCGGAGTTCAATCAGAATATTGGATATTACATTTTATATGGTTACTTCATTCAATGAGAAGCCTATTATTTGAATTTCCCATCTATTCATGTATTTACTTTTAAAATTCAATTATGTTTCTGCGCGTCACTTTCAACCTGCAAGTTCAAAGTGCGATGTTCAAGCAAAATGGAAAAAAAAATGATCGACGTAAATGAACGGATAACACAAAATCCAATCTTGAAAATATATGATTACATTTGTACAAAAAATATGGCATAGAATGACAAAAAAATTGAAAATTATCAAAGAAATGAGAACAGAAGAAACGCTCATTATTTTTCTTGTCAACCTGCAGCTCAAAAATATACGTCACAGAAATCGTAATACTTCGAATTATTGAAATTCAACCCTTAAAATAAAACATCAGCTTTTGAAAAAAAGCTCTTCATCCACGCGGTGAGTTTAATTTGAAGGTATACGCCGATGGAACGCACTTTTGCATAATTAATTTTTAACCTCGAACAAATAGCTTTCAATTCCCTGCCTGTTTTCCCCCCTTTTCATTCACTCTCCCCACACTAATGTTCATCTACACTTCATCACATCCTCATCTACATATGGCGTGCACGGAATATTTCAATAGAAACAGCCTAAAATTCACTAAAATTCCTAATGATGCTGTATATATTGTATGCATTGGTGTAAAGCGAACACAATTAGTTGATTATTCATTCAAAAATGTTGCAAATATATCCTGAATGTTCAGTAGTAACAAAGCTAGAAGTAATTAATTATTCGACAGAAATTATTAACAAAACTGAAAATACAATAAGACGGTGATAAGTCTTTGGTGACTTATGTCGTTATGTGACTCAAAATTTCCATTTGACTTCTCAGGAAACAATTTACAAATTTCAAAAGTGTTTTGAATGTATTCAGAAAAAAATCACATTCGCAAGAAAAATCGATAATCCATGAATAAATCACCCATGTAATTGAATAGATTCAATATTCAGTATGACTATTCTTTAGTCTAATTAATACATTAAACACACAAAAACTATTAGATCAGTCAGGCCATTTATCCCATGTAAAAATTAGAATAACTTATTCTGACATATGTCTCTATTTTGAATTTACTAATGCAGAACCATTGAGTGAATTGATATTGAACTGATTGAAAATTATATCATTATTTTGTCCCGTTTTTTTCCGTGTACCAGCGAAATAATTGAAAACGGAAATTTTCACGTGCATTCCACACAAATTATTTTAAGCACGTGGCATTTGTCAGAGTTGATGTTCAAATTGATGCGCATGCCATCAGATACTTATAATTTTCATAGTCTTAACGTTTTGATAATATCATAGTTCCAATGACAGAAAGTTTGTACAAAATGTTATGGGATTTTGAATAAATCTATTTTACTTCGATATACATCATTTTGATACCGCTCAAGAGTAATTATCAGCAACAAACTGACCAAATCAACTCCTATGAACTCCGTTTACACGCTTCCAAGTCAATTTCTCCTGAAAATAATTAAAGTCTCAAATAATAATCGACAGCACGATATTATTGCGAACGCTTTACATTCATTATATAGGCACTTAGCAATGACAACCACTATACTTTATTCTGTTTGTGTATACATGGTAGATTATTAATTGACTCATAGAGATATAAGGTAAATGGTTCGACAAGGATAAAATTTCACGTGGAAGCGATTGAATTATTTTCGTTTATTAAATCCAATTAAAAGTTTCGTTTGATGGTTTCGTCAAGCCTTGTTGAAAATTGCTTGTCAGTATAGAGATAATTGGTAAATATAAGCTGTAGTATCTATATTTTGTACTTATATTTCCATGTAATTTTGTCAGATGATTGAACTATTCATTAATTGCTTTGATATTAAAAATCTCAATTTAAAAAAATCTGATCAAAATATTACTCAAAGAGTTTTTAAAAATATCGTCATTATGATGAATAAGACACAATTTGTTTCTGGAAAAACTGATGGAAATACCGATACCGAATTTTAAGAAATAATAAGCCTATTCGAAATGACAATATTCGTTTTATTTCATGTGAATATAATTAGGTGATTCCATTGATTTCTATCTGAAAATGCTTTGTTGTTTTGTCAGGGTGTTCACAATTCTAAAAACCCTCCACGATAACTATATTTTCTCTCACCCTATGTAATATTTATATCATACATTTATGATTA
Source organism: Brachyptera putata (assembly GCA_907164805.1). NCBI lineage: Eukaryota > Metazoa > Arthropoda > Insecta > Plecoptera > Taeniopterygidae > Brachyptera > Brachyptera putata. The sequence goes on along the minus strand of OU015466.1, from coordinate 15,231,509 downwards.
CACCAGTAATCCTGTTCAATATGGAGTCATGAACCAATCAAGGTTTATTTTATAAACAAAATGATTCCATCTAAAAAGTTGGTTAAACAATAAGTTGGTAATTCATTTCATTTACGACTTAACGAGTTTTAACGACTTAACTTAAGACGAACGCAGTAGGTACATAATGTTTTAAGATGAGCGAGATATTTGAATGGAGAACTTTACACACCTTGAATTATTAGACGAGCTTTAGCGAGGATTCAATTTGACATACTGAAAAAAATTGGTGTTCGTTTTTATGTTTTTTTTTTTTTTTGACATACTGAAAACAATTGGTGTTCGTTATGTTTTTTGTCGGTTCTCCACAGGTCAAACGGCTACAGCTATCAACTTAAAACTTTTTTCAATATGGTTCCTCATCTAACTTAGATCTGTATAGTTCTGTGGCATTATCGGGTGGTAAAGTTATTTTTATGTATTTTAGAAATTTCAAAAATACCCATTAGAATAACATGACGGAAAAAAAGGAAATATTTTTATTTTCCAAAAGAATTAAATTTTGTGTGAAGTTGAATTACGTTTTGATACACATCTCTAAAAAAAATTCAGCTTGATCGGGTCAGCCATTTTGAAAAAAAAACATTAAATTTGCTAAATTGGTACCACTCGAAGCAGTTTTTACCCAGTTTTACCCATACTATTAATATTCGCTCGTCTAACAACGCATATATTGCGTTTTCCTAGTATAAAATATATTGTAGAACTTTCCACACCTCGTTGGCACTGTCGAGTCTACATAGCCGTGATTCGTCGTCCGCAAGATTCTGAATAAAGAATACAAACACATTATATTTCATGATATTTGATAAGAATTAATTAATTGAATAATAATTTTCTGACAAACGGCTCGTCCGATGCCAATGAATATTTGTAATAATGTGTAACATATTTGTATTGACATTCACTGAGAATTTTGAATTTCCTCGAATACATTGTTTTGAAAATTTCCTCGCCTGGAATAATGTTACCTGTATTACATCATTTTGTTTATATGGTACATTTACATGAAATTGAATTTTCTCAAGGACTAAATCATAATTAACACTTTTAATTAACACAGTTTGAGTCAAATATGAAACCAGTACAAGTAATTTTCAAATTTCAAGTTGGTTTATTTCAAAAGTGATCCATTAGATTTTGGCCAAAACCTTCTCATAAATTGGATAAGTTCGCGTATCCAGAAAATGTGTATGTTTATCAATCAAACCGTGTGACCTTTGCAGTTTGTACGAACAAACAAACACAAAAACTCACGGGCAGAGTAAGTTAGTGATGGAAATCTGCACTATCGCTCATCAAATCACTATATTCTCTCCAACCTCAATCAATTATGTGGATATTTGAAATGATTACGTTTATTTTTAAGTAATTCAGTTACCATTTATTCATTCTGTCTCAAGTTACACTTAAAATGTATTCTAGATCGATGCAAAACGCGACACGCCTTGAGTTTTAATTAATACCTTTCGATGTAATCGAGGATACCTTCGAGCTATGCTAGATTCGTGAGCTTTGATCATCAGTCAGCACCGGAAGTGACGTACGAACGTACACGTTCTAGCCTATCACCGGAAATGGATTCTATTTGTCCAAAGTGGTTCGCCGAAGTTAGTTACTTTAGCTTTCGTTGCATCGCAACCGCAAGGGTTGGAGTTGAATGTGGAATATCTAGTAGTTGTTTACTGACTTCTAACGTTTACTATATACAAAGGATTACTCGAGAAGATATATGGATTGTACTATCTTTGTATTAAATGCAGATATAGGACGGGTTTAGACGACTTGGAGCATTTTTTCTGTAAGATGTTAAGATAGATAGTTGGAAGATGACAGATGTCATATTTTTGGTTGAGATTCCATGAGATATCGATTTATTGAAACTATCTATATCTTTGATTGTCTGTTCGACAATCACTTTCATTTCAGAATTTGCTGAAATATTTACCGGCTGGTCACTTAACAGGTGCACACACATTTTAATTCATAAGAGAGAACAAATAATGTACATCATAGGTCATGTAAAACTGTAACAAAATGAAATTGGCTAATTAAATCTCAAAAATTTATTGATATGTCTCTATCGAAAAGATAATAGGCTATGGTGAACTTGAATTTCACATGATTTTTTATGAGCCATTTTTTTGGACCTCAAAGGTGATATTGAAAAAATTCATTAGCGTTCCTGAACTAATTTGCGAGATATTCTACTTCAAATTTAAAAGTTCTAACATGGTCTCTTAGGGGCAGATCTTCAAACTAGTGTGGTTGTTTCACTTTAAATAGAATATATCATTTGTACAACTATAACATTGTTTTCAAAAAAATCAATACATCAATCAGCACTTGATATCAACAGAAATTCAAAATATGAACATCCTCAAAGTTTGTAGAAGTTGTAAGGTGAATTGTTGAAGTAAATATTGCAAGTAAAAAAATGTATGAGTAACAATCTCGTCAACAACGTTGATTTCAGCGAATAATTGATCCATATAGGCAATTCATAAGTTTTTCATTCGTAAACTATCATTCTATCAAACCTCATCTACTTCATTCATATGAATTATTCAAGTATTTCATGAAGTTTCACACGTTTGTGAAGTTGAATGGCTCCTTACGTTCCAGAGTATGATAATATCATTTTACCATCCGTTAGTGCTTCTTCAGTACCCGTAAGTACCACAACTTTTTCCGTTAGTACCCCTCAGGTTTCGCCGTTATAGCGCGTTCACAACTTCACTTTAGCCCCTCACGTATCTCCGATTACCAAACAATCGATTACCAAACAATCGTGACTGTTTCTGCTCCCTATATTACGAGCACAGATTTGATCAAGATATCTCATTCACTAATATATACAAGATCGTATACATACTACGCTGTTACATACTTGAATTGTCTCAGATTTATACACAAGGAAGTTTTATTTCTTATTTGCATTCCAGTTTTTTTACATTGTTCGCTTTTAGCTGTTTGTTCAAGATTAAGTAACAAAAACTCGGGTCTTGAGTTATTGCTGAATACAGTGTAATGCCGATAGACTTGGAACGAATTGAGACCAAAATGTAACGTAGCTGGACTCGTTGCGTACATTTGTAGGAATGAGAGATGAAAGGTACGAACCACCCGTATGCTAGTGATGTTGCTTATATGGAGACGTTCGGTCGAAACATTCATTTTTCGTAGATACTAGCCTATTAGATTGTGATGCATGCGCTTGTAGAAGTAAAATACAAGTCAAACAATAATAATTATTCGTATATATATATATATATATAATTTCACATTCTAGAAAGAACCGCAGCACCACAAAATGCGTTGTGCGTGGTTTAATTACTGAGGCACTGTCCTCATCACGCTGTTATTGTTCTTGTTCCTTGAAGGATAATTCAAGGAGGAGTTGAATTTCGACTGACAAACAGACATTACATCTTCTGAACACTTGGGGACTCGGTGAAACAGCATGCCTAGAGTATTCAGCGTGACTGAATCTGGAGTTTTATTCAAATGATTAGATAATTTTTAATTCACAATAATTTTGATTTTTCTAATAATGTTTATACATTCATACATACTCTTATAATTATATACTCTAATTGGTGAGTATTTGTTTGGCATGAAAAATACGTATACATTTATACATTTTCCATTAAAAATCCCGTTTAAATAAGCCATTTTTTTCATATTATTTTTCAACAAAATAAAGCTCGAATGCTGTATAGTGCAGAAAAGTGCTCTTTTATGTAGACGTATTTAACCGTTCAACATATAAAATAAAAATAAAATGTGTCAGAAGCTAGAACCTCTCTTAAAAATAAATAGTCTTTGTGGTCTGTTTGAGTCACTGTTAAAGCTAGCTGTTTGTGGCTGACCACAGCCTTCTTGTGTTACATATTTCATTGTATCTGGTGTGCCGTGTCGTGTCGTGGCGGTTAACCTTCTCCACACTAGCAGCGCCACCGGCTACAAACATGTCACCTTATTCTCCATTAAACTGGACACAAGTTTTTCTTGCTCACAAGCTTCACAAGTTCACAAGCTTCAGAAGTTCACAAGCGAGTTGATGAAGTTGTGTTTGTGTGTGGACCCTTTTTACAACAGTTATTGCTTTTCGCTTATCGCTTGCGACATGGCATTTAATCAATATGGACTTGTGTTGGAGGAAAATCACAAACTTACTTATACAACTTAAATGAGGGAAAAAGCACAACTAAAATGACATTTGTCGTATGGTGACAAAAATAAAATATTATTCTATTCGATCTAAAAATGAAATAACTGGAATAAAATACTGGACGTGGAATTAAATTAAATTTGGAAGTGAATTTAAAATCAAGTGGAGTATCTGAGAAACCAACACACTGAACACATACTCGAGAGAATGAAGCTCTCGGTTATGATAAAAACAAAAAAGTCTCACGTTTCTTCTAGAGAAGAATTACAGAGAATACTGGAAAATATAATCCTAATATGACTGTTTTGTTAACGTTTCTTGTTTTAACAACAATTGCGTTTCTCTTCTTGTTTAGACATCATAATATGTAAATATAATCTATGGCCACTAAATAATTATTGAATACATAATAGATGAATGCGTAAGGCCTACTGATTTCACCGTGGACATATGGGTTCATACGTAGCCAATCATAATTTACTATTTTTTAGAATTATTTGTAACAAATTATTCATGTCTCCATATATCTTTTCGTAGTCTGTAATCGTAGCACGAGTTGGTAACGCTTTACCCGCAGATCGTCCGATCTGACTTGAGATTTTTCTTGTTTTCCCCAATCATTGAATTGAATACTGGAATCGTTTCCTACTATTGGGTAACGACCGATTCCTTTTCACTTCTATACGATCAGATATTGAAATTGAGCGTCTTTTCCAAGAGGTGAAACAGGAAAATCCTAGTACATTGTACCACGTCTTTAAAAACAATAGAGTACCCTATGCCCTATTGATATCAAATGATTCTTATTTGTTCAATCATGAATTAAATTTCAACTGAAATTTGTGTAGGACATATTTGTCTAGGATATACAGTGTAATGAAGTTTCAATGGTCATAATAAATACAAATAAGAAATGCATTGTTAATGTCAAATTATCATTTTTTTCATTTATTCTTCATTAATATTGAAAACTTGACACAATGCCATTGTTACCCTATAGAGGAAAATACTAAGTTCATGATCGTTTGAATGGGGCACCACGAAGGCGATCTCATCACCCCAAATCAATAGCTAGTTGGATATAATCTAACTCATTCAACACATTGTAAAACTCATAGTGATAAGTCGAGAAATGAAGAACAATTCAATGGTCGTGTTGAGAATGGGGTTTTCAACTTCTTTCTGAATATATCTTCTCTTTCTTCTATTTTTCTCCCTTTATCTCATTTTCTCATTTTCTTCTGAATCTGCCTTGCTCCTTTTACTTGAAAATCCATTTGCGAAGGTGAAAAGGTACTTTGGTATCTTCTCCGAAGTTCGTGTTAATTTTCTTTAATTCTCCTTTGTCTTCTTTGAAAACTTCTTCTCGTCGTGAATTTCTTGTTTATGTGCATATTCTCAATTTTATCTAATCATATTTCATTCACATAATCATTTTTCATTTGCTTATTCGAAATATTTATTCAGTCATTGCCAAATAAACATATGTAATCAATATATCATATTTGATATCATAATTGGAAACAAGCGTAATGGAGAAGTAGCAATTCACTTTAATCATTGCCACAAATAACACCTTTGCATGTAGGTAGTCGTAGTATGTGCCAAGATCAATAACATTCTGTACCATATATTTATCAGGGAAGGCATGTACACAATATGCAAAACATCTTGTCAGCAACTTCCACGTCTCGACATCATAATAGGCTGTACCGCCCACAACCAACTGTGCGGTGACACAATGGAGGATACAAATCATCGAGGACATCTTAGCTAGCTACTGTCAGATTCAATTATCTATGTTATCACATTGCTGTATTTGTTAGAGGCAGCCCTACGATGATTGGAGGTAATAACCAAATTACTACTAAAACCAACTGTACTTTGAGTGAGGTAATAACGTTTTGAGGATGGATAATTTCAGGGAGTTGTAAGTATCTGTCCATAGAATTATTTCTCATAATTTAGATTTATTAATTTATATACACATAATTGACATAACCAAGTAGCATGTGAATCAAATTTTATACGGTATGCAAATATTACATTATTCACAAATCAATTTGAATATTGTTATAAGTACAACGCAGACGCATTGGATATTCACATTTAATAATATCCACCGCCATATCCACCACCTCCATATCCGCCTCCGTATCCGCCGCCATATTGGTTTCCTTTTTTGTATCCTGAGTCGAACTGTTGTCCTTGTTGGCCGCCATATTGTTGTTGGTTCAAGTTGGACTTCTTGTTGAAATCGTCGTACGCCTTCTTTTGTGCAAAGTCTTGGTTGTCACCGTAATAGCTTTGTTGTCCGTGTTGTCCAGTGTTGCCTGTAATACAGAATAAACAAAGTTTAGTTTCGAGTCCTATCTTGAATTCCACTAAGCATTGCAGGTTCTATTTGAAGGGGTTGATAACGCAAGTGTTATCAAGATCAACAAGTAGACTTGAACGTTATTCTGGAATAGTAGATCATAGTTCATACCAATCTCAATATTCATTATTATATTTGTCATAGTGAATTGATAATTGAAAAGAACAGTATTTTATTCATTCGTTATGAATTGAAACGATGTCCAATTGACAAAGTATGAGAGGTGGGCCAGTATTTAACACATTTATGTAATGAAATTACGGCTTACGTTGAATGGTTAGTCATATCTTTGGATTTCAAATTTCAATTGGGATACTCATGAACAATTTTTTCATATACCACTTGACAATGATTAAATTTAGTATAGTAATTAACATACCAAGTCTGTCATTGGCGATGTAGCCGGAGTCGTATTCTCCCTTATTTCCCTTATTGGACTGCTGGTAAGCGCCATCTTGCAATTGACCCTTGTAGTTTTGACCTCCTTGTTCACCAAATTGACCTTCGACTCCCTTCTTCTCGAAATGTTCACCCTCGTCGCTAGACTCGTCGAAGAAGGTAGATGATGTGCCAGATTCGTCTTTGTGATGTTTGTTCTCAAATCCTTTCTTGCTGTAACCCTTCTTGTGTCCCTTCTGTTCGTTCAGACCTTCCTTGTTAATTCCTGCAATGACAATGGTTATAGTATGTTATAGTTATGATGATACAATTTAATAGTAATGAGTAGGCCTATGGACTTCACCCAACACATGAATTACTAAAGATATATAAATTGTAATACATTGTGAAATTACTTGTGGTGAAGCATAAATATTAGCACAATTTTTACGTTTCATGTTAATTATTGTTAAAAGCGCATGGAAGTTACAACGAATGATGACACGAATGATACACGTTATTTCTAAGTTTTACATGAATCGAGGTTTTGAAGATGAAAATTAATATGTATTTTCTCTCAATGATGAAAGCTAATAAAAGTTGATTGACAGGTAGAACCAATCAAATGGATCGTCAAACGATTTTTCAGTACATCATATGAAATGTCACTCATCTTACGACGCGTTTGCTGCGTGTAATTATATATCACATCATTTTGAAGGTGTTCAATAAATCTGTGCTTCTCTTGTATCAAAATTTTGATAGTTCATACTGTTTAAAAGTTATCTTCTTCAATGGATATAATGGATGTAAAGCATTTTTTTGGTAAATATCTTCATTTTTCCGCAGTATTTCATAGTATCAATTGTATCACTTCTAAAATGTGAAATTGTGAAATGTGGATATCGTCTCAATTTATTCTCATTTCCTATTAGACCCTACAATACTAATTATTCTTACCAGCTTGTGCACTGTTGCTATCTCCATAGAAGCCACTTCCTTTGTTGTAGTTGTTGACAGCAGCATTGTTATCCCCATAGAAACCCTGGTTCTGGTTGCCTGCCTTCACCGCCTTCTCACTACCTTGGAATCCTTGTTGAGAATTAGAACCCTTTTCACCCTTCAATCCACCGCCAGCTTGATATCCCGAATCTTGAGAGGATGCTCCACCCCCAATGAGCCCTTTCTGACCATAACCACCTCCATTAGATGAGAAACTTTCTCCTCCTTGATATCCACCCCCAACTCCACCTCCTATTCCTCCGTATCCTCCTTTATATCCGATACCACCACCTAATCCTCCAAAACCTCCACTAATACCACTCACACCTGATCCATAACCCAATCCTCCTCCTCCACTATGAATTCCTCCTATTCCTCCTAGTCCCAATCCGCCGCCGCCTCCATGTAGACCACCTCCAAGTCCAAGTCCTCCACCAAGTCCTCCACCAAGTCCGAGGCCGCCGCCTCCAATGCCGAAGCCGCCACCTCCATAGCCGATGTTCGAACTGGCTTCAGCGTCGTATTCTTGAACCTTCGCCGGCACTCTCACACTTAGAACTAGTCCTAATACACTTGCTAGATAAACACCTCGAACACCGACAAAACCCATCTTGATGACTTATACTTGGCTGTGGAGAACAACTGTTGATTGCACTTCAGCTGGATGCTGACTGATAATTGTCAATAATTAACTTTGACTTTTATACTAAATCAAATGATTTTTTTGTTAAATGCCGATATACTATGAAATAGTTATAATTGTAATCGATTGTTGAATTAGTGCATGGCTCCTATTTCTACGCTATCGAAGGTTTTCTCGTATATCGACCTCAGTTTGGTGGATTCAGAATAACCTTGGTCGACACTTGAAGTAAATCATGCTTGACACGGGATACCGGATGTAATGTGTTTCACGCTCAAGCAGCAATCACATACATTGTTCAATCAATAGTATTGATTGAGTGTTTAAGAGTAATTATGTTTTAGAATTCAGAGGAGATAGAAGATTGATATTTCATTGTACCTCAATAGTATTTCAGCTCGAACATATGTTTATGAACAGTAGTATAATGATAGGAATACTCGAGTGACCAAGATCGGCACTAACTAACATTTGTTGTACTCCAATCTTATATTGACTACCATATTTTGATTATCATTTATATTTCAACCATTATGTATATTTTATTTGTATTCTCATATTAGAAATGATGTTTTATGTAAACCGGATGAAAGTAAGTGTAAACTCAATAGACTACTGATCCATTACAGAACTTCATATTATAGTGTACGATACTTAAAATGCACCTCAGCCAATAGATATATACAAAATAGATTAGTTAGTTATTTTATTTACTCATTACAGATTGTTCTTAAAAAAGGTGGTAATGATTACTCTCATGAAATTACAAACAAATATACTCAATAAAATTATACCTTGTGATTTTATCTTAGCTCTCTTATATCTTAATCACTGATCTTCGTTATATTATTCATATCATCTTCCAATGCATTTCATTCCTGCGTCGTAACGACTGATCACAATGACAGAATTTACCATTTTTGATGGGTAGACACTCGGATACGCTGCCATTTTGCGTTCATCAAATATCGAAATGACTTTCGAGTGAATATCTTATAGATGAAATGAACCAAAGCATGAAAAATAAAATCTCATCATATCTTATATTGATATATGAAATCAAATATAAAAAATAATCTCTAAATCTATGAGGATTCTTATACTAGCATCCATAGAAAATAAATACAACGAAATAACTCCAAAACCTTCAGGAATTTCAAAATCTCTCTGCAACTTTGAATATTTCACGCGTTTGAAAGACGAAGTTGCATTTTCAATCGTGAACCCAATCCTGAAAATATTAATACCCCCCAAAAACGTAGATAAACAAATATATTGGTTATATTTTTTTATGTTGGTGGACGACCTTCTTTCTTGGCTACTACTACATTTATATTTACTTGTGTTGAAATTGTTATAAAATACGGCTTCATTCATAAACTAATTGGGTTTCTTCGAGTAAAATAGGTCCATTACGATGATAGTAACCCGTGAAGCATGTCGCATTGAGCAATACACATTTGACTAGCCGAGTAACAACGGAGGTCAAAACAGGACATATACAAGAGACCGTGACAATCTTATAAAAAAAACTAATAATTGTGTTGAATTTATCAAGAGCAGTGACTTGGGATATTTCAAGGCTGATATTTTGAATGGGTTTCAGGTAAAATGCACATGTCATTGTTGATGTTGGTGCAATTGCTAATTGGATTAGAATCGAATCACTGAATTGAAAAAAGCTATAATTTACATGTGAGGATATACGATTCAATTAACTTGAAATACTCGGAATATCATTTGATACGTGGTTTTAATTGGATTGCTAGTGACATTTATTATTAATTCATAGTTTATCAACAGAATATAGTTTATTAGAAGTCACAATTCAATATCTTGTTTGTATATCTCTAATGTACGTAGAAATGAAATATAGATTGAGCATCGATGTCATCAATGAAATGATAAACCATTCAGTTGTTAGATCTAATAATTGTCTCCTCTTATTAGTGTTATCACGTGTCAAGGTAGAGCAAGATAGAGCTTATCGGTAGAGCACCGACTGACAAATGGAATGACCCAGGTTCGAATCCCGGTCGAAACAAAACTGTCATGTTTTGACTATTATATCCGACAAAAATATATATATATATATATATATATATATATATATATATATATATATATATATATATATATATATATATATATATATGAACCATAACAAAAAAAAGAGTGTTCAATTCCACTAATTTCGTCATAGTTCATTAGAACAAAAAAGTGGTTATTTTCTTTACATGTCATTTTCTATTCCATAATTATGATAATATGTCTAGATTTTTGTTTTTAAGCCTGATGTAAATAGTTCAAATTCTGTATCAAAACAGCTTTTGATGGCCAAAACGTCTGTTTAAGTTCATTTTATACTCTAAAGTTTGTATTGCTTTCCAGAACGTTTCATCTTTTGGTTGCTTTGCTTTTGACGTTAATTAACTTCTTTACGCATGGTTTACAGCTTGATGCCAGCACATCGCAATATATTAATTGAAATTCTACCTGCGACAATTTCACTGCATGGTTACATTTTTGATAGCTTCATTTACATCACAAACATATTTTTTTAAAGTTTCGAAAACATATTTAAAAAAAGGATTTCTGTTACATAAAAGTGATTAAAAAATTGTGTGAATAAAATAAATAGTTCTGTAGAGTAATTCTCATGAGAATATTATTTTTGATATACCCACTTTTGATTAAAAAATGATGTTTCTTTCCATCAGTGAGTTAGAGTAGCACACCAATTTTCATTTCCATGCAGAATTTGTTTCAACCAATGTGAATTCAAGAACAGTGCTTTAAATAATGATAAAAACGTAAAGCAAGTGCCAGCTGTGAAAATAATCTAAATTATTTTTCTGTAGTCGGTGAAACTATTCAAATTCATATACATTACAAAGAGATTCAAAAAAGTATTCAAAGTTATCAGTTAGCAATAAATAAATAGAGGAAATCAAGTAAGTAAAACGATACGCATTATTCACAGAACTGAATAGGTAGGTCATTGCATTGTGGAAGTGTGTCAATACAATAATCAGAAGTGTCAATGCCAGCTTTTCTCAACATTTCTCCATAGTACAATTATTCAGAATCTATCCTTGAAAAAAAAGATACATTGGAACAAAATATAAATGATAGTTCGAATGTATTGTCTCAAGAGGTATAATAACATGTTGTTCAATACGTTTCATGCAATTGTATTTGATGATTCCAAAAATCCAATTATGAGTAAATAAACCTGCCAGTACCTGTTGAATTGTTTAAACTAAGCGTTTGATCTGGCACATATATAATAATATATATAATTTCGTCACGGTCAATAAGTTTAAGTAGCCAGAGACCCTTTTCCATTCATGTATAATGAGTAATGACAAATATACCATTTTTTGAAGAGCGTATATCTTTCATATAATTAATATGACTGACACTTTTAATCGCTAGAAATAATACAAATTGTTTCTTTAAGATAAGATTGGATTCGATTTGTGAAAATATAAGTTTTTTGTCGATTAGTTTTGGACGTTCAGAAGATATCAAAATTCGATACTGTGTGAATATAGTTATTTTTAATGACTTCAGGATGGTAATGGTATGTAAGTATAAACTATTTCACTCATATCGTATGATAGGCCTACTGTGTATTTGTGAAAACTTTAAAATCGAATGTCAATATTTTACAACCTCGTTTTGGAGGTATCCAAAATAGCTGTGTTTGTGTGAGGATTTCAATGAACTATTGTTTCAATAAATCGACTTCCATACTATTTTAAACCTTTTTTTTTGTTATACAATCAAAAACATCGGCAGTCTAGTCTGTCTGCTGTTCTTTGACAATAAATCGACACATTATCAATCCTTTATGTTGTGGTAAATTTGGAATGATTGTGAAGTTATAACTATTTCCAGGAAAGAAGTATGATGAAGGTAATGTATGATCACGTCTCCAATGTATTGTAGGATCTTCAGTACTTCAATATTATCATACCTATTTGAATTAAATTCGAATAATAATAGAGCAGTAAGAGAGTTGAAATGATTTGAATTTACTGTAATTACGTACTCAGGGTGATTGTGGGATAACGGACTGCAGTCACAGCGACTCTGCGTGATGAGACTTGATAGTGACATAAAGAGGATGTTAACCCAGAAATATTATTATCGATGGTGTTGAATTGTCCACATAGAAATATGATTTGGATGAAAAGTTTGTGCTGAAATCTTCAAAGGATGTGTATGCACGGTGCTTATAAAAATACAGAAATTCATCTTCACTATTTTTCTCTGTGTTCACGAACCATTGAAGTGAACGCAAATTATATGATTGAATGCAAAGTATATCGTCTCCAACATAATTTCATGTTCTTCAATTAATATGAGGTTATTTTTTCAATCATTTCCAAGATAATACGTCAATGAATACCAAGAATGTAATGAAATTCTTTGACTTATTGTCTCAAAACTGATTCAATTCACAAAAATAGAATGCCGTATTGATTGAAGAGTACAAAATTATCCTGGAGATGATATACTTCTCATACATTACACTGGTTCGTATTTATGGGGAAAATGGTGAGCTACATTTTCCCATTTTTTCAGCACCGTGAATGCACCCCCTTAACAAAAGGTAATGGTAGAGAAATTGTCATGTTGGAAATATAAAAAAAATCAGATTTGCATTAACCCCCGTCCTCTGCTGTCTCATTCTATACACTTTTTTTCGTGGATCCAAGTACATATACAAGACCAAGACACTTTAGACAGAACAATAAATTGCGCAATATATCAGCCAAGTATAGGCCTATACGGACAGTCCGTGGTAATGTATCGTTCTGGGCCTTACACTTTGAAGTTTGGAAATACTGATTTATCTCGCAGATTCAAAGTATAAAAGCTTTTGTATGCTTTAGGCTCGCATTTGTTACCAACTTTCTTACTTTAGTCAGAAGATGTAAAGAGATTTACTTGTTTTGTATTTTCATTTGTTTGATTAGTTTTCTGTTACAAAGAAATTGATCATGAATTCTACACAAATGTAAACGTTTCCAACTTCGAAGAAGATTAATTGTTTTCTGTTGAACCATTCCGTGGATCTGGAAATTTAAGAGCTGAGTACACATCCCTGGATATTTAATTGATCAAAAATTTTCATTGAATTCCGAAAACATCTGCCACAAATATTATGTTCACAATGTAACGTACCATTCGAACGTAGTCGTACCACAACATATTTTACCTTGTATAAAATATAACGTTTTCTTTTTAGATTAAATTGATTAAAATATGGTATGGTATGGATATGGTATAAATATGGTGAATATAATATATCTCGTTCTCTGGGTCTCTACAGCCTAACTGAAAAACATATTATCAAACTTCACCTCACCACTACCGCACCTGTACCTAATAATGTTGGTACTTATTGTGAAGGCAAATCAATTTGAAATTGATCAGATTGCGAAAAATATGAAAAAATATTCGGGATTATACAGAGAATATACAATATGAGGAATATAAATACGAACTTGAACATTATATTATATTCATAAAAATATTGAGAGTAGTCTTGACAATACGTAATATATATTCACTTCTCCACTTATAACCCAATTCAATTCAGCTACATGATAATTACTGGATTACCGAGAAACAGGATATTTATCTCCAAAGTTAATATATTGAACGAAATATGCGATTTACAAATCTAATAAATCTAATCGTTGTGTCATCCTGCTCTAAATATTAGTTGAATGTCAGTTTTTAACATCAAATAATGTAAATTTATACCATTACTTCTATGAAAAATAATTATGCGTACATAGGAAACATACCTATATTTATTACCGAGTACTAGCCATACAATAATTAAATCGTACTGGCACACAGCTGATCCTTTTGTAATAATAGTTGAGTAATTGTTGTTTGGTTGCTGGTACTGATTTTTCATGAACACTTCAATTATTACCAGTGATGTATATTTGTGAGGACGTATGAATTAGTAAATGATTGTATCCATAAATAACCTAATAATGGGAATGTGGCCTCATTTTAGCGGTGTTTTATCAACCATAACGCACCCAGTCATAGTTTTAAATAAAATTATATTTTGGAATAAACTTGTACTTTGGTGTGGGTTGAACTCATGCAGATCGAATCAGTTATATACAAAATTATCCACATTCTACCAGTGAATAAGAAAATTGAATAAAAAGTATAGCAGAGCATATGAATTAGCATATTGATGGAGAGTGAAGGAAAGGGAAAAAGAGGATGAATAATACCATATTATGTGTTTAATAAGATTGTTAATTTCTTCTTTCACCCCTCGGTCTTGATAGTTGACATACTATGTAGCATGTGAGTAAAGAATGTTGGAAGAAGATGAAAAAATAGGAGAAGCACTATTTTGATCCAAATGAAATGAATTTCCATGACAACTAGATGACAACTAATTTGTCATCTCAATTGTACTAAATACGACCGATATTCTGTAAAAGAGATTATATTTGAATTCAAAAGTCATGAAAAATACTAATTCGTCACTTAGAAAGTAGATCGATATCGTTTTAATAAACCAATCATAAATCTTCAAATAAATTGGAAAAGACTTGAAAGAAAAACATCGAAACTGTTTAGAAGTTGACATTATTATATATGTCAGCATAAAAGTGAAGTGTAATATGAATATTATGCATGTCCACTTTTTGCTGTGATGGGTTAGAGAGGTAAGACCGTAAGTTTACTGTCAGAATAAGTTTGCGTATTGTAGAGCACACAACTTGGAGATATTTTCTGATAAAGAAACGAACGAAATAGAACCATACCTTCTATGCGTGTTTTCACAAAAGATGAAGGTAGTCTACAAGTAAATAATTTTCGAACCTTCAGTAATGCATCAATACACTGCTGCTATGAACATGTACGCTTTAGAAAGTGTAGTTGTGTTCCTAATCGTAAATCTTGTCCACAAAAAATCTTTTAATCTCATAATACAAGAGTTATACACATATAACAATGATATTTATATTTGTGATGCTTTTCCGAGGATGGACGTATTCAACTTTCAAAAACTATGTGATTGCTCATTGATATCTTCCACATGATTGATTACCGATTCTTTCACACTGTTTCACCGTCAATTTGAACAATATACTAATTAAGTACTAACAAGAATAGCTCTGTTAAACACTGATGATACATCTTTCATCCTTCTTATACAAGATTAAAATAGTAAGTTGTTACACGGATAAGGAGGGTTGTGGTTGGGTGACGGAAAATTAGCCAACATACAATGTATATTTTTGAAAAATTGCAGTCTCGATTTAGGGAAAGGTGTTATTAAAATTGCATTGAATGCAATTAAATGAATGGTGCACATAAACTACACATTCAGGACCATTCTTCGCAAAATTGCAATCGTTTTTTATTAGCTCCTAAACTAAAGGTTCTATTTGTAATTGAATACACTTAAATATGGTTGTATCAAGGGATTTGCTGATTGGATGAATGAGGCAGAAATTGACGAAATGATTCGTTATAACCCTTGCTATGCTATTATGCAGTTTTCATTCCTTAAGTACGCTTCTATTGTGAGCTGATGCAACCGCCTCTTATACTCAAATTCCACATGGATCACACGAGCTATTTCACCCACTCTCTCCCCATTTTCCCTTCATTTTTCCCCTTTACTCTTCTTCTTCCTGACTTTTCTATTTTCTACCATTTCATCCCACTTTCCAGTTCAATCATCTTACCTTCCTATAATTCCACCGATTTAATTATGGATTGGAACCTCATTAATAATTAGTCTGTATTTCTGCAACATCTATATTATTAATCTGCGTGGAAATATATTCTATTCAAAGAATTCATATGACGTGCAGACAAAAGCAACTGCATATCTATGTTGCCCTCAAGTATCACTCAACAAACCTATACATTCCACTTTTTACACATCGTTATTTTTTTGTTCTCAAACCGAAAGAAGACTTTCGATATAAAAAGGTGTGTTACAAGTTTATCGACAAAACCAACCCTTACTTGCATGCGGCAGAAAGTTGAACGATATTCAAAAGAAACCTGCTGATCTGGCATAATATTATCATACTTGTGAAGATATTGATCTTTGGTATCAAACTACGCTGTTTGCATGAACAAAACCTCGAGTCAAGACAGATGAGTACAATCTACATACATAAGGATGAGTTAAGGCATGAAAACAATGTCAGAGATCTAAGAGTATTCAACTGGCTGGCTAACTTGTCAGTCAGTCAAGTCATTACCTTTAGAACTGACGTCAAGTAGGGCATGGGTTCGAGTCTCCCAAAAAGCGTATGAAGGCATTCACGAGGCATGTCGTGAACTACTGAATAATTGTGAAAACTTCTATAATTACATCATCTCACTACATCTTGAAGGATTTAATGTTCTTGAAAGATGATGTTGCTTTTTTTATCTTGAAATGCAAACTACAGTGGATTTAGGTTAATATTCGACGTAACAAAATATTAATTAATTATTCAAATTTCAACAAAACCGTCCGACAAAACGAATAATAATACAATGTAATATGTCCGAGAGTATGTCGACAAAGTTATGCAGATTCAAATGCACGTTTAGCAAATTGAATGCATTCAGCAACAATGTATGCTTTTAAATTAGTCACAGCTTGTAATGCTTCTCTTCTCTACGTGTTTTACTGAAGTCATAACAATGATTGTATAATAAGGTAAATGCTGATATTAATTAATATCAACTTATTCAACCGGAAACATATGAGTAGTAGCATTTATTATAGCATTCTATTATTTTTATTCATTCTATCATATATTTGTTCTATTCACTATTATTCCTGGCTAAATTGAGTCTGAAAGAACTGAACGTGTCCTCTGAATAACAATTACGCCGCTTGCTTTGTGCAGCAACATCCTCGAAAATTCGAAATTGGGATTTTTCAATAAATCGTATGCAAGGAGGTTAGATTACCTTGATCGTATGTCTGAGTTGTCTGCTGTTTTGATTGTCAGTTTCACTGTTCTGGATGATAATTGTGAATAATCTTGGATTGTAGCTTTGTGGATACGCAACTCTTACTTGAGTGGTGTTAGCGACCATTTCCATTTGAAAGAAAGGCCCTACATCCTTTCTAACCCATCATTTGATAGCTGAGTTATACAATGAAAATATAATGGATTTTTTTTTTACATAAGTTGAAGTAGAGGTGCCTGTAGCCTCAACTTAATCAGTAGGCTTATTTCCATTTCGGAAGCATTTTACTACAGTTAAAATCTTGTTCTGTGCTTATTGTCGCATCACAATATCAAATGTTGTTGGTTCCGATCGCCCGTCGTCTCTATACCACAGCACGAACGATCCAGAGTTTCCATCCTCTGACTATCATGTGATCAAGTGACTTTTTACCTCGGTCTACAAAATATTCGTATACTTCAGAATCGGTTGATGTTTATTTTCAACCATAATTCCAGTTTCGTCAAATTGAACCGCATGTACCATAAAATAGAAAATAATAAAAATATATTATTTTTCTCATTTTGGTTTACGGCATCTGTGTTTACTCCTCTTTGTTCACAATATTGAGTCTCATGTATTGATATTAAAAAACAGGACTATGTATGCACTGTATATGAAATGTGGAAAGACAATATATCTCCATAGCCTTTAGCTATACGGGTTTCCCGAATCTCTTTATTTTCTGCTTGAGAAGCAAAATAGTACGTGACGCGAATCATAAGTAAGTATACGGAGAGTATTGTACATGTGCGTATGCCAATAAGAATTCTGTTTCTATACTTAATCAAATTCAAACATTCTTTGACTCTTCTTTATTGGCAGTTGTTACGTCACATCTAGTTGCAGAATGTGAATGGTATGGTACAAATGGAGTGTTGGTGGGGAGGGTAGGTTCGGAGGGGGAGGGTGGGGGTGGGAGGGCGATGTTACCTCCCCAAAGCAAATAATGTTTTCATTAGAATTCGTTTATAAGAAACTATAAAATAGACTTTAAGAATATAGTGAATATTGAGCTCCATATTCTTTAACCTCAATTTTTCCAGATCTGCTTTCGTCTTATATATATCAAAGTATTAGTTATCAATTTTGTTATCAAAACTATTTAACAATTCAATGTTACATAATTATTCATTTTTCAGTCGTGGCCTGATCAAGTTTGAAATTGTTTGTGCTCATCATACATATTAAAATTCGAATAAATCCACTCATTCGAAATTTTTTAGCAAAAAACTTATGCATAAGTTCCTTAAAAGAACATTATTCTGTTCCAGCTTATTTTAGAAACGATTTACTGTATTTCACAGAAATTCACCCTATCTGTAGTATTTTCAAAATTATTTCAAAACGACTTCCCTATCTTCTCGTTTCAATGATTTTGTACTTACTGAACGTTACAAAAATACGCCATAGACGATGGTCTATTGGTCAAAACGTCAACTATCATATTGACACACTCTGAATAGAGAAGGTAGAGAAAAAACTCTTCTCCAACAAGTCAGAGACCAAAAACTGAAACTTATAGTGAAAATATTATTGCATTACAGAATATATAATATATTTCATCGAAATATTTATATAATTCCAACAATTTGATTGAGTGAACATCTTGAAGTTGAGGAATATTCTTTTTGTAACATTTTCCGAAGCGAAATAACGTTGGAGACTAGCATAGAGAATATATATTTCAGCAGTGCAACTATATTAGATACTTATATATATACATTGTGCTAGGAATGTCGATATTAATAAATCATACTTAAATAATTCCAAATCTAAATGAACTTAAGAATGTTTTGAAATAAAACTACAAGAAAAAGATGTAATGTCGTCTTCGAGACATGAATAAATAGATTCGATTTAAATCAAACACTCCGATTAATTGAACTATTCCAGCCCAATGATGTTATTTTCAACTTTAATTCCATTATCAATATCACTATTTGGAATGTATTCAACAGAACCATTTTCCTCATTAATTCTATTTCCCCCATGTAAACTTCGCATAACCGCTGCCATAGAAACATATTGTTCGAAAACTTACGAGTGGTTGAAATACAAACTGAAAAGTGAGATGCTATTATCATTGACAATATGATATGAGTCTTCGCGTGTATCTACTTAAAACTAAACAAACCCTAGGGTTGAATGGCTTCACATGAATATACGACAACTTGGCTGGAAAATTATGAGTAGAGATAACAAATTCGATCCTACCCGAAAAAGAGGAAAATGGCTTTCATAAAAACTCTACGTTTGCTCGACAATCTTGAGCAATAAGTCTTGCAGCTTTTGTTGAACAGATACGTTTTTGACATTGTGAATAAACTTGTCATTTATCTTGCAGGTTCTCAGAGGAACCATGAGGCAATAAGACGGGGACTTTTTATATGTCCATTTTCAAGATTTAAATAATCTTGGAAAAAATATTACGTAATTCAAGACTGGATTTAATAACTTCAGGAAACCATAAAGCAATGTCACAAACGTTAAATATACGATATACTATTGTTATAACCGTATTAAATCATAAGTAGTTCTGAAAAGTGTCTACTCAAAAAAATACAACCTCACATATTCTTAATGAACCTTATCGTTCATTGGAACCCGGTTGTGTGATTAATGTCCAGTTTTAAGAACTGATTGTTATTAAATTATTCAAAAGTTAACGGATTAACTTGTTATCATCATTTGTTACACATGTTTTTTTCGTACCTTGATTAATAGCTGTCGGATTATTATTCATTCGATAGTTCGTGAAATCGTTTCTAAGCTTATCAAAATAGTCAGTTAGCGGATCAACTTGTTATCACCCTTATTGCGTATGTTATTTTCGTACCTCAATCAATAGTTAGCTATAATGAATACTTACTTACTTAAAAGTTTGTGCATATGGTCCCGAATATATCAAATTATAATAATAATTATTTCATCATATCTAGTTTGGCGAATGTTATCACCAACACTTCTATATATTATATATTGACATATGAACTTATCCAGACGTACGTTACAAGAATAATCAGCATTAGCTTGAGAAAGTTGGTTTGATTATCATTATTGTAGAATTCCTTCGGAAAATTCATCTCCATCTGTAGCTAACATATAACGTAATGTTAAACACCGATAATGAAACTGTTTATCGAAGTTGAACAACTCAATCAAAACGTACCTTAACCGTCACACGTTTGTACGGAATACGAAAATTAGAAAATACGGAATAATAACATAGACTCACTATTACTAAGTAGAACCTATTTCAGTTCTGAAGGAATATTTATATTCACTGCTTAGTACTGAACTCATCTTCCATCTCATCATATTCATGTGAGAATTGTATCTTTTATCTATGTGATATCTTTGTTTATCTTGTTGCCATCTATCTGATACCCTTCGCAATTATTTCTTAAATTATCTTTATTTTGGTGAAGGTAACTCAAATCTCAGACATTCTAAATATAGGAACTCGATGTTAGCTTTACCCGGCACTTCCACCAAAAAAAGTAAACGTATTCTGTAGTAACTCGACTCTTAGACATTCTAAATAAAGGAAGTCGATGTCAGCTTTACCCGGCACTTCCACCAAAAAATATTTCAAAGACATTCAAATTCGGTCGTTTGATTCACTATATTGATTGAAAGTTAAAATGGATCTGTCTTGTTTGAGTAAAATGTTGGCGAAAATAACGAGTGGGTGTGTTCAATGAGTGAACATAATATTCAGTCAAGAGCTAGGAGCAAACGAACGAGCAAGCGGAGCGATGGTTTTATATGATCACTAAGCTTTATCATATATAACGATCCAGGAAAGCTCTTGAAATCGGACAGAAAGCGTGTAAGTAAATGATGTAGTGATCGAGTTTGAAGCATGTACGAATTCTTCACAAATTGAATCGTGGGGTGTACTGACCTGCTCGGATTATTGAGTATAAACCCGGTTGCCCATTTGTAGTGGGAACAAATTGTTGAAACAAAATTTCATTCAATAATGAATGTTTTAAAAGTATTTTAATTAGGAACAAATGTGATATCGAATAACCGAAATGAGAGTTATTTGACCCATTTAATGATCATATCAGGAAATGATACAATTTTACACAGCAATAAAATATTATACAATATATCATGAATATTGCTATTTCATCATTAATGTTGGTCAAATTAAAGAAATATATCCACAAGTGCAACCAATTATTCATATTCTGTACGAAGTTTTACTAAATTACTGATTTTAGGTCAGTTGAAAAATTAGAAGATGCATTCGCTCTGAATATAGCCTTACAATTACCTTAATTTCAATGTCTTATTTCAGCTACATACATGGTTAAGATGGAATCGAGTACCTGGAGGAAGAGGTGAGAGGAAGGGGGCATTACAATTATTTCTTCAAGTGAAGTTACAGATATTCAGGACTTTTTAAATGAATTTCGCTTTTGATGAATACCCAAATACACAATTTTTTAGTGTATATGTCTATATTGGTTGAATTATGATGCAATGCGCCTCGTTCTATCATTTGTTCAGGTTTTATACTATAATGAAATTAAACATTTCGATTCCCTATATTTACACGCGCATGGAAACAATAAAAAGCTTGAATTTCCATTGTTATGGGTCGTTATTTGCTCTTCAAAACATGGGAATGCATGAATAAAGGTATCTTTGCACAAATACATGGATTGTGTATTCTAGTTCATTATGCGATATTCTAGTTTCGTGATTGCGCATCAACCTAACTTGAGTAATCAATATTTATTTGATAACTTATTGGAATATGATGCATTATCATGCATTAACTAATTACTTTACGTCAGGCGACAGCGTTCCAGAGCTGTGCAACCAGCCATATAGAAAAAACAAAAAATGTGCTCTGACTGCGGTAGTACACTACTTTATTGAATATTACGTCACGCATTCAACTTACAGTTGAAATTATATCTTCGATAACGTTTTCATGCATAAAAACAGGAAGGTAAACATAAGTGTCCACGTATTTTTTCTCTGAGTGTTTGTTATGTCTCCATTAAAGTCTCCTTTGAAGAAGATATCTCGTACAAATCGGAAAATAACAGTTCACTACGTTATCAAGAAAAAGCCGAAGATTACAGTTATCCCAAACACAATATGAGTTGAACTTTATTCACCATCCAAACCTGGATGAAAGATCCAACAGTTCACCGTTATGTTTCCTAGCTCTGTAGAGAGTCTGCATTAGAAATTAGCATGAGTTGCATATATCCTATTAGCTATAATCCAAGATTGAATGCACAAAGGTATTCAAGAAAATTTCTGTGACCATGTGAATACAGTTGAATACACAGTTGAATACATGTGTGACTACAGTGCACGAAATGACTGACTGCGTCTCATTGGAAACCGCTTAAAAGTCACATCAGAAGGGAGGTTATTGCTGTATACGTGACATGAATACTAAAACTGGATATTAACCAGTGATGCAACACACTCTTGAATATAGATCCAGAACTTCACTGGTTTTATTACGATGGAGTGTACGGGTCGGGGAGGGTTTGTGGGGGAGGGTAGGGGGGTAGAGCAGGTTGCTCCAGAGTGTGAAGAACTTTCTTCGTGAAGATTTAACTACGTTCCGACTTAGTTCCTCAAAATGTATATTTTTATACACGTTATTATGGTTAATATGGTATTTTCGTAGATTATAGCGAACATCTCAAAAGTCTTGAAATGTTCTAGCGTTCTCTTTACCAACGTAATAAATATACTCACCAAACAAAAACTTATAAAAATAAGGACCCCTTCGATATTTAGCTTTTTTATCTTTGCCGAGGAAAATGAAGAATATTCACAAAAACCATAATCAAGATAGGTCATCTTGAGATTTAAAAAGTGAAACGTCACAACACTCTTGAATTATAATTCAATTCTGAATGATATTGGAAAGTGAACATATAAATGATTTTGGATATTTGTCTACTTGGATCCAAATCACGAATCACAACGAAATGAATGGTGAGAATAGAATCAATATTGAGAACATTAAACAAGTAGGAGAACGCAGCATATGCGTTGTAAGTTGAGCGAGAATTCACATGAAATCTGATAGAAATCGATATGCCGTAGGACTACCGTGGTAATCGAATTCATGATTTTCATGAGACTTATTGTGCTTCGTTGATGTCCTCACATCGTCTGTCTCCTCTAAAATAAAAGCGGATACATCATTTCCCATTTTTTGTCTGGATGCTATTTTCAAGGTATTTCGATTTTCACTATTTCACTCGACCATATCATAGAATCGACTCGAGTGATCGACTGTTGCCTGGAACTTGACAGTTTGATTAAGTCCCTGTATTACCAAGTCCAGTTAGCCTTTATCTGAGAGTTGGTGAGAACAAATAGCATGTGTAACCTCGGTGATGAAAACTTCAAACAACTAGCTAAAGCTACTTCCACGTTGATAATTCTGGCACTAAGAAAATAATAAATGCCTAGAAAATATTTCTTGTGGATCGATTTTGCCTTCGACCAATGAAGCGTAACCAAAAACCGAGAAAAATCTGATCAAGACTGAACGGACGTCAATTTCAATTTCAATTTACATAACGCACCTTTGCATGCACACTCTTCAATATAAAATACAAATATTGTCAGTCACTCATCCACTGAGTATTATTGAAAAAACTCACTCCACACTGATTATGAATCGCTCCCTAATATCTATTTGCGTAAAATTGAATCATAGACGTTATCGTTACCTCTAATCAGAGTTGTGAAGTATTCTGAATTTCATGAACGGTTGTGTTAAAATACAAAACGATAATCAATTAGAATAATATTCAACCTTAAGTTCAATCATATAGGCCTAAATCTTATTTGTCCTGTTAGTGACTTTGTTAGGCGTTACATGTTGCCAACTGTAGACAATGACACTAAACACAATTTTGCCAACTCAATAAACCCAGCCAAGCTCACATTATAATCACCAGATTTAAGCTGAAACACATGGCTCAATAATGTATAGCTTATTTTCCTCCCGATTAAATGATATTAGCAAGGTTGTACTATTTAATTATTATTCTAAAATTGTTTTACACCCTCCCTCTCCAGTGCAATAGATAAATGACATTATTACGTAACACAGCTGTTGGTCGTGCGTACAGAATGCTAAATTGTTTCCAGAGCAAATAATTGTGCGATTAACTGAAAACGGTCAAATAAGCTGAAATAACTGTGATTTATGATTGAGATTTTATAATCAAAAAGCGTTGAAACATTCAAGTAATGTAGAGCAATCTGTGTGTCGTATTGTATTATGTTGCAATTTAATTGATTGAATGTATGCTTGCATAATAGAGAGAAAATATTTATTGCAATATATTTGGTGGAAAATTATTTGCGAATCACAATTAAATGTAGATTAAACAAATGTTCTTGACATTATTACATTTTCACTAACAATAATCTATTTGAAACGTTGTTAATGGAAGTTGAAGCTTATCAAGTGAAATGTTTAATTGTAATATGGAGACAATTAGGTGGATATATAGACGAAACTCATCGTTGATGATGGGCCACTGTAACAGAAATTCATAAGATATGAAGATTTAGACTGTGAAGATTTTCTCAGATGAACCCAATCAAATCTAATTTCGAGTTATGCTCGAGAAAATATAAACCAAAATACATAGATTCGAATATATATGTTATCAATGATTTAAATATGACACACTCTCGTTTCCTTGACATTTCAATTTTCAGACACCTATACATCGTTAGTCGTTTTAAGTACTTATACATATATGTATATTATTATGAGATGTGTCACCAGACAGGATTGAGATTGAATGTTTTATTTTATCTCTCATCATTTTTAGTTTATGGAACTCTTGCACGAGGTTAACGACGTTGTCATCGAATGCTATCATTTGTAAGCTACACGTTTTTGTAACATTTATAATAATGTAATCGATTTCCAACTGGTATTGA
The DNA here is from genome assembly GCA_907164805.1 of Brachyptera putata. NCBI lineage: Eukaryota > Metazoa > Arthropoda > Insecta > Plecoptera > Taeniopterygidae > Brachyptera > Brachyptera putata. The sequence goes on along the minus strand of OU015466.1, from coordinate 15,205,913 downwards.
ATACCAACACCAAAAACACAAAAGAAGATCTTGAAGAAGGCTTTTTCCCTACGAAAATAAGTGGTTTTCAGTGAAACGAGGGTGGAATATAAATCTTGGTCTCAACGCATTTCGATTTTCGAGTTCCAAGGGTTCTAACAGATTGTTTGTGGGGGCGGGAAAGACAGGGAGGGTCTACTGAAACTTTGATTCAAACTTCACTTAATTCCCTTGGCGTTGAATGATTATTGGCTAGTTGATTAGATTAGATACAAGCCTTTATCAGTTATTTCTTTAGGACTAATCGCCAAGTGTAGTTTATCGCTTTGTATAGTAATTACCAGTAGGCCTATTACTCACCATACATTGAATACGTCATCACCTTTAAGTATATATAAAATTTAGCTAATACTAGGAAAACGCCTTATATGCGTTGTGAGATGAGCTTAGAAGTATGGAAATGTAGAATTAAGAACATGTGGTCAGCTCAATGTACATAGTGTATACAGGCTATGGATCACAATCCCAACCCATTCTGGTATAACAACAATTAGAAAAAAAGTTTTGAGTAGATTGATTATTTTTCCTGACCTGTATGCCACGTACAAAATTACACAGAAAAAAAAACTTGAAAAAAAAACATAGAAACATACAAACCAATCCCAAAATTTTGCGATATATGGAATGAAAATCTTTGCTACGCTCATCTAACAAGTGTCCACAAACAATTTTGGATTATTTCTTCAATTTTTGATTCTGGTATTTTCTAGTTTATTTGTTGACAATTTTATTATTTGCATTAATTATAGGATTTCACCGTACATCATTATATGTCAATAATAATCTATATTAAGAATATGGTAACTAGTAATACTTTAGTTACAGGTGTGGTGTAGCTCTGTTGCTCAGTTATATAAAACACTACTCAAAAAACCGAAGGCATCTCCTTTGAACGTTGATTCAAGTCCCGCAAACGGCATGAGATTTTGTAAACGTTTTGACTTAATGGTTTCATTATCACTTGCTTATTCGTAATCCCGTATAACCTAGCTGTTGATGGGATCGTAGAGCAAACTATATTCGTCCATTTATAACAATGGTATCCATATATTATTACATCTTGGTCGAATTTTGCAATTCAAATCATAGAGTTCAGAAAAATCTATCAAAATATATCACGTTGGAAATTAAAAATTGACTTCAGCTTGAAAAGAATGGAATTATACAAAATTTCACCTGAAAACTACGACTTGCTGGATAAATCATTAATTCAATTTTGAGAAATCGAGTTTCCTACATAAAAAGTTGTCAAAAGTTTGCCAAAGTTATTATCCTCACACTCAATTTATATGCGTAACGTATCCGGTATAAAAGACACCTTTAACTACATACGCTTTTCAAGTTTTGTAATTTGATATCGTTGGGCTTCGAACTTTCGGCCAAAGGACTCAATGATGTCACGGCTTGTTTGAGATTTTGTTCTTTAATTAAGAATATTAAGGGGAAGGGGGTCAGTGTAAATACAAGGGTACAAGGTTCATTTAGCAGTACTTCACTAAAGGGTGCAAAATTGATATGTTTAGTCTGGATTTTTGATAAATTAGACTGGAAGTATAAACAGTTCACTTTGTTTAAACCACTCGCTTATTTTATCTGAGGGGAATAAATCATGAATCAAACTTGAGATGAAAATTGTATCATGGAAACCTCATAGGGTTTTCTCACTCCCCAAAAACATCAAATAAAATATGATAATATTTTATTTCATCCTCACAGGGGCACGTGATGTCTCAAAGAAGGTGGCTCAGGTAATTGCATTAGAATTGTTTAGATTAAACGATATTGAATAACGATCGAATACCTAAATATTTCCAAACGAGTAGTTTTTTCATTCATAACATGGCGCTACTACACATGTACCCTTAAAAGGTTATATACTCAATGTCTGATAATTCAGTGACTTTTTCTGTGATTTTCTTCTTTATTTAGCTCTTTATGTCGTCAATAACTAATGTGGTATTAATTATGTAATTATCTTCTCTAAAAATGCAAATAGCTTGTTTATTTATTTATACATATGCGCTGTAGGAATTATAAGGTTGTAACGTCTCACAAGTGGTGACAAAATTCATCAGATAATCATCTGAATCTCTGAAGTGATAGACGGAGTGGATCGAAGTTTGAATTATTCGAACTCTTCGCATGGATCTTGTTCAAAATGTGTCTTGACCTTATCTTTCAGACGAACGTGTTGTAACTGTTATAAATCTTCAAAGTTTTGAATCCTCTCTTATCTATGTAGGCCTACAGCTCTAAATCCATTCAATATACTCTCAATGGAAAGTCATCACTGAAAGAAACAGTAAATGAAATAGCCAATACTTCTTGATTTAATTTAAATTCACACAGAATGAAGTTAAATTGTAAAAAGTTAGATTTTTTCCAGGATTTATTTTTGTTCAAGTTGCAAGTAAATTACGATCAAAAGATTTCATTGAATAGTTTCACAAGCAAGTTAAGTTGTTACCATCTAGTTAACTGCGCAAACTTTCATAGCTGGTGAGAACTTAATTTGAATGAGGCACCCCCACTCCCCCCTCAAACTCCTCCTTGTAAGACGGTTAACTCGGGGCGAAACTTTCTGTTCATTATCGCCCAAAAGAACCGCGTATTCGACTTGCTTGGTAACGAAAGTCACCCTCTTAATGAAGTATCCGGGGGAGGTTGGGAGGGGGAAGTCGGATAATTTCTGTAATCCTTGCGGTAAAAAGTAATAAAAAAATTCGATGCAAACTTCTACAATACTCGAGTCGGTATAATAGTCGAAATGAGTTTGTATAACACCAAGCAATAAACGAGATTGTTTCACAAAAATAGTGACATACAAAATGTATGCAATATTTATAATTCAATATGTATGTTAAGACTAAAAATCAAATCTTTAGTGATTGCTACAAAGTCATTGATATATAAATTGATGCTAAGGATGACAAAGTATGACCGTTCGGACGGAGTACCACAAGGGCGATCTTAACATCCCAACGGAAGTAATTATTGCAAATCAAACACGCGTAAATAGAACGGTTATTGTTCAAGATAGGAAGTGAGAGACGAGTTGGTACGGACATATGAGAAGAATGGAGAGAATTTGTTCATGTGAGGAGATAAAAGAAGAGTAGGCGAGATAGAAGATGGGAGTGAGAAGAGCTGTTGAAGAGAGAGAGGGGATGCATGGAGTGAAGTTGAGAGTGGGGTATATGGTGGGATAATAGAGAGAAATAGAGGGAGGTAGTGAGAAGAGTTGAGATGGAAGAGAAAGAGGAAGAGGAGGAAAAGCAGTCAGGCAGAGGAGGAGTAGTAGAAGGGAGAGAACTTTGGCCTGGCAAACTCAAGTCAACACGTTTTTTGTCCTAGTTAATATGAACCTATTTCCAAGTTATTGGAAGAAAGTGTATGTAAAGTGGAATAGAGAAACTATTATTAATACAAGAATAACTCATTGCGCTAAAACATAAAGTGATTTCGAGAACGAACTAAAACAACAGTTTAGCATAATATTTTGTAATTTGACTGTCTCTGTCATAGAAACAAATAATTATATAATCTGTTTTATTAATAATTATCACAACCTCTCTAATTTATACTCTAACCAAGCATGTCTAAACATGAATAAAATCAACCAACAATTTCAATGAAACAAATATTATGACTGAACACATTTTTTGCTCATTCGAGTGTAAACTATTGTTGATATTCAACCAATCATAATGCGTTGAATGTAATAAATAAACAAGCAGACGTACGAACACGTTAATAACATTGTTGACCATTGTTCGTGTGCAGAGCTCGTAATAAATTGTGACGCTATTGATTGTATTTAACTTCATCGTTCGATTGTTGACGAGTAAAATCGAATGTCTCCTCTACAAAACAACATTAGCGGTCGGTTGTGTCAAGCCTTCAACAAAACTGGAGCTGATTTTATTCCAGTTTGTTTGGCTCATGCGTAACATGTGTGTTGGCATGTAATAATCTACATGAGACATGAACAAATTGTCGGAATATTGTTCAAAGTATTAAACTGATATGAAATACTGCCAAAGCGGTGAAAGTTATTGAAATTGATTTTGGTTTTATACAATCCTCAAAAGGAAGGGAAAAGTGTTTTGACGTATATTTGTAAATTGAGATACAATATTTGCAATTTGTTATTTATATTTGGTGGCTCCACGACGTACTCTAATGATAACTATGATATACTGGCATCGATGAATGATGGTACTATTAGATGATAGGTTATCAGACTTTATTTGGTGTTTTCGGGCAATGGGAAAGAGATGGAAAGAGATGGATGGGAAAGAGATGATAGTGCAGGGCCTGCTCTTGAGAATAATACCATTATTCACTTGAACAGCATGGCAGAGGTAAACTACGTTTTTTTTGTCAGAACTCAGAATGATTGGCCATAGTGGGAATCGAACCCCGCTGTCTTGCTAACGACTGAGCACGTTTTATTGTTGGTACAACTAGGATAAATACGTTTATCATGTATAATTATCTCCTATTTCATTTTTTCTATAGCCATCTGAATTTGAGTAATTCAATTTGATTCGATTTTTTTGTCATTTTACACATTAACACTCTTTCTCAAACACACATATATTTATATTAATTTTCGCTCTTTAAGTTCCTGCTCATATTATGAAACAATTTCCTCGTAGCATGCAATACACTCATTTTCATGTCCTTCATTATTATCGTTTTTTGTAACTGCTTTTACTTTGAAGCATTTACCTCGTTTACGTCGTCAAAGCGTTTTATAATCAAATATGAATTGATAAGAACTAACATACTGAAGTCGAGTTGTTCATAAAGAGTATATGTTAACGAAATACAAATACACATTCCATGTCTACCTAATCTTTTTAATGATACAAACAAAGACATAAGTCTACACTTATTAGGGCTATGTACCTTTTTGTAGACGAAAAATTCAAACGATTTCATGGCATCAAATCAACTCAAATTACAATTTTGAACAAATGGATCCTGAAATGAAAAACAAATATTTTTTGTTATGTAATATTCTGAGTTTATTCAACGATCTTTGATCGTTCGTGATTTCTATAATTTAGCAATATTACATCAGGTTTAGTCCATGCTGAGTTTTTGGTGGTTTCCCACAGTCTGTGTAGCAAATGCTTGGACGAAGTACTCTTTGACCCTACTATCAATTAGTATAGAGTGATAATTATACTAATATCACTCATGGCATTTTATTTATCGTGTAATAATCAACTCTACATATTCTTTGAACATTGGTTGAACAAGAGAACATTGGGGTGCCCCGTCTAAATGATCCTACTCTTGTAGCTTCAACAGAGAAACAATGATTCTGTATAAAGTTGCGATGTTGATGAAAAAAAGAAGAATGGAATAGAGTTGACATTGTCACGACTTACCTCGGCTTTGACGTGCAGTTCGGGCTAGCTCATAACTTCGGTAGGCTGGAGGAGGGGGGGGGGGGGGGGGGACCGGAACTTCCCGGCGATATCAAAAAATTTTACCAAAAATCGAAACCGATATGAGCACTACTCAATTTACGCTCGAAATAATACAAATAAACGAAGAATAAATAAATCTGAGCACCTAACTAGACGAAAATTTCACAGATTCTCACTAATAAAACATAACCAAAAACGAACACTCGAAAACTCAATGTATCTCGCGATTAACCAACGTCAACTCTCTCGAGAGATCCGTCCACGTGCATTACCAAACTGAACCCTCACTACCCACGGCTCTGTACCATGATGTGGCATACTACCCTTGCTAGTTATTACTCGTATAGAGGGGGTAAGAGGGGAAATGTCAAACTCCCGTGTATAGCTCACGGACGTGACAACATATTTTGACAAAAAGTGAGTGATAAATACACGAAAAATTCAACAATTTGATTCGATTATTTTATTTTTTAGTCAAGTGATATATCGACAGTAGTTATCACCTGAAGCCTTATTCATAGTAATTTAGAATCAATTATATTATATAGCTTCATCCGAATTTCATCCTATTTTATTATGTATGTAAAATTATTTCATTATGTATGTGAAATTTATGTTGTTTAAAAAACGAGAATAAAATGATTTAAGAATGAAATGAAATGAATCAAGTCAGAAGAAACCAGTCAGAAACGTTTCGTAAAGCTTCTGACTTATGCCACAAGATTTACCGCGCAAAATGACCTAGTTGTTGACGCGCCGTAAAACCCAAACATTCGATCATTCGTCACATGACTTACCGAATTGGATGAAGCCAAGTTATTATGGATCAAGCTTAAGCCTCAACATTTCAAATTAAGTTTAAGCCCATGACGTAAGATTTCTGATTGGAAGATACATTCTATATAGTCTCATTGATAGCATATAATCTTTATAACCAAAACTTACAAGCCTACATTCAGTTCGATCGAATAACGTTAAATCTGTGATCAAACTTCTCGAATTGAATAACAAAATTGTCTGATTTCTAGCTTGATCAAACCTCCGTTACTTCCAAAACGGAGTCGATTTGTTGATTAATTCAATTGACGTGCAAATCGAAAGATGAGTCACATTCGAGTGAAGAGTTTTGCTATAGAGTATTTTTCTTATCAGATTAGCAGAATTCTTCTGAGATACATTAAGGCTTTTGAAATCAACGTCGAGAATGCTGTGACAGAAAAAAGCATCAATACATTTATGATCAATATTTTCAACCAGATCTGAGACGTAAAACATTATTTTTTAGCCTTCATCTTCACATCATTTTCAATTCAAGTTCAACACACTTCACTGTCCTCATTCAATTAACAGAATATGATTTCAATGATTTCATTAGATGCCAGCAATTGCCCTACGGTCAAGTCCCCTACCCGAAAACGGGTCAACCAGGAAATTGACATACTCAACCTTACCTAACATTATAAATGAGGTTGTTTTCAGATAATGGAGTCAGTTGGTAAGATCACCCTCGTGTTGCCCCGTTCAAACGATATAATCTTCCATCCATAGTCTTAATTGGGGAACAATGATTTTGTATCAAGTTTCGATGTAATTCAAAAAAAAATTACAGGGAAAACAATCGTACAATGAATATAAAATGTATTTAGTGAATTAATATATCTATGACAGGGTAGTTTTGAGAATGCGCAGTCATTTTATATGGAAAGTAATTGATTGATACGTTTTATGAATTTTGTAAGGATATTGCATGCTAGAGAACTTGGAGGTAGGAGATTCAAAGTTATTCTCAATCATAATTAATAACTTATTTCGAATCATCCATTCTAATAGTTGTATCTACCTTCGCGATGTATTTGATATGACCTATATCCTTCACGATGCACGAGATTCAATATATATATATATATATATATATATAGAGAGAGAGAGAGAACTTCATAATGGTGCATTGTATTTGAAATGTATTCAGTATGGTTAATTGCCATATATTTTGTCTAATTTACTTCATAAAAAGTATGCAAACAATCAGCCTGTAATGTATTGTTTATCCACGACATTGAAGAATATTATGTAGATAATAAAAACATACAAATTATATTACAATCATGAACATAATTACCAGAACTTTCTCGGTACACAACGACATAAGTGTACCCTTTAAAGCAATCAGTGCGGCTTCCATACAATTATTTATCATAGAAATATTTTGTTTTTTAAAATATGAGTCAATGATAACGAGTCTGACCTTAAACTTTGATAACATGACTATTTTAAATACGACCACGTACCCCGGACTAGGTGAGGACAAAACAATTTATTACTAGTATCACTTTCTTGAAAACTGGAGGTAGCGAATTTTGTGATATTGCATGAGACGGCTGAAGTTACAAGAAGGAACTATGAAGCAGGTCACTCTTCTCTGCTTATGTGCACTTGGTAAGAAAATATTAACATTTTAATAAAACTGTTTGTGTTACGATTTTTGGTCCCTTACATATATGATGTTTTCTTTCTTCGATAATTACACATACTTTCAAATACAGTGACATTTGCTTGTCATATGATTTCCACAAAGCCTTATGAGGGCTTAACTGTGAGTTTTCAACTTGAATGATGAGTTGCAATACTAGACATGGACCTATACAGATTACATCATATTATATTCATACGATACAATTAATTCATAAGTCTCAACTTCTCTGAATCGCATCTAAATCTAATTATACGGTCTTGAAACGATTTTTTTCTCAATTAATTCCAGTTGATGACCTATATAACAGTGAATGTAGGCTTGTGAAAAATGAACGTTCAAAAGGAATCGTGAAAATGAATAATTGAATGCAAAATATTTCAATTAACCATCGCAACGACATCTATTTGCTTCAAATCGTGTCTCGATTTCTTGAGTACATATTGTATGATGCGCTCTACAGGTTGTGAGACCAAACAGATCCACACACAACTTTTTTGTGTATTGAACAAATCTAACTTGAATCTGTATAGTTTTGAGTAACAATCGGTCAGCTTGATTTTGATAACATTTTTGAAATTTATAAAATATTCATTAAATAATGAGACGAAATTTAAATAGAAATATTTTCATCAAAGACAATAAAATTGTGATGTATTGTATTGTGAGGCCAACAATGATGCATATGTTTGACAAATTCCATGAGAATCAGTATTCTTACCGAAATTCTTACCGAAGTATGTGGTCATATTTATTACAAAGCATAGAAATATCTTCCTCGTCAGATAAAGTATATGCTATGTTTTCCATAGCATTTGATAATGTTTTGAATTTGTTAAAATTGTTTGTAGTGTGCGCATTCGGTGTTTCGGCAGCCAAGATAGAAGTACAAGATGAAGTTCGAGATGAAGTAGAGGAATATGATTCAGCACTAAACGCCCGTCCCGTGCGGAAAGAGATGGTGATGTTAATAGACGACAGTGGCATGTACAAACAAAAAGAAGATATGGATCCTGACATCGAAAAATTTGACCCTCCGGCAAGATCAATGAATCCAAGACCAGAGGAACGACAGTTTCGTCCAGTAATCAATTCAATAACAGACCGTGGATCAGAATCAATGGCAAAGCCAGAATATCAAAGAAGAGGCGATAAGAATGATATGGCACTTGTCAACAACCGTGGACCAATTACTGATCAGAGACCAGAAACACCAGGGTATGGCCCACCAGGTTTCTATAAACCAGGGTTTGGTCCACCAGGTTCCAATATTCCAAGGTTTACACCCAATGGGCCGAACAGTTGGCCACAGAATTGGAAACGTCATTGCAAGAAACATCACCACCATCGCCATCACCATCATCATCATCATGGAGAAGAAAACGAAGGCGAAGACAAAGTAGAGGAGAGCCTTATTTTCAGCAAAAACTGCGTACCTCAAAATAAAATCGTAATCATATCAGATGAAATCGAGCAGAATAAGAAGCGGATGGATAACGAATGTAAAGAAACATGTATTTCAAGAAATAACAAAGATATCTATGATATCTTGAATACTGATCTCAATGTCGACGATTCTATAGTCATCATTGCAGGTACAAGCAGTTATCCACACAATATCTCTTGCATATTGAATCGTATTAATGCTCTGGTTGAAATTTCAACCAGAACTAATATCTTCATTTCAACGATACCTATAAAAGAAGATGAATCTGATGATGTAATGAAGAATTATATCAAAGGTGTTAACGAATTGACACGAAAAACTCTGAAAAATTACCCTTCAATTCGGCTCCTCGACCTTGAAGTGATCCACAGGGACTTGATGAAATTCAGCCCAGAGGATTGGGGAAAGTCTCAGATATGTCTTTGGATCAATGATAATTTGAAATCGCGAACATCTGTGTATAGTTCGTACACTCAATCTTCAACAACAGATAAAGTTTCCGTGTTATTACCAAACAATAATTATGATGCAGGCCATGGCTCAGGAAACCTGCTGACACAAATAAATATGAACAACGAGAAACATGTTTTATCAGATAATACGGCTGTAAAAGCGCCAGAAGTACCCTTTGACATCTCAATCATTTTCGACATGAGCTCAGCTTTTGATGAAGAAATTAACAAATTGACCAATGAGCAAAGTATTCCATTAACGAACTCGAAACCGAATGCAGATTTCATCTTGTCTTCCTACAGTATTAAAAATCCTTGGTTATACAACCGAGATAACTGGATGAATACCAAGATGAATAACTCTCTACCCCTCAGCCAAGTTTCTGAAACGGTGAGATATGAAGATGAAAACGGTATTGCATCTGATGATTACGGTAATCCAGTAATAAATACCGATGCTGAAATAATACCAACTGAAAATTTGGTCGAATTGTTTGACGATGCATTCAAGCTACTCACGGACACGACTGAGATTAAAGATCATGATGGTTGGGCGATTGATAATCAAGTGGAACCACAGGTGGAGGAAGAGGAGGTTTCGAAAGTCGAAAACTCACCAGAAATGATCATATTCGATGTCTAAGAGATATACTTGTAACAGGTGAGTGGTGACTGTCGCGAGGAAAATATTGATTTCATTAGTATATTATTGCATGATACATACTATATGCGTTGAGAGATGAGGTTGGAAGTATTGCATTCTAGAATGTAATATATTCTGTCAGCTCACTCCACATCTACAGATCTTGGATTACTTCAGAAGTTAAAAAATCCCACCTGCTACTTGGTCATTTCTACTGTTGCCAAGTGTGATACTATTTAATGGAATCTGTTGGTCTTTTCAACCTAATATTCATCGAATATATGCTTTTGATGCGATTTGTTAGTTATTTCTTAACAGAGTGTTGTGAAAATTACTGAACATTTTTATGTTGGTCATTCTATATTCAGTAGAAATTTTAGAGCTGTCACAGAATTGTGTTTTTGTTTTTAAAATATTTTCAAGTTTATCGGTTAGTCTTATGAGGATTTTCCTAGCTCTCTGAATTTTTTTTCACGAGAGAACCGTCCCACCGAAATTTAGGATAAACAATCCCAATCCCAACTGGTATGATACCAATGTGCAGAGTAAGTTGGGATGGAAGTCTTCGCTACGATAATCTAATTATTATAGCGAATGTATCGATCCTTTTACTCTTTTCATAAGCACTGTTATTTTTCGTTTTTGAATGAATTGATAGCACGTACTTTTCACTCTTGGGTAGATGCCATAAATATTGGCTATATAATATTCTGATGTGCTGATATATATATATATATATATATATATATATATATATATATATATATATATATATATATATATACATATATATATATGTATATATATGTATATATATATATGAATTGCTCATATTATATTGCTCTTCATGTTTTATTTATAATTATTAAGACCACATTTACTTATTCATCTTCGAATGAAACTGTGTCAATTCATTTTTGAAAATCGAATGTTATATGCTTATAAAATGCAATGTTCAATTATTCAATGTATTCACTTGGTTTTAAGAAGTTGTACTGTCCTTGAATAAAAAAAATTACTCAATGCTTTAACATTCAATTATTATTTCTTTGTTGAGTATAAGCTATATGTTGAATGCCTGATTCACTTTATTGTTATACTTGTTCCGTTCCATGCATTTCTAAATCATATCCTTTCATAATGGATATCATATAATATAGTTTGTATCATATCCTATTGAAAAAGAAATATCACCGTTTTCCGAATACAATATTTTTTAAATCATGTAATCGATTCAAATATCCTGAATAAATTTATAAATATATCAACAAAATGGCGTTATAAGAGTCAATAATATTTACCTGTGATCCAACAATATATCTTGTTGTAATATGTTTTATAGGCCTAGATATACTTTTCAAGTTGAACATAATGTCACATGATGAGCTTTTACATTGAATATTGATAATGTTGCCAGGGAAAAATACATAAGGCACTTTATTGACTTCACTGTGGATTTTGGTTGTACTCAGTCTTGACTTGCTACATAGATCTATTCTTGCTATCAGGGAATCATTTTAGGTTCCACTGAGGGTAACTATAAAAGGAACCGTTAATCTTATCCATTCAAAGATACACCGTATATCTCAATTTTATTCTGTTTCATTATCTATGTAAAACTATGTTTAAAAAACAAGAATAAAATGATATGAAAAATATAAAAAAAATCCTCTATCATGTATGACAACCATTATTGGTATTGATTACCGATCTTCTGAATATTGTTGAAAGCTTGCTATATCAGCTGATCTACTTATCTCAATATGGGAACTTTTCAAGCTGAATTCTCACGACTGAAGGATCAATCTGACTCGTGATTAACGACCATAGGTGGCATCGAACCCCGAATCTCCTGAATGACGGTTCGAAGTACTAAAAACTGACATTAGAGTTCAGTAAGATATCTGTACAAGTTTTCACTTTTTCAACAACCGCTATAAACCTTGAACATAATGGACGATGCTTACTTGTCGTGTAACACTGGTTTCGTGAATGGAATGACGAAGGTTCAAATTATATCCATCGTTATTTTGAAAAATCTCAAAATAATGTATTTTTGGTCTTTGAGTATTTATGATGAGCTGGATAATAATATCATACAAATGATAGGGTCCAGTGAGGCTGGGTTTTGGGATATATCAGTTCAAGATTTGGAAATTCTTCATCATTCAACATTCATCCTTCAACTGGGATGCCTTGGGCCAGACGACCAAAATAGATTGAACAAGAATAATGACATTCAATCAGAGACTTGGTTTATTGAAGATGACAATTCTATGAATATATTCATGCATAAACACATGAACACACCCATCCTGATTTAAAATCTGAATACCATGAAAATATTTCCCAAAATATGGTAAAAATAGTAACTAAATATCCAGCCTATAACTTGTAACATCCGAAAATGACTGTGTTTTTATGCAATTCCTATTCAAGAACATACTTTTTCAACAGAGTCTAACCTAAAATGTGTAGGATCATTTTCAAAAATACTTTTTCACTCGGCTAACCTAGCGATGGAAAGCCTACTCTAACTATTTGAACCAGAATATTGGCGATTGCATGCAGATTTATCACACGTTTCAAATAGTCCTCAATTTGTATTAATACACTGACCTTTCTAGTTTCTATACATTTGCATGTAAATTGACATGCTTGCTCATTGCAGGTCTCGTCAATATACTGTATGCGGTGAGTTCATTCAAATACATGAATGTCAATTATATTGTTGGTTTAATCGAAGTCGGTTGGTTATCAATGGATCCGTCTGCATTTAGTATCAAAACATCGGCTTAATACCCTCCCTGAGTCCCTTGACTAACGTTTACAACCAGGCTTTGTTTCAACCGTTAATTACTCTCCAGTTGATGTATTTATTATACGTTATACGTAGCGTACAGACGCATATTTCATCCTATACAAGCAGACAGTGGTGAATAATCGAAACAAATCTAAGCGTATTTTCATGCAGATCAATTATTTAGTTTTTCCGTTTAGACCAAACGGTGAATCCAATTAACTTAGAAACTTCACGTACAAGAATAGAAGTTGTGTTATCAGAATAGTTTTGCCAAGTTTTCTAGAGGACGTAATGACCTACTTTAAACCCCCTTCTCAGAGAAATATGACAAAAATGGAGAAAAATTAAAAAATTGATACATTGAGGGTTATTTGGGTTGACATTACTAAAAATATGTACGTCGATCAATCCAGCTAGTTTTAGCGAACAAAGTAAGAACGTAATTTATTACTTAAATTACTATATTATTGACCTATCACCGTAGACCTACTTATATTTCATAAAAAGATAATATATTCGAAAATATAGAAAAAAACAGCAAGTCTAATATTGGTGTATATATTTACTGAAATGTGTGTATATAATATTTGTTTGACTGCATCAATTCGTCCGAGCATCTCTCTTATGGTTCATACAATTTTTAGCACACAGAACTCGGGACGCTTGAAATAATAAATCATAGGATGTCAAGAATATGAAAATATTGCGTTTGAATTAATCTGGACGTTCGAAGTGAAGACTGAATGCACTCACACGGAAAATGATCTCTATTTTCGTTTTTCGTTTTTCGTTCATTACATTGTACTGACAATTCATCAACTTTCACTTGAGGTGGTACACTTACGGTCACAAAAATAGTTCTATCTGACATGAACATTCAAATTTGAATAAATCTACGAATATTTCACCGTGAATATTTTCATAGTCTGGAGTGTGCGGACATAGTATGCTAGTTTTCAAATTTGAATAAAATCTACGAATATTTTACCGCAAATGTTTCTGTGCTATGTCAATACTTTTTTCTTGATGCATTATTATGTGGTTAAATCGACCATTTGATGTGAAAGCAAATTCACGAACATTATGATCAAAGCAAGATAGAGCTGCATAATTTCACCAAATACATATTTATAATCTTTAAATACGGTTTTTTAACAGAATAAGTATAACATATGAAAACCATTCACTTTTCCCTGCCATCGATCAGTAAATAATCTCATTAATCTTTCAAACTTTGCCATGCAATCGTTTGAACCCCCGTTACGACGACTCATCCCATCATTTCCCTACAGCATGAAATATGCCAAGATCAAACAAAGTGTGAATTGATATTCATGGGTCAGACCAGATAACCTAAGTTATACAGCAATATAGAGATCGATGGAATATGAAACTTTCCACACTCGAAGTATATTCCTGGGGGGACATTGCAAATACGGATAAACGGGAAAGAAAATTGAAACATAAATAGTAATCTAAAATTCTGATAGGAAAAAATCAATTGACCGATCTTTCTTTTTTGTTTGATGGATGCTATTGCTGCTGCCGATAGATATAGATAGGGAATAGAAAAGTTGTGAGAAGATCAAGTTGCAGTCCACCACAGTCTACACTACCCCGAAACTTGGTGTTATATGATCCAGCTTGGTGTTATATGATCCAGGAAGAGAAGAGGAATATCATGCAATGGACACAATCATAATCACAACCGATCTGAGCAGCCTTTGTGTTATTACCAGATTCTTTTTTTTAAGTAAAATCAACTTCATACTATTCGAATACTTGCTCAATAGAGTAACTCAACATCATATTGATGTAATTTATTTATATATATATATATATATATATATATATATATATATATATATATATATATATATATATATATATATATATATATGGTTGACATTTAACAACATAAAATAATTGAATTCACTTTCACAATTCATTCGCTATTCTGAACGAGGTTGTTATCTTATAGCCGTGGCTACGGTTTATTAATTTTCTCATTTATTTTCTTGAACAAACAGTTTCTTTTTGTATAATTTACGAATAATAGAAATAATATTAAATGTCCGCGATTAAGGCCCATCCGTTTAAATAGGTAAGGCCCATAACCATCCAGTTGTAACTGATACAAGTGGACCAGGGGCTATGCGGATGCTCAGCCGTCATTCAGGAGATGGGGGTTCGATTCCCGCCATGGTCGACCATCCTGACAGATCTTTGTTGTGGTTATACCATATCAATTGATTATAATTTATATCAATTGAATTTATCTTCATTTTGATACCACTCACGGCTGTGTAAAAAAATTTCCAAAGAAAATCGAAAATTTTCCTATATTTTCAAGATTTTTTTTACGGAGAACCAGACATCGGATCGAGCTAAAATCAACATTTTTCGCAATAGATTCAATGTACCTTCATTTTGATACCACACACGGCTTCGGCAAAAGAGTTTGACTTTTTTTGAAATTTTGTTTTTTTTCCACGTACCCGTATGTCAAAAAAATCGACAATCTTCGATCAGCGATTGCTGAAGAACCCACGATGCGATCGGGCTGATTGTTCGATTTTCTGAAAGCTAGCGATCGCCTGAGCATTTTGATACTACTCACGACTTCGAAAAAAAAAATCCAAAGAAAATCATAAATTTTCCAGAGGGGTTTTCAAGATTTTGTTTTCGGAGAACCAGACATTGGATCGGGAAGAAATTAAGATTTTATGCAATAAAATGAACGTAACTTCATTTCGATACCTTACACGACTCTGTGAAAAATTTCCAAAGAAAATCGTAAATTTTCCGACACCCGTATGCGCGAGGGGGTGTTCAAGATTATTTTTTTTGGAGAACCACACATTGGATCAGGACGAAATAAGAATTTTCCGCAATCAATTGAATGTACCTTCATATCGATACCACACACGGCTTCGACAAAAATTTTCCAGGGAAAATCATAAATTTTCCAACACCCGATCTGCAGGGGGTTGTTCAAAACATGTTTGCCGAAGAACCATACATTGGATCGGGCCAGAATGAAAATTGTTCGCATTCTATTAAATATACCTTCATATTGATACCCACACGACTCTGTAGAAAATTTTCCAATTAAAATCGTGAATTTTCCGACACCCGATCTGCAGGGGGTTGTTCAAAACATGTTTGCCGGAGAACCATACATTAGATTGAGCCAAAGTTGAAATTTTTCGCATTCGATTGAATGTACCTTAATTTTGATACCACATATGGCTTCGACAAAAATTTTCCGGAGAAAATCGTAAATTTTCCTATACCCCTCTGCGCGAGGGGGTGTTCAAGAATTTTTTCTCGGAGAACAGACATTGGATCGGAACGAAATAAGAATTTTCCGCAATTAATTGAATGTATCTTCATTTTGATACCACACACGACTCTGACAAAAATTTTCCGAAGAAAATCGAAAATTTTCCGACACCCGATCTGCAGGGGTTGTTCCTAACATGTTTGCCGGAGAACTGAACATTGGATCGAGCTGAAATTTAAATTTTATGCAATCAATTGAATGTATCTTAATTTTGATACCAAACACGGCTGTGTAAAAAATTTTCCAGAGAAAATCGCAAATTTTCCGACAACCGATCTGCAGGGGGTTGTTCAAAACATGTTCGCCGGAGAACCATACATTGGATTGGGTCAAGGTTAAAATTTTTCGCAATTGATTGAATGTACCTTCATTTTGATACCACACATGGCTTCGAAAAAAAATTCCGGAGAAAATCGTAAATTTTCCTATACCCCTCTGCGCGAGGGGGTGTTCAAGATTTGTTTCAAGGAGAACCAGACATTGGATCGGGACAAAATAAGAATTTTTCGCAATCAATTGAATGTATCTTCATTTTGATACCACACACGGCCCTGTCAAAACTTCTCCAGGGTAAATCATAAATTTTCCGACACCCCTCTGCAGGAGGGGGTGTTTAAGATTTTTTTTTCGGAGAACCAGTCATTGGATCGGGCTGAAATTAACACTTTATGCAATCAATTGAACGTACCTTCATTTCGATACCACACACGGCTGTGTAAATAAAAATCCAAAGAAAATCACAAATTTTCCTATATTTTCAAGAATTTTTTTCCGGAGAACCAGACATTGGATCGAGCTGAAATCAACATTTTTCGCAATCAATTGATTGTACCTTCATTTTGATACCGCACACGGCTTCAGCAAAAAAGTCTGACTTTTTTTGAAATTTTGGTTTTTTCCACGTACTAGTACCCGTATGTCAAAAAAAAATCGACAATCTTCGATCGGCGATTGCTGGAGAACCCACGATGCGATCAGGCTGATTGTTCGATTTTCCGAAAGCTAGCGATTGCCTTAGCATTTTGATGCTACTCACGTTTTCGAAAAAAAAATTCCAAAGAAAATCATAAATTTTCCGAGGGGGTTTTCAAGATTTGTTTTTCGGAGAACCAGACATTGGATCGGGACGACATTAAGATTTTATGCAATCAAATGAACGTACCTTAATTTCGATTCCACACACGACTCTGTGAAAAATTTTCCAAAGAAAATCGTAAATTTTCCGACACCCCTATGCGCGAGGGGGTGTTGAAGAATTATTTTACGGAGAACCAAACATTGGATCGGGACGGAATAAGAATTTTCCGCAATCAATTGAATGGACCTTCATGTCGATACCTTACACGGCTCTGGGAAAATTTTTCCAAAGAAAATCGTGAATTTTCCGACATCCGATCTGCAAGGGGTTATTCAAGAATTTCTGTCGTTCAGGTGAATACTGAGACGGTTCCTCAACACTAGGACACGACAATCTCATCCTCATAATTATCTTGCCATACGAAGGCATACAAACTAAAACTGAATCTAGGAAAAAAGTGTATGGCTTCATCACAGCCTTCCTTATTGTATAAGACAGTATCTTCTTATCAGAAAAGAATGATCTAAATAAAGAAGGCTGTGGGCTTCATATGTGAATCCAAATATATTAGCAACTTCAGTTGCTAGTATATTTGGTGAATCTCTGTAGTCTTCATTTGTCATTTTGACATTCTATTTTTTATTTTTTTGAAAATCAATACCATGAAACTTGTATGTGAAATTTCAGAGATGACGTTGTATCCTCGACTGAAGTGCATATAGGTGATAATAATCTATGGTACGCAATAGAACGAAATAGAGATTGTGACTTCTAACCAAAATGTTCAAAACCATTTGTATGGACCTACAGTCACTAAGCAGCAGCCGTCCTACATAGATTCATCAAAGAGAAGGTTCTTCGCGACCGTCCACCCTGTCACATCACTATATAAATCAGGTGGTTCGCTCCTTCTCTTGTGAATACATGTATGTATATCAGTGTGATTCTGTTAATTAGCGTGGTATTGTGATGTTGCTAGATGGCAGTGGTGAGCGACATGTCAGCGTGGCCGAGTGCAGCTTTATCAACTGTTATTGGTTGATACGTGAATGAGTTGGTGACATTGAATGTTAGTTGGTAGCATTGAATGTGTTTGATACTAATTTATAAAGCCATGCTAAACTAAAGTTGTGTACACAAAGTATGACCCAGATGTATATCAGCTGTATGGATGGTGAGGGTATTTATCATTATATACAAGGTATACGGAACCAAGCTTGAAGGAGATAACAACCCTGAAGTTAGATTCCAACTAATAATAACGATATTTATTTGCCTTATTTCAGAAAAAATAGAAATCATCAACTCAATTTCAGAAATTGAGATACATTTTTTTTTCTCCAAGGACCATGACTTGTGAGACTCAGTGATTACTGATTCTGTGTATAGGCACATGAACAGAATCGAATAAAGTTTACGACTCAGAAAAATGTTGGGATCTGGAGGACAAATAAATAAATTATAATTTATGAAATTGGGAGGAGGATTCCTAGTTTTCTCTAAATTTTATGAAATACATATAGTAATCATTCGATAAAATCTAGTTTAGGAATAATAATGTTCTTTGAATCATAAATCCTTTAAATCATAGTAAAAAGAGTTATGGAGGAACTTTATAGCTTATGGGGTCAACCGTTGCATCAGCGAAACAGACGACCAACGTCTTCGGATACTATCTGTAGCATTGACTAAAGAGATACTCGTATGTAGTGCAACAACTAATAAGTACGCAGCACTACTGTACAAAACACTCATTTCTTTCGCTCTATCTCCAACTCTCCTATGTTGATTGTAAATGCGTCACTCTAAGCAATTTGAATTGTTCGTGCAAAAGCAGTTGGCGGAAAGATCGGGAGTGTGCTGACTCTAGCGATACAGAGAGTAGATGTTGAACTATTCCACCAAACTTCAAAAACAAGCGAAGAGAATTCATTTTAATTCAAATTTAATTTGAGTTAATTAAATTGCATTCTTCCTCAACTCTTCATTCTATGCTCAAAGTTGGATTGAATCGCACAAAGTTGAAAAGTTTCTTTATACCTACTAATTAAGTATAATTGCAGACGTAGAAGTCTAGCCTCTTACATTAGAATTACCAGGTTAATTTAAAGTTATAGTTATACCTGTACCAGTTGAACCTGCTGTGAAGTATTCAAAGAATGATATTGATCGTTAGAAATGACATGTTCGATTGTAAAAGTCCTTATTTTTGTTGCAATCAAATAGGCCTACATTCCTCAACTCCTGTTATTATCGGCTGAATTAATTGATGAATCCTAAATTATTGGTTGAAAAAACGATTACAATGGCCCACACAGCTGTTCATTGGTGATTTGACATTGGTCACTGAATGCAATATGCCATATAACCTATGACTACCAATTTACGTTATTGGTAGTCATAGGTATAACCAATCCCTCCAATCTTCACTGCTTTCTCGATCTCCGCTTAGACGACGCGGCCATATATGATTTGGCTTCGAGAAGACCACAGCCTTCTTCATTGGATAAGACAGTCGTCTTATTATCAGCAAAGAATGGTCTGAATTAAGAAGGCTGTGGAGAAGACATTCAACCAAAATCATCTAGGAAAATGACCAAGGATGATGGCTCCCAATCCACTCGGATCTACTCGACTGCCTGCCTTAGTTGAGCGTCATAGTCTATACCTAGCTGTTGAACGACATTAACACTCACTTTTTTATAATGCGGCTTAACGACCCTACCAACAGCTAGGTTATACGGGGGTACGAATGACGCCACTTACGAATGAGCGGGTGAAGATGAAACGAAGGAGTGATGATAGGTGAAAGGACGTTTACAAAAACCCATTCCTTATGCTGGACTCGAACCCACGCCCGACGGTGACATCAGTTACTACCGCTAGCGATAATTGACTTAGCCACCGGGGTGGCCACTGATTCTTTCTCTCCTGTTACTGTAGTGTATTTAGTACTGTATTACTTTGGTGTATTTTCAGAATATATACGTTGCTTAAGAGATAATTAGATAGGCGTGTATGTTTTAATGATATTCCATTCCTTTGATGATCACAATAATATGCGCTATCGCAATTAAAGTTTCAACTACATGCACACATAAGGATGAAACCTTTCGTCGTCACAAGTGAATACCTTGTGACAACTGTTTGAATGCAAATACGAAAGGTAATGTCACTGGTTCTGTACTAAGAGTGATTAATTTGAGTTTTCATACCACCACGCTCATTACTTAACTACAGTACCTATCTGATTTCCCACTCTATATTCACTTTGTATATATATATATATATATATATATATATATATATATTTCTTTGGGATGTTTTAGCCAAGTGATAAAAGATAAATCTAGACCGGGACTCGAACCCGGGACCTTCAGATTGCCGCTCAGCTGCTCTCCCACTTAGCTACCGAGATATTACTCTTGTGTCATGGGTATACTTAGAGTGAACACAGCCCTCATAAAATATTCCACATATCTCGATATTGGATCGTGTCCAAGAAGTATAATGATCATATATTCATATATATATATATATATATATATATATATATATATATATATATATATATATATATATATATATATATATATATATGTGAATATACAACTTCGTCGACAGCATTAGAGTGATATGTTTTCAATCATCCACATTTTAGCTGATTGCACGAAACCAAGGTAAATGTCCAGTATACAGCCTCGAGATATCGATGATTGTTTGCACACGTTATTGAGTAAATATGTTTTACCATTCAGATAGGTCCTGTTATTCCCCGTCCAAGTGTTAGGTCAATAAAAACACGCCAAAGCGAGAGAGTGTGTAAAGTTGTTATCATGGACGAAGTGGACAGGCAATCGATCAACCGACACCTTCCCTGTTGAGAGGACTCCAGAAGACCGCTCAACGGGTTATGTTCGTAATCGATCACTAGTTGGTTTTTAATGTTTTTAGGAAAGCCGTGCATTGGGGAAAAACATGAAAGTAGAACCCAGTACTATCTACGACTATATAGCTATCTACGATGGATACGAAACTTGGACTTCTCCCATGTTCTCCCAGCCGACGATCATCTCCAGTGCTGAGAAATCTTCGACGCCATCCAGATCGTCTATATTAAGCTAGCTACAGGGCTCTGATGGCCTGAGCAGTCGATCTCAGTGGCTTATATCGGTTTTATATACTGAACAACGTCGCTCTCAGTTGCGTATTCATCGAAGATAGATGTATCCTAGTCAGAACACATGATTATTGTAATAATTTATAAATTATAATAACCCACTAGCATCAGAGAGAAAATATATTATTATATATTTACAGAATGACTAGTTATTACCTGGGAAAATGCAATATATGCATAGTAGGGTGAGCGTTATAGGCGTATTTATATGAAATGTAATTGAAAGGTATTTACACACACCTTAAATTTTTGAATACTATGTAACTATATGTGCCTCCCTGTTTTCTGCTCATTTTGATCGCTTCACGACTTGATTGGTTTCACTTGTTATAGTGAACTTTGTTATTGGTTTCACTGTAATAGCTTCGAAACCCTTCAATTATATCATATTTTTTACTTCATACCGGTTGTTACAATTCATTTCAAACTCTGAAGTGATGTGTGTAATTCACGTGCTTGAATTCGATGAGAATTTGCACTCATTCGAATGAAATATTTTCTCCAATTTTCCTTTCTGTGTTTTTCTAACAAGTATTTTCAAAACTTCGAACTGGTTTTAATCAAGAGTGACTCAGTGGATTTTGCCTCAAAACTATACATTACGGTATCGAACTAGATGATGCAATATGTGGATGCCAAGTTTGATTAAAATTTGAGCTCTCGTTTGACCTGTGAAGCGTGAATCAAAGAAAACAGAGAAAAATCATTCGTTATTTCCAATAACGGTAAAATTGAGGCTTCACTTCACTCATCCAATAATTTTCTGATTGTGAAAATTTGATTATAATCCAGTACAAAAAATTAATTGCATTTGTAATTATGTAGTAGATAATTTTTTGGGATTCATTTTTTGCATTTCATATAGAGGCCAGATGAAGTGAGAGATCGACATGAATGTCATTGTCAATATTTGTACCAACACATAAGAGAACTGTGTTTGTTTGTGAATACATTCTGGTCAGTCATATTTTATGCATGCATGTACAATAATAACAGTATTGAATATACTTGTCAGTAATTATCAAAATGGTAAGAAAATAAACTGCTCTCGAAAGCAGCCAACATTTTGGAAACACATTTCTAAAATACCAAGTTGCCATACAGGAATACATTGTGAGGTTTCAAAGTCTTGTATAATGATGTACAGTTTTTGAGAAATGGATTTGAAGTAGTAATTTTCTCAAGAAATTAAGCAATCAGTGAACATGGCTGAATAGCTCATCTTCGAACAGATTACGTTGTGTTTTCCCGGATTAATACTTGTAATTCACTAAGAAAATCGTTCCTGGAAAGTGATCACTCCGGGAACGCAGATAAAAAAACTAACCAAACACAAATTAATTAGTTGAACAAAGTGAATCACAACCCAGTGGATTCGAGAAGAGAATCAGGATGTGAGCAAAGTAATTGTATTATCAATTCGATAAATATATGGTAGTAAACTTGATAATTGCACTACGATACGAAAAGTTCTGCATATATGTAATTATAGATCGAGACTTTGTTTTTGTACATGGAGTTATACATTAATGAAACGTTTTCAGTCTTGAGATGTGTTCCGATATGAAATAATTCTAGTCTCCATTATTCTTCATTGTGAATGATTAGTTGCAAGGATTATATGTAGGTAAAATGGACCGTGCTCAAATCCTAACTAGTCTAAAGACAAAGTTACAATATCAGTATCTCTGAGAATTCAACCAAGTTTGTAGTATTTCAGTCAAATTACACAGTTGCATCATGATTTTTTCAATGGGTTCAACGACAGTAATAATAATCAATGTATATTGGTGTCGAATCAATGATTAATGAGACGATAGAAAAATGAGATGATGGTTTCTCAGGTGATGGGAAGGATAGTGGGAAAGTGGTCATGGCCTATATTGTGGGACTCATCCCTGCATTAGCCTAGACTACGGAGTGAAAACTACGAAAAACCAATGTGAAGATGGACGGTGGTGGAGATCGAACCAAGGTGTAATATGCCCCACACTTCCCAGATCACATGAAACGAGCGTGTTGAAAACTGCTCAAAATAAAAGAATTGAAAACTGTTCAATTTCAACCAATTATTATATACTGCACGGTCAAGTCTATTTTGTGAATATTGTAAACTCTTTTTGAGATCCCATATTTTTTCTGTCATTGAAGTAGTCTCAATAATAGAAAATTATTAACACAACTATCAACTGGAGCGCACTCCTTCATTATAATGTAGAACAACTGAACTATTGTATTTTAGGTAATTAGCAACGCATCAAAACAATAACTCATTTGGCTTGTATATTTCTCAAAATCAGGGTTTCGTATTCTAGTTACGACAAAAAATCCGTAAAATTTATCGCAAAATCTTACCGTAAAATCATTAAAATCTAAGCAGATGTTCTCAGACATATTTCCCATATAATTTGACACTCAAATTTGTAACATGCCTTCTAATAACCCCAAAGGTATGTGACAGTAAAGATTGAATGCATCTTCCGTAAATCATTCGATTTGATAGTTAATTGATCGTTTCTTCAGCCACATGAATTCACATGAATTGTCACAAATCCATGTGAATTTACGTGTCTTGAAAATTTTGAGTTATATTTGAAGAATTCAATTAGATCCACAGAAAAAGTGAAAAACATATGTTCTGTGAAACTAAAATGTATACTTGCCCGTGTATTAGATTTATTATCAGAAATAATTGTCAATTATTTGTTTGAAGATGTAGCGGATGATTCAAGAGATGATGATTCGGGCAGTGAATTTGATTACTACTTATCCGACAGAGTGTTGCACGACGATCACAGCAGTAAGTTACTTAGAAACCTTACTAATGCTCGCCTCGCGCCGATTTACACTTCACAAAAATGTTTCTTTGATGAAATTCACTCTCCATTGTTGAAGTATTAGTATTGTAGAGGATAATTTAAGTTTACATGGATGGAATAGTATGGAGAATGAGATGTAAAACAACTTTGAAGAGTAATTCAACCGCTCCTCGTGGCTCATTCAGCTAGGCAATGACAAAGAAACTAAAGTAAATTTAAGTCGAGTTTGGGTTTTGACTCCCGCATAAAGAATGGGGTTTTTAAAACGTGATTCAACTATAATCCATTCATTCGTGACTCCACATAACCTAGTGAGGTTTGTGGGGTTGTAAGTAGATTTTTAAGTGGGATTTTAATCAGCTATCAGAATAATTTTGATATTGAAGATAGTGGGGATGTTGAGCAGAAATGTATATTACCAGAATCATTACCAGTCGAGTAAAATTTTGAATGTTTTCAAATTTTCAAAGTATTCATGGAGCAGAAAAGCACAATATAATTTCCGTGTGAATATTTTCTCATTGGCTCAATCTTTTTACTATTACGAAAGAATAGCTTATGATTGTATAAAATGAACAATATAAACATTGCTTGGTGAAATAACAAAATAACAATATAAAATCTATATTTACATTCATATATGACTTGTTATATAAAGCAATCTAATCATGTACTTTGTATAATATAGAGCGTATATATATGTACCAGAAATGAATAATTGTTTGCATTTTTTAATAATGTTAGTTGTATGAAACCAATTTGATCTGAATAATTTAACAATACAGAAACATATACTGAAGTTCTTTCAATCTAATCAATATTTGATCAATTAGGTTAGAAAACTTATTTTTGTTTCAACTTCAATTCGTTATATATTCGATAGTTCAAATCAAAAGTCAATGAATGAACTAATAATCAATACTATTGTTATTTGCATATGTCCACTTTGACAGAGACGATAGAAAAAGCAATGCAGGTAAAATTAATGTAATAACTAGGAAAACGCAGCATATGCAGTGTAAGATGAGCGAGATTTTATATACATGTACTGGAAAAATGGTTAAGGTGTACAACTAAAAATAAATTGGAGTCATGTTTATACCTGATCTAAACCATCTGACCTCGTAATATTGCATAGGATTGAACATTTGTCAGACTAACAGACTTTTACCTTTGATTCGAGCTCCACAAAATATTTTTCAAAAGCCGTTTTCACCACTATTTCTTCGTCTTCATGCTGGAACATTCAGTTCAATCTAAGGAGCTATACTTTCATTAATAGACGCTCAATATTTCAAATTCGACAAAGAAAATGTTCTGCCTAGTGGGACAGTATTCACGAATCTCGAAAATATTAATTGTCGCTATTTACGATCAACATGAAAATGTAGTTTCATTTCCGAAAAAATGACCAATGTTGGTGGGGCAGATATAATCGCAAAACTTACAGTTTTTTTAGCACGACGTTATTGCGAAAGTATATTTTATTCTCCAAATTAGTATCAGTAAATATTATCGTTTCACGGTCTAAACATCAATAATGCATATTGAGTATAGCTAAATATAAAATAAAAAGGTCAAAGCAAAAAAAAAAGATATTTCTATGGTTTCATTAGATTTAAAAATGACTAAGAACCTATTGTTGAAAACAAAGATAGTGTCATACCATGACATAATCTTTAGTACATTTTTATATATATTATTTGATTTTCTACTTACATATTATGCATCAAAGATAACTAAATTATGGCAATTGATGACAGTATGCTCTATTGTGATTCCTATATCATTTAACTATACATTGTTAACAAAATAAGTGAGAGTATCATCATTTAAACTGCCTTGCTCTGTGAAATAATATATCAGAAGAAAATTAAAACATTCGATCAAATGAAGGATAGTAAAATTATCAAATGTATTAGAGTACGGTAACCACAGTTTCATTTTCAAGAATAACCATGCTGAAGTACACTTTATATCATTTGAAAGAAGTCTCAACTTGACGGTAAAATGCTGTACATCGGAATAACAATTGGTTCTGTAATTCTACTGAGTCTTTTGATTGCAGCTGAACCAATCCCAAGAGTGTTAGTCGTATCGTTTGACGGATTCCGTCACAACTACGTAAATAAAAGAAGTACACCATATCTATACGAACTACGTCGGGAAGCAACTTACGCCAAATACATGAAGAATATATTCCCAACAAAAACGTTTCCCAATCACCATTCGATCTCGACAGGCGTTTACGCAGAAGACCACGGTGTCGTTAACAATCACGTGTTAGAAAACGGAGAAGTATTGAATTACGGATCTCAACTATTTATGTACAACAAAGATGTCGTACCCATATGGATAACACTTGAGAAACAAGGTGGTGTTAGCGGAATTATGATGTGGCTCGGTGGCGAGTTCACATATCAAAACACGACCGCTACATTCTGTCAAGCTTTGAACAAAAAAACACCATGGGTTGAAAAGGTAGATACATTGATCAGATGGTTCTTAGATGAGCAAACTCCAGCCAACTTGGTGATGCTGTATTTCGATGAACCCGATGTTTCTTCACATGCGTTTGGTACTCATTCACCTCAAGTACGTGCACAAATACAGTGGGTCGACTACATCTCGAAATACATCGGAGACAAGTTGAAAGAAAATAAATTAGATGTCAATGTGTTTTTACTTGGAGACCACGGCATGATTGATGTACGATTCAAGAATATCATAGATTTAACACCAGAGAAAGAGCCAAAACTCGCAAAAATTAGAGATTTGTATACATCGATTGTCATATCTCCGACAATTCAAGTCTTTCCAAAAGATGGTAAAACAGATGAAGTTTTCGAAGCTTTCCGAGAGATTTCATTAACGAACAGAAATTTCAAGGTTTATCTCAAGTCAGAAATGCCAGTCATTTGGCGGTATCGGAATAATTCAAGAGTGTCTGATATACTGATCATGGCGGAAAAAGGTTATGGCTTTCATGATCTTAGAAAATTGAAACAAGGTCGGCCAATACCTGGACCTGGTTCGGTATTTGGTGTACATGGTTATGATAATAAAATGACAGAGATGTATCCGTTCTTTATGGCATATGGTCCTCAAATCGTACCCAACTATGAAATCAAGCCGTTTATGAATGTGGATTTGTTTCCGTTATGGTGTAAGTTATTGAGAATAAAACCGACTCCTAATCACGGTGATTATACGAATGTGGTGAAGATGCTACGCTGTGATCCAAATTACAATTGACTCAAAATGTATTAGCTGTTTCGATATATTTGTGAGTTCATCCAGTGTAATACAAATAATATAAATATGAAAATAATTGTCTGTTCGCATGAATTTATACAATAAAATGGCGAGTTTCAGGCAGCAAACTTTCGATCAAACTATTTGCTAGAATAATCTGAAATATGACGTAAAGACTGTAACTTTACTATCGTGCCGATAGATAGACAACAGCATCAGGTCTTGCCAAATTCATTGCTGGATTCATTGTATCTCTGTAAATTCAACGAATGAAACCAAAAAAGGTATTTGAATCATTTTAGAATGTTATCAAATAACGATTATTACAGTGATTTCCAACCCTGCAATGCTAAACACGAATTGATCTGGGGGGACTTCATCTTTCAAATGTGCATGTAAGTATAGCAAAAATCCCCATTTTCATTCTTCTACACAATTAGTTGAAAGAGTAAAATCATCAATTAGTATTTTTTGAGAATTTCTTGAAATGAAAATTTTTGTAGTGTAACTACAATTCGCAAATTGATTTGTGAAAAAGAAGCGTGTAATATTTTTCAAA
Organism: Brachyptera putata; assembly: GCA_907164805.1. Taxonomy (NCBI): domain Eukaryota; kingdom Metazoa; phylum Arthropoda; class Insecta; order Plecoptera; family Taeniopterygidae; genus Brachyptera; species Brachyptera putata. Next base: position 15,177,378 of record OU015466.1, on the reverse strand, counting down.
AACCTGTGTTTCGTCACTACTAATATTTATGAATAGAATGTATATAAGGGCAGATACGAAAGTTTAAAAAATACGGTTTGGTTATATCTCATTTCATGTGAAAATCTACTTCAGGAAAGCGTATCCATCTGATCTTATCTAACCACTATGGTTAAATAATACTACTCTTACGACTTCCATGCACTATTTCATAACAACACGTTTGGAAGATAGGTCACGAGTTCGAACCCAATTACGTGTATTTCCGTACATGGAACACCCGTTGTGAGTCTAAGATACATTAATACACCCCGCGCCTTCACTTTATACTTCCAGGCATCTGCTATAATTTATTACTACAACTACCAACATACTGTGCTTTCTAAAACCATGCAATTAATCTCCAAGCAATTAGCAATTAGAAAATACTACCGGTACTTGACAACCACTTGTAATTTCAAGCATTACAAGAATATTTAATTAATAGGATGTAATCCCTGAATCCCTTTAAGCATGGATAATAAATATCCCGGTGAAAAATCTGTGAAATAATTAAGTATAATATAGGTTTTATAGGTTTTATATAATATAGGGTATAATATAGTATAATATAGGTAAATATCGCATTTAATTAAAAGTTCAACGTTTATCCTGAATGGAATACTAATTTACAATTATAAAGCACGTTCGATCATCGTTTCAAAAATGGTTCCATAATAGGGCTACTGAATATTGGATTAATAATGAAATGAAGTATAAAAATACGGCAAAGTGGCACAATGCCATACGCAGCTATAACATTAATTGGTGGATACCTATAAAATGCAAGAACATGTAGTAAAAACTCGAATGAAATATAAAAAATCACTGACAATTAATGACAAAAATATACAAAAACAATACATATGGTGAGAACAATATCAAAATAAATACAATGAACATTAAAATACAATAACAATGAAAAACATGAACCAATGATGAGATATTTTTAAAAAATTGGTCATATAGTAAAAATGTCAAATAGGAAATATGAATAGATGAATGGATGTATAAACGGATAAATAACGATGAATGAAATAAATATCAATAAAATAATTTAAAAAAACAAGAAAATAGGCAACATCATCAATTTTGTAATAAATAAGAAGAGAGAAGAGAAAGAATAAGAAGACAGAAGACAAGAACGAGAGGAAAAGAAGGAGACAAGAATAAGTAGAAGAAAAGATCAAGATAATAATAAGATCCAATATTTTTTTTCTCTGCCCAATGTGAACGTTTGATCTCTTCTCTATCCTTGATATTACTACCTCAAGATTTATTGTTTGTTGTTTATGTTAATTATCTCAATAATAATTATTCTCTGGGGTGTTAAGATCACTCTGTTGACCAAGCGATCTCATCGTCCATCCATAGTCTTGATTGGAGAATGATGATTTTTGTATCCAGTTTCAATGTTAATGAAATAATAAAAAATGCGCCCTATTCTAGGTGTTTCTGGAGCATGCATTATCTCGATAATAAACCATATAACTATAAACCTATATAGCTATAAACCACAGAACTAACGTAATCCATACGTAGGTACCTATAAGAACAGGTGACTTATTTATTGGGTTAAAGAGGTTATATGAAGGTTAATAAACCTTATCAATATATTTCATGAGTACAGATAAGACGCAATTGAATATTTTTGTTAGTTTTAATGTATCGGCACACCTAATGGGTCGATACGAAATTGATACGACAAATGGTCCAATCTCGTCGGCCATCTCACAATGGCTTATATTATAACCACATGTATGTCCCTATCTTTTATGACAGTTGATAGGAAACAGTTCACTGCTCTTTGATACCAGCTTACGTAATCATGACGCAAGTTGAAAAAAAAAATTAAATGCAGTTAGTAATTGATAGGGCCTAACCTCAGATTTTTATGGGCCATTATGGGCCAGTGTTACTAAAGAAATCTACATTTTTTTATAATTCACATTCTTTGCTCAAGTCCTGTATATGCCATTTTTTAGCTGAATTTGTATGCAATTAATTTGATAATGAAGAAGAGCAGTGAGACAATAAGACATATTGTTTCCGATTTGTTACCTAGCTAGATCTTCGGCATATTTTAATATATGAATAAAAGTGAAACAGTGAGCTTGGTATAGATTTCAGTAACAAATGCAATTAGTTTAGAGTATGCAGGCATATTTTTATTCATATTCAAATGACAATTTACATGACATATCGCATTCATCTCTCGATGAACATAGATCTATCTAACAGTTATTACTATACTCATAATAGTATACCAGGATACTAATATACTGACTTCTCTCAATATCCTTTCTAGAATCATCAACAGCCCACAGTAACCGGCTGCAAAAGATCAGCAGAAAATGCAAACCATTGTTGTAGGTGGTGACTTCATGACTTAGACAAGATTCAAGACATTACAGAAGTAATGGGACTGAGTCCAAGTCACTCAAACTACAGTTGAATGCGTCCAAACGAATAGCATACGAAAATTACAACTCTTTTGGAAACCACTGACCACGGTAATAGCTGAAACCGTTTTAATAAACACATCAACTCACAATAAGTAAATTTCAACGTCAAACCGTGGAAAAAGGATTCTCCATGTAACAGTATTTCATACGAGATAGAAAAAATGATCACAATTTGGAAAGTTTGGAGTGAAAATCGCGATAGAAATCTATCACATTCACATTTATATTTACATTAAGAATCATTGAAAAAACATATATTCGCAGATAAAATTGGTATTCTCTTCAAGTATGGATCATATATTTGTTTAACAAAACTATTTGTTGTTCATTCATATTATCTGTCTATGACAGATTTAAAATGACTTGAAGCCCAAAACCCAATTTTATTGCAGTTCAAACGTTTAGTGATTTCATAATAATAATAATAATAATAATAATGATAATAAATCATTTATTTCATCATTGTACATGTACAATCACTCATGTGCACATTGATTCATAAAATAAATCTGTACGAGTATTGAAAATTGTCAGTTATACATATAAATAAAATGTAAGAGTATTTACATTACAAAGACATTAGTAAAATTCACACATATATGATAAAATAGCAGCAGAAGTTGAGTTTTGAGCTGCTCTTGTCAGAAATAAAAAGACATTCAAGGTGTCAAGTTTATAAAATGAATACAGTAATTACAATTGCAATGTTTGGCCGCTTGGATGAATTCGTCGATATTATAAAATGCATGGGTTACTAAAAAACTTTGTAACTTTCTTTTATAATTTATCCTTGTTCTGCTTTGCTGTTTTAGAATGGTTGGTAGGTTATTGAAAAGGTATGCTCCGACATTTATAGGATCTCTATCCGCAATCTTATATGACACATTCTTCAATCTGAAGTTATCCCTGCCTCGGGTGAAGTGCCCATGCATTTCAGAATTTGCTTCGAATAATTCAGGATTATCCCATTTGAACAGTAATACACTAAGTATATACAGACTAGTCACAGTTAATATCTTCAATCTACAAAACATATTCCTACATGATTCTCTATATTTCAGTCCACATATTATTCGAATTGCTTTTTTTTGGTATTTAAATACATTGTCCGCCTTTATAGATGCTCCCCATAGTGTTATACCGTATTGAATATGTGACTGAACATTCGCAAAATAGACCGTTCTACAGGTGTCAATACTCACTTGTTTGGCTACTGTATGTAGGGCAAAGCAAGATGAGGCGAGTTTCTTACATAGCTGATCAACATGTTGAGACCATTTCAATTTATAGTCTATTACAATGCCTAAAAATCTACACTTTTCAACCGCTTCCAGATTCCAGGTGTTATATTCTATATTGAACTGATTCAGTCCACCTTTCAGTTGGTAGCGGATCAGGCAGGTCTTTTCACCATTGAGTTTTAAGTCATTTGCCTCGAACCATTTATCCAACTCATACAATACAGTTTTGGCATTTCCAATTAGGTCTACTTCGTCTCTTCCTTTCACTATTACACTTGTGTCATCTGCATATTGCACGATGTCACATATATTCTCTGGCATATTTGCCTCCAGGTCATTCACATACAGCGAGAACAGTACGGGACCCAAGATTGACCCTTGCGGAACTCCATGTTTAACATCTAACCAGTTGGATTTATTATTTTCATTTAGCTGAACTCTGTGACGCCTGCCAGACAGATAGGACTTGATCCACTCTAAAGCCACTCCACTGATACCATAGTGGTCTAATTTTGCTATAAGTTTCTGATGGCTTAGTGTATCGAAAGCCTTCGATAAATCACACATTAGTGTAGCAGTTTTTCTTCTGCTTTCTAAATCATTCACAATTGAATGTACCAAGTTATATGATGCTGTTACAGTGGAACATTTCTCTCGAAAACCATGTTGTTTACTTGTAATTAACTTATTAGTGTTCAGATAATCATTTAATCTATATAAAAAAGCCTGTTCTAAAATCTTTGAAAAAACTGGAAGTAGTGAGAGTGGTCGGTAGTTGGTCATATCTTTCTCACAACCCTTCTTTTTGTACACTGGTTTGATAGTGGCTAACGCCGCCTTAGTGGGGAACCGTCCAGTCATGAATGAAAAGTTGATTATTTCAGTTAATGGTCTAGCAATACATGCACTAGCACTCTTAATTACTATTGAAGGAATTTCATCCCATCCCGTAGTACGTTTCAGTTTTAATTTATCTATTATTTTCATAACTTCCATTTCATTAGTAAATGACAGTTGCATTTTTACATTATCACCTGATACATGTACTTTATTCAACCTATTAAGGCAGTCATCTATTGAGTCGCTTCTATCAGTGATTATTGTCTCTGCTATATTAGCATAGTAGCTGTTCAGAGAATTGGCAATATCTGTTTGATTGTTCATCATCTTGCCTTCAACTTCCAAGGAAATGGGTACTTGCGTATTTTTACATGTTGTGGATTTGCCCATACACTGGTTTACCACCTGCCAAGTTGCCTTCGATTTATCACTTGCTCTGTTAATTAAATCACCATGAAATTTCATTTTTGCGTCTCGAACTACCTTGTTTACATTTTTAATCAATATATCAATACATCAATCAATATATATTGATTGATGTACGCACATACAGTATACACACACATGATTTTGAAACAATTCATCTCAATGAAGGGAATTTCTGATTTATTCGTAGAGAGAGAATGGAGTGAATGATAGTCAGGGTGATAATGATGAATCGAGAATACATATTTGAGTATGCATAATTGTACTACCACTATACATTTTTTGAAATCTGTTTGAAATTGATTGAAAGTTAGTCTGGACTTCAGTTATACAATCACATTCGAATGAATTGAGAAGCATAGAGAAAATGTTCTGAGTTTCAATGAAACAATAAAATGTTGGTTCCTTTGAATTTATTATAATTAGAAGTGAATCTGGTTTCACAGATTAGGTCTCAGGGTGGCATTAACTATTTGAATTAACAAGTCTGCAATCAGAAATCAAGTGGAATGAATTCATTACATTAGTCACATTCAAGTCATTTTTATTGAACGGACATGAAATGTTCAATTATACTTAAAATTCCACAGTGGAATTCCATGCATTAACTTGATTACTAAAATACAAAACAGAATTTCATTTGCGTGTAACAGATCACGCTTTTATCAATTAAACTCATTGCCAGTAATGGACATACTTCCAATCAATGAATCAAATTGACCTGGGAATCAATCTAATTGTGATCTCGATTGTTTCATGCGATTAGTTATCCGTATAGCTAAAATCACCAAACGGACGCATTTCAGTTCGAATTGAGAACATAATAGTATTTCTCAATTCAGTCTAAATAGTGTAAATATGTCTTATCTAGTCTGTACAGGCCAGTCTGTAGTGTATTTGTCTATTCAGAAGTTGAATCGGTGGGTTTGGCTCATCCAAATCAAAATTTCATTCGACACAAGCCTCTTACCCACAATCTAGCGCTTGCAATCAGTGAAAAAAACCTTGATACCACAATCTCCTGCAATCAGTGACAAAACCTAAAAACCTATAAAACATTCGACTTCCAACAATTTGTGAAGGTAATCAGCGTATCCACAACTTCAACGTATCTACAAGTTGCTAGAGAAGTAGTCGTTGATACAGTTGGTACTAAGTACAGTTTGTTCACAGTCCAGTCGGTCGGTTCTTGGAAACATCGACTTTTGGAACATTTTACTTTTAGGACAGTTCAACCATCCTCATCAAAAGAGATGGAGGGCGCATTATACCACCAGGGTAATTATCATCCATCTCAGTTGTAGACAGCTGGTGTAAGAATTCTATATATCGATTCATATACTCAAATAGTTTTCAGAATACATATAGTATTCATATAGTAAGCAAACCACTCCCCAAACGTTTTCACCGTATATTGTGAAAACAAATAGTTCCATATTTCACAGCATTTATTATGCAGTATTATTATATATTTTGGATAAATTATCTTGTCTTGCTGTGACTTGAAATTGTAGAAGAATCACCAAGTATGTTGTTACGCTGCCAACGATCTGCAAACATATGAAAATTACACCAGTATTAAGGAATTCAGTCTGTTTTTTGTAATTGTCTCATTCATTCATTTATTATGTCTTATCTACAAAGACGAAGTTATTCTGGAAAAACTTATGTATCTATGATTTCGTGTTTCCATATGAAACATTTTGGCGATTCTAGAGATATCAATTTTAAGATATTCACCAAATTATTTATTATCTCTCTGCACAATTGCCATCGCTAAATTGTGAACCAGAATAAAAAATATATCAACTCAGCAACAGGTATTCTTACCGAGTGAAGTAATGTTGCATTCAGTGGAAATAACCCACAAGCCGAGAACTGCACTTTACGATGGAGCAATTGCTGGGAGAAAAGCCGTAACTATAACAAAACATAAATGAAAGGAAAATATGATCGCCCTCTTCTCATCATTGCTCACAAGGACTGCATATTGCATATGAGCAAAATGAGTGTATCTTTTTGTTTTGCAGTACGAAAGAACATTATTATTATATCTACACAATTCTTCTGGAATCATAAAATAATTCACGTAGAGGTCAACTGGAACATATTTTCATTGAATCGAATCTACAAATTATTTCAAAAAGTGGTATCTCAGCTTGAAAATCGTTCATGTGGAACCTACCCTTTACGGACTAGACTGGCTTGTCATCTGTATCCTAAAATGTGGAATAATTTCCTGTGTCAAGTTTTGGATGATAAAAGAATCTATAAAGACTGAGTGATGAAAGTTAGTCCAACTATTAAAAATAGAGTATCACAATTTCTAGTTATTCTTACAATTGTTAGACAGATTCCAACTTTACAGAACATATTGCAATATATAAAATAAGAATACAAAATATGAATTTTGTAATAGAAGCATACTTCCTATGAGAAAACTAAACTTCTTACAACTACATATCATACTTCTTATGACCACATGCCATGTTCTATAACCACACTCCATTATTCTTACGACTGGATCTCATTCAAAATTCCAATAGAAGGCAATAACAACATTGTCTTACGTGCACTATTCGTATTGTTTTCATTTTCTGCTCAGAGCAAATATTGCTTTTCTCGTAACTATTTTCTTTAAACATTAAATGAATTCCAAACTCGGTACTCACTTCATTGCGGACACTAGCATTTTCTCTATTTTCCACTATTAGTTTGTGTACGAATACTGCAACTGTTTCAGCCTGTAAACAATTCACATGGTATGTTTTGATGAAGATAAATCATTGATGAGTAGAAGCAATGATTCAATCACATCCGCACATATATCATTAAAATCAATAAAACAATAGTATTTGAGAATTATCAATTAATATACAAGTAATCAATATAATATAATTGAATAATTTTATACTATCATGAAGATTTCAAATTCCTCTTCATCAGTGCTAATTTTCTCCACGATCGTTCCATGACGGCAGTTTCAGCGTTTAGATAATTGAAATTGACTTTAGGAAAAGCACATCAGAATAGATGTGCGAGATATTTGCAAGAAATGCAATTAAATTTACAAGGCCATTAACCAGTTATGGAATAATTGAATCTTTATAACTATGATAACCATATTAACCATATCACAATAATCATATTGAATATTCAGAACACTTGACAAAGGACAATTTCTCCGGTTAACAAAAAGATAGTTATCTCCACTTTGACGATTGATTAGCTATAACGGCCTGTAATCGATTGAACTCTTTAAAGAACTTTTTGTTTTATGGCTCTAATTAATTGAAATGGTTGACCATTATGAAGGTTTTTGTATTATGCCATGTAATATACCAACTCCAGTTGACCTGAGAAACAAAACAGCATTTATGATCAAAGGGCTAACCCGTTTTAACAACTCTCTATTACAACTACTTCACGGGCACTTGAACAAAAAATAGAAAATATTTTTATTCAAAATGGATGATCCGATATAATTATGTCAAAATTGGAAAGAATAGAAAAGTGACTTTTAGTGGAAATGTCATTTTTAAAGAAAAGTGCGTTTTCCATGATTTCATCCAAAGTTTCAATGAGACTAATTAATCTATATTAAATTCCGTGAAAATAAAAAAATCTCTGACGATTATTTTTTACCATTTTTTCCTTCAGTATAGTTGAAACTTTGTAACTTCAAAACTTTGTATTGGGTTTTCTCAAAGTGGAATAACGGATTTCTCGAAAACTAAGATGATATCAAGTTACATGAAATGTAGTTAATTAATTTGTGTGTGAAAAGTTCCATCAGAATTTGTTTCTACGTTATATCTGTGAGCATACCAGAATAAGAAAATACAGATAATTTGCGGATAAATTGAGTAACTGCTGGCGCTCATCCGAATGAAATATCAAGTGGTTCAATTAGAGGGCATTAGAACCCTGGAACTAGATTTCAATTAATATGATGCTATTTACTTCCCCAGTTTCTGAGAACCATAGAAATTATCAGCTCAATTCCAGACATTTTTTTTTTTTTTGGTTTTCCAGAGATCTCGAGTCATAACGTAGACATTACTGATTCTGTTTAGAAATATAAACAGATTCAAGTAATGTGTATGAGACTCGGAAAAAGAGCCAGGTCCTGGAGTAAAAATCAATCTATTATAATTTCTGAAATTAAGATGATGATTTCAAGTTTTCTCCAAAATTATTGAAATAAATATCGTCACTATCCGTTGAAATCTAGTTTCAGGGTTATGATGTCCATTAAATATGTTGTTTAGTGTTCTCACCTCACTGCTGGTCAGCGCACATGGTACAGCGATGTAAATCACTTGCAGCAATACCGTCATCACTAAAATGAAGGAGTGCACCATATCCTGAACACTCAATGCATTATTCAACAGAAAAACGATACAATAATTCAACTCCGTCGTCAGATTTATGAACGATGACGTAACAAATAACAATATATGTCCTGAATACATGTAATTGACAATGGCAATGACGTCACAAACCTCACTGTGGATATATCTCACATGTTTCAAAGTAGAAATTGTAGGGTAAACGTGTACAGTTTCAAGCGTTTTCGTTTTGAAATAATTACTGAACCAACAACGAGATGTTGGTGTTTTAATTAATACATTCTTCATCAAGAAAAATCTTTCTTTCAAAATAAAAATAATAGACATATAATAAGAAATGAAAACATATATGAATATTTTTGGTATTTGATATAGAAACCAGTACATTTTTAATGTAAAATCACTGAAACTTGTGAAAAAAGAATGTAATAATATAATATAATTCATGAAAAAAAGTGCGAAACTTGACAATAGAAAAACAAATGTGATTTTCTGTTGACGTCGATATCCCATAAATGTGATATTTACATTTCTGAATAAACTGTCAATTTGATTGATTTTCCCTAATAGTTTGGGCATTGTTTGAGATCTCATATTTGTGAGAATGAGAATAATGGTAAGAATCGCGTCAAATGTGACCTGAGAATAGCTAACCAGCCTCTGTATTCGAAGTTTGGATTCGGTGTCAGTGTCTACCAGGTCAATAATGGTGACAATCATTGCACTGATGATTACGACGATGAAGATGATTCCCAAGAGGATTGATGGTATGCTGAGTTGAAGTCTTCGACAGCCGACTTTACCGACAAGCCTGTAGGGCGCTAGGCCGAGGAAACGTGATAGTGTTAATATAGAGTCAAGTGCTGAGTAGAGATCCATAATCGAAAATGATGATTAGCTCAAAGTTGGTGGAGTTCAACCTCCAAGAGTCAAATTCAGATTATCATGAACACACGATTATTATCTGGTGATAATATTAATACAAATATTGATATATCCGTCTGAAATTGAATAAAATTGTTTTTATAAAGATTGTTATTTCGATTTCACTAACAAATAACCGATTTTCATTTTGTTCCAGTTAACCTATCAATCTTATCAATCAGTCACAATTATCCGAGAATAAATATTCGTAAAATACGTAAGAAAAGTGTATTGCAACATCAACTGTTAACAATAAATGGAAAAACATATTATTCTGTGTTTTTTCCAGTATTTTCAATGAAAATCGGTAGTGGATATTCCACAAGTTTGATAACACATTCGATTCGTGTGTGTATCAATTATTAAGAATTCTAACTAATTCAAAATGAAGAAACATTTGTTTTTGCTGCTACACCTCCTTATATACAAGGCAGCTTGATCAACTTTGACGCTATTAAATTCGGTTTTTGTTTAGTGATGCACGACGTCGTGACCCTCCACAACGCAACATGATATACTCGTATAGCAGACAGAGCCTTCTGTCGACTAACTTCAGTCTTCGGTTCTACGTTTTGTTGTATGAATAAAGCACACATCATTACGCCGTTCGGGTCATTACGTCGATCAAAACTGTCTAGATTCGTTAAGTGAGACATATTAACAAGGTTGTTTCCTTGCTTTGATAAAGAGAATCAAATGTAATTTCACTATATTGAAATATGTATAATCATACGTTCTATATGAACATATATATTCATCAACATATTATATTTGTATGATTATTCATGATCATTTTAAATAGTATATGCTGACCCACAAATAAACACACAATAAAATATTTCGCTAGTAGAAATCGCGAAAATACCTTCTAAAATGTTCATAAAGATCAAAATATCAAAAATTACTTCGGAAATGTCCATAATGGTTCAATTAATAAACTCCAAAATTTCTTGTAAATCGCAAAAATCACTGAAGAATGACAATATTTCCATAAGTACCCCCCATCCCCCTCCAATACACATATTCTTACTGGTCATTACCATTTGTTCTTTTTTTACTTTTCACTATATTTTATACTGTCAGCTCTATGTCTGTACTCGATCGTCTATCTCTATCTGCAACATCTCAATCACCCGATTCTCTTGCTTCACTCATATCGGCCATATGAAGCCTTCGAAGCCGAGTCCCCTCTTGAGGTGTTGGCACTCCATTGTTCAGCCAGCAGACTCTGTTGCTTCGCCACTTGGAACTGAATGAGAATAACCAAGTACGTCGTCACGCCGCCAACAATCTGAAGATACGCACAGGTTTTCTGTTAGTTACCCACAGACGCCAACCTACATATTGGGTATTATAGTCCGAGGGATACATGTTCGAAGGTTCAAAGGTGGTTATCCATAATAAGGATTTCTACAAAACACAGATTCATATTGACGAACTGTACTTCAATGGAGGATGTCATGATTTGGATTCGATGCCATATATGCACCCGACTACCCGTTCACACGATGAAGTTTTCATCGAAATAATTGAATTCAGTGGATGGCTTCAAGTAATTCAATTACTTTCAAAAAAAGTAATTCATACAGAGAAAAATTGAACCTAACTAATGAATGGAAGATTCAATCAAAAGTTGAATTCAATGCTTTTCGTTTGAAACATTTCGAATTTCCATCAAAGATAGAATGAAACTGACCAATCAAATGTGTTTAACCCCACTGAACAGCTATTTAATCGTGGCAACGTAAATATGCTAAGCTTACCACAAAATTGAACTCAACTTATTTTGAATATTGTGAACGACAATTGGTTCGATTTGATTGATGTTTATGCCTCAATTCAATGTATTTGATGTCAAAATGCACTATGTAAACGAACCTCAAATTGATAAAATAAATATTAATTTGATGAACTTACGGAATAAAGCAACGTCGCGTCAAGCGGGAAGAACCCACAAGCTGTGAACTGCAATTTACGATGGAGCAATTGTTGGGAGAACAGTCGTAGCTGAAGAAAATAACATTAAGTGTTGATCTGTTACAGTTTCATTCAATTGTGAAAGACTTCCAACTTATTTTACTCACTTCGTTCCTGACGTATTTGATTTTGGTTCTAACTACTAATTTGTGCACGAATGTAGCAACATTGTTAGCCTGGAAAATAATGAAATATTGATGATAAATTTACAGAATAATGTAGAAAAACCAGCAAAACAAAAATGTACATGAAACAAGAAATAAAATGTTCGTGATCCTCGTTCTGATCCTCAACAATATTGATATCTTTGAATGTAGTCAATATAATGCACTTCAGTATCATTTTGATAGATTGAAGATTGCATATAATAATGCCAAATTCTACATCATGAAAAACTATCAAATTAAAATTTGAATTTATATATATATATACACGTGGAGAGAGAGAATATCAATCGTAGGGTATCTCCAATGGTATGTTGCACAGTTTTCGAATCAATTGGACGATCTTTTGTTAACCTCATTAAAAATATTGTCACATTAAAAACATTATCTCCTGAGTCAACTCACATCCTATAGCATCTTACATATTATTCAAACTCTCCAGCTCAAGTTGAATTACCTTCCCTTACCTTCACACTCTCTCTCTCTCTCTCTCTCTCTCTCTCTCTCTCTCTCTCGCTCTCTCTCTCTCTCTTTCTCTCTATCTATCTCTCTCTCTCTCTCTCTCTCTGTCTACATCTCACCTCTTTGCTCGTTAACTCACAAGCTGCTGCGATGAATACAACCTGAAGCACAACTGTCAATACTAACAGTATCGAATGCACAATATCCTGCACGCTCATTGTACGAAACAGCAATCTTATGACACAATAGTTCATCTCTGTCGTCAGATTCACAAACGATGACGTGTAGAATAGCAAGATTTGGAACGAATAGATACTATTCAACCTAACAGTGATGTCACATAATACATGGTGCAGACATCTGAGCTCGTCTAAAGTCTTCACGCTTTTCAAAAGAAATTCTTTTCGCGGACTGTGTCGGTAACTAACGTTTGACAATCCTCTCTGTATCAATTTGAACCTTTCCCTGATTACTAATAAAATACACATGATATACGAGGTGAAAATATATGTAAACACCTTCGGGGTTTGATATAGAATCCAATACATGATGGTGGTATAACTAAGAATTTCAGTTTGCGAAGCTAAAGAATAGCACATGATGGTATAATTTAGTGAGAACATGATTCCACTGAAAACAAGGAGAATGGAAAAACAGTATCTCAAAGAATTGAAAGAAACGCTTGATTGAAATGCTCGATCAATGTAATCAATATGTGAAATCAGATTTGATATATGCTTAGCATTGATTCTGCTCATAGCAATGATGAAAAGAGCTAGTAGTACGTCGGAACTTAGTTGGAAGTAACTGACAGTGGTTTGGATGACGAGATGAGCGTCCCGTAGTTTTACGTGAGACAAGTCAATCATTCCGAGTATGAAGATGATGCTGATGATGATGAAAATGATTATATTGTAGAATGTTGTTAATGAAGCGAGTTCTAAGCGTCGATAACCGATTGGTCCTTGGAGCTGGAATGGTGCTAAACCGAGTAATCGAGCGACGAAGAAAATCGGATAGAGAGACGAATACACGTCAATTTGACGAATTGGTTCAGTCATTTTACTTCTTACGATTTGACCTTACATTTATGTATTTATATATTCATCCATTATGGTTTACGTACAGTGGAAATGAACTGTATAGAGGTCATTTCAATTCTTGCCGAGATATTCTTATAGACCAGCTTGAGTGACGAGTTGACTTTTCAGTTGATTGTATTTGATGTCGGTTACTATCAATTAAGATATTGTATTTAATAATATATCGGTATTCTGTATAGAAACCTTTTGTTTAGAAAAATATGTCGTACTGTTTTTGTTCCTGTTGGCAATGTCATTATAATTCAAATTGAATTCATCATTCGACGAGTTCTACGGCATTCGAAATTTCTCAATATTCGACTTTAATAACTTCAAAATAAATTTATAATCAGTTTTCAAGAGTGTATAGTATGTTTGTACTGCAATTTGTTTTTGCTCGAATTGGAACAGTTGTTGCTACACATTCATAGTTCAGTAACCACTACACATTTCTCCACAAAAGGCACTCGTATTTATATCAAGTGTAACATTATCATCACTGTTGCGGGTGTATTGAAGTTTAACATGCATATCAAATATGCATTCATGTGTGAAGAAGCGAACAATATACGGTGGGGAGATAATTTGTTTTGTATGGATGCTGCATTTCTATTAAACTTGTCTCCTGTCATCTTCTGTTTTCCTGATAGCATCACAACATGTCACATCACGTTTAATAATGCAAAATAAGTAGAATTGTCAATATTTCAAATTGAGTGACAGATAAAGTGGTTGACAGTGTCTCAATATTATTCAGCCGAAGTAGACATTATTTGAAGTGTGTAAAATATTTTATGACATAAGTTCACCTTCTGACTGGTTCGGTTAGTCTGAGCATATTACTTTGGAAATTCTAGTCAAGACGGGCGTGGGTTCGAGTTTTACACAAGACATACGTTTATTGTTATCATTATTTGCGTATGACGCGTGCCCCAAATAACCCAGCTGTTGGTGGGGTTGAAGAGTGAATAATAATCATGCTCTATATTTTTTCTTTGAAATGTTAAAGACCGCAAGGAACGGTCCCACCAATTCATTATTTCATCCTTTATTGGCAAACAAATATTCGATGTCAAGAATTCGATGTTATAATAGCTAGTGCAATAGTTGACCGAGCCGTGATGGCGGCCATTATGTACAGTTATTGAGATTAAATAGAACATAAATCTTGCATATTTTTCAACTTGAATTCAAGTCAGGTTAAAACCAGCTGTCCTCAATGAAATTATCGTTTTTAATAAATCACGTATCATAACTCTTGGAATATTTTTAATTAAGTTTTTCCACGTCCAAAATGTCATAAGTTTTATCATTCAAAGTTTATAATTTCAAGTCAGA
This sequence comes from Brachyptera putata, assembly GCA_907164805.1. Taxonomy (NCBI): domain Eukaryota; kingdom Metazoa; phylum Arthropoda; class Insecta; order Plecoptera; family Taeniopterygidae; genus Brachyptera; species Brachyptera putata. Next base: position 15,162,089 of record OU015466.1, on the reverse strand, counting down.
TACCACTATTTACTAGCATCTGAGAATTATTTGTACATGCAAATATACCTAGAATATGTCATGAGAAGTATTTTGGAAGCTTGCATGTATAAAAATCTGTGCATATTAATTAACAACTTACATGTTTAAAACAATACACATAATGAACGGCAGATTTTCAACTAGTTTTTGTCCACAGTTGTACTTTGGAGAAGTTCTGTCCCTAAACCAGGAATAACGATCTCAACTTGCATCCCTAGTCCAAACTGACGAACGGAGGTGTTGTATCAAGCATCGATGTTGATGAAAAGAGGTATATATAAAAATATATTGGACAGGTATATTCGAAATGATGAGCTGAATAAAATTAGTTTCGCAATTAAAGATCGTTCATGACTTTCGGAATGGATTTGTGATGAATAAGTTACCTGTAATAAAATCAATAATATATAGTAACGCAAAATCGTAATTGAAGATCGTAATTTTCGTGATGTCGTTCAATAACTGAGACGAGTGGTCGAGTGGCTAAAACACTGAACCATCATTCAGGAGAAAGAGGTACGATCCTTGCTATGGTCGACCATCCTGACAGGGGTTTGTGGTGGTTTTTCCCCCTCGGTCGCGTGAATACAGAGACGGTTCCTGAACAACGTGTCACGGCCAATTCCTCTCCTCTATCAAAGAACACCTAATAAAATGACCCTTCATCTCATTATCTCATACATCATTCACGACACCAATAGTAAAATGTACCCAGACTGATATGATTAACTAACTCAGTAAATAACTAAGGTGATGAACTAAAACAAATACAAAAAATTAAACGTTTAGTTACATCTATCAATGAATTATCGATTTATGCAATCAGAAGTGGTACCTCCAATGGAATAAGGTTTTTGAATATGATTCTACTAAAAAAATCACTAATTACGATTCACTTTGATTCAAAATATACCAAATGCTTTGATTATCGTGAAAAAATAATGATTATATTTATAATTAAAAATGAAATAAGTATTGTGCAATTCATTATTACTAATATTTTCATCGAATTGCGCATGTCTCCTGATGTTTATGATTCCACTAATTATTCATGGGATCACACTTCACAAAACTCCGATGAATTTCGTGATGTCCGTTCTGACACAACTCATTCTGATTGTATCTAAAAGCTCCGAAACATAACGATGTTGCTAGAAATGTCCAACGACCCGTTCTAATATCTTCAACCAAACTTTATTCAAAGCTTCATTGATTAAGCTGTCTTTCAACATGAAAATGACAAGAGATTTTATTCAACTATGCAAGGTTGATATGGTTAGAGATAAAGTAGTTTACTTTACTTTATTGTAAATATCTATTGTTGAATCGAAGCATACTTAATGTCAACTTCGATCATTTCCAAACAAAATTAATTCCAGTTTTGGTGTTCAGTTGCTCATTATACTCGCTCAAAGCTACACTTGAAATAGAACGCAATATTATACAAGAAAGGATGTCCGAAAACTTGTAAAAGTATAAACGTGAGGCAACATTCATTGTAGTTTCAACTGGAAGACTATACCAGCAACTATAGGAATATTATAAATACAAGCTAGAATCTGTCCAATCTGAGGCACAATCTGAGTTTATTTGAATATCGTATGATTTTGGGGCAGAAGAAAAATGTGATTCTACGTAATTTTTATTAAACAGTGAAATTAAAATCTCAAATCTTCGGAAGACCAGAGTGAAATAAGCATAAGGAATAATGGACGTGTATTCATCAGTGATGCCAATCATTTTAACATGTCGTTCTCTTGGCATAGCACCATACCAACACAAGAGAGCAAAACAAAAACAAACAAAAGATGCAATATCTTTCTGTAAAACTGCAGTTATCTATTCCTTCTTCCTGCTAAGTTGCATCATACTTGTCTACATACTTGCTCTATTGGACAAACTACGAGTCTACAAAACAAAACCTCCAAGCATCCATGCTATCGTCAATCATTTACAACACACTTTTGATTTATTTCTAGTCATTCTATTAATGATAACCAGCTGGACAAATTCGAAAATAATGATCTGCATTTTGGAAGATATTGATTCGATCGATGGATCATTTCAATCTATAGATATAAAAATTCCATTCCAATCCGAATTAGTATTTGCAGTTTTCCAGTTAAAGTCAGGTTTGGTTTGTTTTGTTGTAAATTATGCGTTTGTCATTACTATTTATTCAGCAGGACCAGAGTCGGTATCTTATACGGGTATTTTGTACTGGATTCAGTACCACGTACCCAAAACAATCGTGTTCTTCTATGTTATACAGTTTATAGATTTTCTACTCTTGATCAGACACAGATTTGTTCTGATCAATAAACATTTGGTCTGTCTGTTGGGTAAAGGTTTTATCACAAATAAGACCGCTTCAGTGAAAGGTAAGTGAAGAAAGCACAGTCTGATGATACTCCGAACATTTTGATAATATAACATGCATTTAATTTATACTATAAATAGCTGCAAAGGACAAACTTGTAATTGCTAACAAATGTATTTTTTTTTTCTAATATTGAGTTCAAAAAGTGGATAGAGTTCAAATTTTGTTCAGGAACAAAATATGGTGAAATTGAGCTTGAAATTTTATAATGAACTTAATTGTTAGATGAGCGTAGCGAAGATTTTCATTCCATATACCGAAAAATTTTGGGCTTGGTTTATATGTTTTTTTTTTTTTTTTTTTTTTTTTTTTTGTGTGTAATTTTGTACGCGGCATACAGGTCAGGAAAAAGTTTCAATCAACTCGAAACTTTTTTTACAAATTGGTGTTATACCAGAATAGGTTGGGATTGTTTTTCAGAAAAATCGGTCAAACGGATTTTCCGGAAAAAAATCGGAAAGTATGGAAATTCCCCATAAGAATAGGCCAGGGGAGAAATACTTGGAATTTTATTTTTTTCAAAAGCTCTCAAATTTATACTGAGTGTGGAAAGAACTATCATACACATTTTAAGCGACTTATGGAACAATCGGATGTGAAACAACGAAGAAAACTCATTTTTAATGTACTTTTTTACACATCAATAAAAGCAATTAAGAAAAGCAATTAAGAAACTATTAAATGTGAGCAACAAGTGTCACCAATAAATTAAAACGTTTAAAATCTGTGATGGATATGAAGAAGGCACTGGTTTAATTGTTTGGAAACCAAGGTCCATATACCAACAGGCAGCCGTGGTTTTTGAACTTTTGAAGTGATCCATGGCCTGTATATGTACATTGAGCTGACAAAATGTTCTTAATTCTACATTTCCATACTTCTAAGCTCATCTCACAACGCATATAAGGCGTTTTCCTAGTATTTTGAAAACGCACCTTGAAAATAAATACGAGAAAAACAAACCAAAAATGCAATATTTTTCTGTAAAACAACAGTTAGGCCTATCTATGTTTTCTCCCTGCAAACGTCTATATATATATATATATTTATATATATATATATATATATATATATATATATATATATATATATATATATGTGTATATATATATATATACATATATATATATATATATATATATATATATATATATATATATATATATATATAATATATTCATATATATCGTTAATGAATTAAAGTCTCTCTTATACACATAAGATTACTCAGAAAACACAGAATAAAAATGAATTGATAAAAATATAAAAAAATAACCATGGTAAAATATTTGAAAAAGTAATGAAATAACAATAGAATGAGAAAAAAAATGAGGTAATTGAATCTAGGAATAGTTGTAATGAAAAATGGAAAAATAATAATGATACCTTGAAAAATAGAAAGAAGTGAATAAATGAAGCTAACAAAAAGAAAAAAGTGAATGAATACAGCTAACAATATTTGAATCAACAACAAAGAAAAAAAAATGAAATGACACGAAAAAAACTCAATGATGAAGGCTGTAAAGATGATGTCTTAAAATTTGTAAAGATCCTCGAAGGGCGAGTAAAACAATGTTATAAATAAATTTGTTGTTGAGATTGAAGTTTTTACAAAATTGTATGAATAAATTATGAATCGTGCCTCGAGCACCCACCACAATTTTTCCATTGTTCTATTTGTTCTATTGCTCCATGTCCATGTAACATTATTCAGACGTTTCATTCCTCCATACAAGATTTTTTTGTGATACTCGGTTCGATTATTTAATTTTGTGGTACTCTTTAATAATCTCATAATAGTATTCAAAAGTAAACAAACCTTAAAGTATTGGTGCTCACTAATCTGTAGCTAGATTTTCACCGTGAGTATACACTAACTTATGCTTTATTTCACCTACAGATCACACCGCAAGATTCCTCATCTCGCTACAAGAATTTATCAAACTACACGACAGTCTCACAGATATTGCTGATCGCATCAACTCTGCCTACACCCTCCAAATCTTACTCATAGTTGCATCTACTTTCATCAACTTAACAACAGAAATCAACTATTTCGTGTTTCACTCATACGTGGTTGGTTTTAGCTGGTTCGAGAAAATACAGTCGTTGTATATGATTGCTATGGTGGGGTTGGTAGCGTTGCTTCTAGCACTAGCATGCTGTGCTACCAGGGACGAGGTAATAAGGGTGCATCTTTCTTTATTCCTTGGAATGGTTCATCTTAGGAGTTATTTTTCGAATAAAACCTCTCCAACTTATCGGAATGACAATATCATAACTTCACATCTGAATCGTGTATCTGAATACAAACGTACTAAAGCCTGCATACTGCTCAATTAAAGTGAAGCGAAAAAATCAATATTGTGCATAGCCAAGATTTACAATAATATATAAAAGCACAGCAATCATGCAATATTTGGTATAATTCTACAAGTAACTATGAACTGCAATGGGCCATTTGTAGTATGAGAGCGTTTTAGTATTATTGGGAATTTCATGTTCAAAACGGAATTGCATATAAGGGATTCCACTTCATTGTGTTCATAACAATTTGATTGGGAAAACCTCTGTGCATATTACATCTCGTAATATACGCAAGGGTACTCATGGAATCAATGGAGGTCATAAAATATATCAATTGAAATACTTGCTTCTTACGATAACATTGAAAAATTATGTTCAAACTTTAGACGTACTTGAGGTATTGCACAGTTGAATTATTCATCAAAGTTAGAACTCCGGTTGTATACATACAATTTTTGAAAGCTCTTTCTTGAATCTTCACTAACACATTGTTGAAATGAATTGCAGGCGAACAATACAGCAGATGTGGTTCATCAAATTCTAGCAGAGACAAACATTTCACGGATTAAAGAAGAAGTAAGCCTACTATTCAATGATAGCTTTTTGTAATTGTGAAAAAATTTATTGTGAAATATTAAGGTGATAAAATCTGTGAATTTTTCTCTAACACACCGCTCTGCCATATCACCAACCGCTGTGTTGGCCTCTATATTAGCTGCCACTGTTATTGAGGTATAAACTCTGAGTGCATCATCAGCATTGATTGTTACAATTCATTTAGTCCTTTACCGAGATTTGTGCAGACCTACCGGTCTTCGGCAGGTATTCCACATAGGCCCTATATTATATACAGAAATGGTCCGAGAACTGCACCTTCAGGCATCCCAATTGTAGTATTCAAAGGTTTTTATACTTTTTGTCGTAATTTTCTCCCTACATTTTCGTCTGTATATTCACTCTGCGATATATAACAGGTTATATTTTACCCAATTCAGTGGCACTGCTTCAATACCGTTGATAAACCGGAAGCTGTAGGATAGAATGTTGTATTTGATGCAATTATATGTCTTTGACCTTTCGTAAAACAGTATTTAGTATTTCGTAGTTAGTATTATTAGTATTATTGTATTATGTATTTCTCCAAAAAATAGTATCGCGTTCGTCGAACAACTAAACTTAAACAAGATCTCAGTCACTGAACGGGTAGTTAGTTGCTGCGTAACCAAGAAAGTCTATAATTGTGTAAAAATTGATGAGTTGAAACTTTGTTCTATCGGTACTATTTGTATGTTGAATGTTGAATTCAACTATGGAAAATCAAATCGATGAAACTATAACTATATGTATATATATAACATAATTTGTAACTTAAACTTAAATTGCTTATTTGTAGAAATAGTGCACTATAAATTCAATAATTCAATCAGCTACATTCATAGGTATTACAGATAGGTGTTGTCTGTTGGGTTCTACATTATATATGCGACTCTACTCGAAAATTCGAAACCATTCAAAGTCATTTTTGAAAAAATTACTCTTCGGTTAATTTACTTTATTACCCTCTTAAGGAAACACTGGCTAACATATAGTTTTAGTTTCGAACGAATATGATCATATAGATCATTTTATACGTGTCACTTGAATTTTCTTCTAATATTTCATGACTGTAGATAAAATAAACGATAGCAATTCAAGTTTGCGTAAACGTTTCACCAACAGAACTAATGGCAAACAACTGAAACTTTACTGTTATTACTGACCTACTGCGATAGTTTTAATATTTCGCGGTTGATATTCTCTGTTCATACTTCAGCTTTAATGGAGAGCAGTTATAAACCTTGCGTTTTATAGGTGAGCATATAACAGCGTGAATCGTCGAGAAGAATCACCGTTCCACAAGTCAAATTATTGTGAAACGGAATTGAGAATTTAATAAAATAGTTGTCAAATTCAAACACCTAATAAAATATATCACCAGAAGTGAATATTTCATAATTATTCTCATCAAAGAAGAAGATGGGTTCCTATATTTCGTAGAGCCATTTATATATAACTATCCACTGAAAAAAAAAATGAAAATTGTTGTTATTCATAGCAGTAATGGTATGTGTGAATGAAATAATTTGCCATCATTCTTGATGCAAAAAACGACGCAAGAATATTGAAACATTATTATTTAAATTACCAGCACTACTTACACTATTATTGCTTTTTCAATAACTTTATTATGTTATTATTATCAAAACTGTTATCACTTTTTACTAGTTTAGTCCTGTGTTTCACTCCTTTTTGTTTACAATAGCAAGCTATCATTCTATTTCAGTTCAATGCCGCTACCATACACCTGTATGAATTGCAGATTATAACAATAATCATTAAACCAAACCATTAAACATTAATTTGAAAATAATTCGTTATGTATTCGTTAATGTTCGAAGAATATCACAATAATACCACTATTACGTTCAGTCGACTACCACGTACGTCGACTACAACATAAAGTTGAAGTATCTACGCGTCAAACGCGAACTCGCGGTTGACGCAACAAACGCAACAAACACGACACCTGATTGGTCAGCGCACCTAACGCTTGAAACGCGTCGCTCTCAACGTGAATCAGTCAAACTAGCAAGGTTCTTTTATTGACTCACGCTGTCAACGACGTGTTACAAGCGTAGCCCGCGTCACAAGTACTTACACATTCACTGATGGATGAGATTGCTTCACTGCACATATGATTATCAGTCTAGATAAATTATGTGTAATCTCAAAGTACCTGAAAGGTGTTATAGTCGAGATATATGGCTAACAAGAGCCGTGCCCGTCGTAGCGTACAGTTTTATCTGTTCCATGTATCCTAAATCTAAACAACCTGAAGTTACGACTCATATACCAGGTTCAAGTTCGATGGATCGTTCGTAGTGGCTATTCGTCGCACCGGAAGTAGGGTTTAGATTATTTTAAATTCATATTTAATTAGATTAGGATTTGTGTTAGGTAAGGTTAGTTTAGGTTGAGTTACTTTGGATAGGTTTTAACCTATCAAAACTAACCTAAACTACCCAAACGCTACACACTGTTGATCAAGTTATTTAGTAGAAATAAGTAGTATATTAGTTAGTTAGAACAACATCGTCCGAATGTGGTGACATACACAGATGGTGCGATGAATAGAGGCTATGCCTAGGTATGGCGTTGAGATATTTGTTCGTGTATACTCCCCAACACGATAAACCGAATTGAAGTCCGTAATTCCTATATTGATAGCTTCAGGGTTCATATACGTATTCTGGTAGCAAATTAAAAAGTTCAGTGGAGTCGAAATTGAAAGTTTTAGGATGGTGGTATTGTTACCGAGCTTATAATCAACCGAACTTCATGATTCACTACTATTCAAATATTTGTTGCTATTCCATATTTGTAGATATTTTCCTTCAATAACATTACTTCGTGGCAAACGCGCGAACACGATATCTGATTGGTAACTTAGTTAAACGCATGCAAGTGGACAATCCCTCCGCAACGCGAGTTATACATTGTTGCTCAACGTTCTTATTGATGATATATGATGACGTCACTTGGAGTCTCGTTTTCTTTCAGCTCGAACTTTTCTCCATGCAGTTACTGCATCGTGACATCCATTTCTCAGCTTGTGGTTTCTTTCCTCTTGATGGGACTCTACTGTTCTCGGTAATTATCAACCTTTCTGTTCGATACAAATAAGAACGCCTGCCACGGCGTAGTTGCTGGTTATTAGTACGCTCTTCTGTTATATGATATAATATATGATGATATATATATATATATATATATATATATATACATGATATAATTTCATGCACATTACAACTGAATATAACAATTTCATAATAAAATGTATATTATAAATAGAGGATTTAGTAATATGGAAGCCTTGGTAGTAATATGTAGGAAGAGGACTTGGGCCTGGCAAACTTAAGTCGACAATTTGCACTTGTGTATATACTTACCTAACTATGTTAGTAAAAGTAGCTGGAAATGAAAATAATAGACAACTTATGAACGATATCCAAGTCACAAATATAAAAAATAGAGTATTAAGACGACAAACTCGATGCCAAAGGTGTGTGAAAGATACTTTTTTAATCCAATGTAGTACTTCCACGAACTCAAGTTGGCCATGCTATTTTATGTTAATAACAACGTGCAATTTATTTGAAAAACAAAATAGCGTGGTAATTTGTATAAGTTTTAAATAATTTTTTGTTCGAATGGTATTAAAAATGGAATATCACCTTTTTTACCAACATCTTCAATTAGGCTCATCCCAATAATTCAACTTCTCATTAGCACAAGGCCGATGGTCCTTTTCTCATTAGACAAGACCATTCTCGCCTAAATTTTGACACAATATTATCACCATTTCTAATACCAATTGGTAAGCTATTGCATACACTCATGCTTTTGACCTGATTTGATCTTCATCTGATATTTGTTTCCTCGGTCTCCTCCAGTTGAAAGAAATAAAATCATGTTTTTGATGAAAAACAGGCCACTTCATACATGCATTTGACTTTAATGTTAGTATGAAAAGTTACCTCCAAATAATTGATATTTGTTGTTTTTGTGTTTTAGATTGTTGGAGGCGTCACCACATACCTTGTGATTCTGATACAAGTTCAATCAGATTCAGGTTCAAGGTCGAGTCCTGATTTTATCATGAACATCACCAGTGTTAATGCCACAAACATTTGAATGTTTCATTCTTTCCAAACAGATACTGCATTCTTATCAGCAACATGCGTCATAACTAATTGTTTATATAATACATTATCATTGTAAAACTATCTATGGAAAGAACATATTAAACTTTTCCAAATATTCCATTTTCTGTTACAAATGTGAATGTTTTTATTAGAATACTTATTCAGAAATTACTTCCACAATTACGTTTACCTATCGAGGAGTTTTGTTCTATTTGCATTCTCCTCTCTCTTCTCTCCTCTTTTCTCTTTTCTCTATTCTACTTGTTTGGAGTAGCAGTGGTTGTCAGTCATTTCATTACGGATGACATCAACGTCCACAATCTTCACACAACCAAGTGTGTAGATGTTGCACGTAGACAATTACGTGATAGTTGTATATAACATATTAAATATAACTCAGATCCATATTTGGCGTAGACTTCATAATATCTCACCACTCCTACAAATGAAACCAAAATCCTCTTCCTTTTGTAGATTTTCGTGCACATGATAACCGCTTAATCGACCAAAAGGTCATCCAAGTGAAGAACTGTTACTTTTTATTTCATGTTCGATAGAGATTCTTTGAATTAAATGTTGGGTTCATTTCAATTCCATAAATGAATCCAAAATTGTTCACTGATTTTTGATATTTATAGCAGACAATATATTACTCTAGAAGTAACAGAAGTATGTATGTGGAACTTGATAACGATATGGTTTGAGTGTTCATTAATTGTTTAGCATATATTTTGAATTATTCTCGAGCTTATTGCACATATCTATATGGGTTAACTATATATCAAGGGTATCTGATTCCGCATGTTGTTACAAGATATTATAACATTTTTCAACTTGTGTTTGTAGGTCATCATTCTAACATTTCGAGTGCCAAACCGTTATCATAATATTTAGATTTGTAACAAAGGTGTTTGCAAAGAAAACGGTATATGGTAAACTTGAGAAAACTCAGTTGAGCCACCGGGAATAGAAATGTAAACAAAATTAGAATTTCTAATAAGGTATTGAGAAATCCAGGAAAGATATGAATAGAAAAATGTGCTGAAAATTTAACAAAAAAAAAGTTTGATCCAAGTAAACATCGGGACGGATTTGAGAGAATTCAGTAGGGACGGTTCCAATATACATTACTCTGATATTATGGGGGTGGTTTTCAACCAGACTCGTATCTACGAGATATGGAGGTTTCCAATCGACCATTTCTGCTTTACCACACCATTAGCGCATGGGTGATTCGCGCGCCTTCGTCTCTAGTGATTACTATTCAGTATCACTATCAATGTCATTTACGAAGAATAACTATGTTGTTCGTTCTACAATCTAAATGATATGCTATCGCTGATTGTTACACTGATCAGCCATAAATGACTTTTTGTGTTTTTTACTGGTTGATAAATTATCAAGTTACTATTAAACTATACACTCATTTATGTCAAAACTTTGACGTACATGCGACTACAGTGGATTACAGCGAAGGTTTTAGTCGGCTATCCTCTAGTAAAATCCATCTAGGGCTATATTTATGAATTTCAATTAATCAAGATGAAAACAAAATATCACTCTTCGATCCAGTGTCCAGATATTGATAATTATTATAAATTCAACACTTGCTATTGGAGTATTGCCATGAAAAAATTAGGGGTTGAGCTTTAGGTATGTAAACGAGTTCTGGAAAAGCTAGTTCTTAACACCAAATAAAATTATACTAACAAATTCTTAAACTTTCAATCTTTACGCTAAATTAACCCTCCTGTTATTCTCAGTGTTTACATCTTACTTATCTCAAATGGATTGGAGTGATTGTTATAAAAAAAACTGTGCTTATAGTTATCAGAGCTTCACTTCAATCGCAGATACATTGTATTTCCTAAATCCTAATATGATCATATGCAACTTCAAACACTTTAAGTATGATTAATCTCAATCTAAATGACAGTGATGACGTTTATCAGACGGTCAAGAAACGGTTCCTGCTATACCAGTAAGTCAAGTGCACTGGACAGAAATCTGAAACATTAGGTTAAGGTTCTGACTGTTTCGCTTAACTCACAGGGACGAAAAAAACATGTTTCCGTGTTACTTTGAATCAGGCTCAAGTCGGAATCGATTTAGCCTGAAACAGTTAAAAAGATACTAAGAGCCGGCTGTACCAAGTGATGATTAGTGAATTAAGCAAAAATTAGCAAATTAACTTGTTATCACCCGTGGTTACCTATGTTATTTTTGTACCTTAAGTAATGATTAACTAATTAATATTTAATCATCAGTTGGTACAATCGGCTCCAATATACATATCGATCGTGGCCAAAAGCGATTGAGTTCCAGAATGAGTTGAGGAAACAATTTGAAACTGTCAAACCTTGAAATTTTGACATTTGAAATTGTTTCAAATTTCAAATGTCAAAATTTCAAGGTTTGACAGTTTCAAATTGTTTCAACTGGAACAATTCTGTGATAAACGTCAAATATTTGAATTGTTTCAGGACAAATCGCCAGATCGATTTGGCCAAACCGTGTCCCACGTATGTGATAAACTTAGTCAGTGATTGACAAATGAAAACTTACATGCCTCTTTAGATCAAGAAAACTTCGCATCATAGAATGTGTTAAAAATGAATTCTCAAATCGATCAGTTGAGTTCACACACAACAGTTGATATGAGTTATATAACAGTTATATATTCTATATGAGAAAAGAAAATTGCTATTCCACCAAAGGCATGGTGATAGCAATTTGTTACCCACTACCATAAACGACCTTTATCTACAATAATCTTTTCTTATATTTTCTCGTATCTTCTGTTATCATCACGTTATATAAGAAAAGCCTCACACCTATTCATAGAATATTTTTATTGTGACCGATATGACAGCGTGACAAGATCTTATCGATTAGTATAAATATGAATTTGTGATGTTACATAATAGTTTAAAAAATGCTATGATTGTCGTTATTGGACAAGTGAGAAGGAAGGAAAAATATTCTCGCTGACGTAGAATTAAACCTATTGAAAATAAGAGATTTTAATTAAATCTAATGATTATCTTGTTGTAATCTTTTTTTCTTATTTTTCAATAGCTTCAAAACTTGAAATCTTTGTTCCCCAATTAGGGCTATGGATGATAGATAGGATCGTTTGAACGGTGCACCACAAGGGCGATCTTACCATCAATTTAAAAAAAGATGACTCATTTGACGGAAAACACATCTTGAGGTAATAATTTCAGGGTTCAGCAGTTCAGATCAAATGACCATTCAAATGGTCAAATATTCAAAGTGAAGGGAAAAAATATTGAGTCCTCTTATTTTCGTGATAGTCTTTCTCTTCGTATTCTTGAAAACGTTTTTCCTCTTTCTCTGTTTTTAATAATTGAAACTATTGAGGATAAGGAATTTCAATAGAATAAATATGATGATATGTTGTTGTATAATTATTAAAACACTGAATAAGAATTTAAATCAATGCAGGTGCTATATATTCGAATGGATTAATGCTGGGATAACTGATAAGTCCACTCAAAAACAAACGAAGATTCTCTACATTGCAATAACGTGTATGTGTGCCAAGTCAACAAATGAAGTTATTTTGAAATTATTATACAATTCACCTTATCACAATACTGAAAGCTTTGCCCCCCACCGTGGCTCTTAGCTAAGAAACCGATTTAGAAAATGAAGTCAATTCGGGCTTGGGTTCAACAATGTTGTTTTCAAACTAAATTCATAATTCCTAAAGTCGAATCTACAAATAATACAGGTGTTATTGGGGTTATTCAAGCAACCTATAATCATCAATATGAATAAAATGAAACAGGTTCACGAAATGGCCTGGCTGTAAATCCACAAAAAAATTGTTTATTCAATGTTAAAGATATCTTATCTATTAACCAAATAATAATCACTAAACTACTTATCTACGAGAAAAATTTTAATGCATATATGCATATATATATAGTCATATATCAGTTATTGTTCAAATATTAAATACATCAAAATTGTAAGCCTAACTATGCAATACGATTTATTGATGAGATAACACTTTTTTGGTATGAGATTGCATTACGATTAAAATGACTGAATTGCATTACATGACCAAAGGTGACATATCGAGTAGTATATAAAGTCGGGAGAGATATTACGATTCGTCACAGAAGATTACTAGCTAGTCAACATGCAGCTTCAATACTTTGTTTTAGCAGCGATCTGTTGCTTAGCAGCAGCTCAAGATGACTGCCCACCTGTTGTGGTACAAGAGGTGCTAGACATCGCCGCTGTAAGTACCCCAGTTAATCTACATCCATTATTGAGCAAATAGAGAATAAATAATTCGAGAGAAAATGTTAGTTGTTTCAGAATTGTTATATGAATTATGTACTGCGGGTTTCATTATTTATAATTATAGATATAATTGATATATTGAGTATTGTTTGCTCAACGATCTCACTAATAACTAGGTTATTTGCTATAGTTGGCCAAAGAGAAAAAATGTGTATACAAGAAATATGTGATTGAAGTGTTATAATAATGCTTCAATATGATGTAATTACAATATGGTATGATGCGCATACCGCTTATCATCAATCCGTTCAACATTGAAAACATGATGACATATTATTTTCTAATCAAATTTAAATATTTTTTGATAATATGTCTGAATAATTATCAAAAACAATATGATTATTGATCAGTTATATTATTGATTATTATTGTGGCTGTACTTCTTGAAACTGGGTTTCAATTATTCATGCTCCACTACGATTAACTATAAAACATGCTCGTTTGAACTGAATATTTGTGACATAATATATTCAAAAACAAATCAATTGAATTTTATAAACATAGAAATACACAACTCAAATCATTGATCAAATGAATTCAACAAATCTCGATTTAAACAGCAACCTAGAACTAGTGTATTGAAATAATAGTTACTTGAAATCAATCCGAAACAATAAAATTAGCATACTATAAGTGAGTGTTTGTTTCAGTATGCCGGAAGATGGTACGAAATCGAACGAGTTCCTACCCGTTTCCAACCATTCGGCTCCTGCGTAACTGCCACTTACACACCCCAAGACGACCCCATCTACCCCGTCGAGGTTTACAACACCCAGTACAATGAAGAGTAAGCAACAGTTATACATGCAACGTGAATGGCATAATCGATAATATGCTATGGCGATGTTGTTCTAACTAATTATTGAAGGAATACTAGTATATATTATCAAAATCGTTATTATTCTCGATAATGAACTTGACAAAGAACATAAAATTGCTTTGGAACAATTGTTATAATATCTATTGATTTTGTTTTCCAGCCAACAATTATACGCTTCGATCACAGGAGGTGCCCGCCCTGCTGATGATTCTGGTGATGGCAAACTGAAAGTCAAGTTCCCAGTTACTCGTGAGTATTACAGAATTAATAACTCAAATTCGATTGCGTTCGTGGCTTATTCAAGTAGCAATAACTTTCAATCAATTGAATAGAATCAATGCTCTGTTTTGTATGCTACATAATTATAATTAGTATGGTTCTATTCTAATTCAAACTGAATAATGATGAATGAGATGATTGGATCATTGTTCACATGTGGAGTGTACGTATATTATATATTTAGGCCTATATATTCAGGATCAGGATTCACGAGACCGTGGTTCGATTTCCGTCGAGGTCGATTATCCTGAAAGAGGTTTTCGTGGTTTCCCTTTTCTCTCTATCATTTAGGTACACTGGGATGGTTCCTTAACACAGGACCCTACCACCTTAACACAGTAAATATTCTACAACTGACCCTTTTCATCTGATCAGAATATTAAAATAATCTATTGAAACCCATTAAAAAATATATAATAATAATCCATCAATATCATCTCATTCATCGTTACAGTCGTACCTTATATTCATATACACATATTTATATACTAAAAAATATGAAATCAATATATTATATAAGAATGTGAAACTTCCTTTTCTGTACACGTTTACATCCTCTATTGCAGATAGAAACATGAGAACAGATTATAGTAATTGCAGACACAATGTAAATCATAATTTCTGCTCCGTTTGTGTAGCTACTGAATCTAACTACTGGGTTCTGGAGACTGACTACACCAACTACTCTCTTGTCTTCGCTTGCAACGAATATAACGGTGCTTTCACGCGTAAGTAAATCTCACTAGAATAACAGTGACAATCATTTGAGATGTTACATGAAATAGAATGATCCCACTTGACATGTACAGAAATATGATCTAAATAATCTAGATCTTCATTCAAATGTGGGAAATTAGTTTATGGCATGCAGTAAAATACAGGCTGCTCATGCAGAAATATGTTATGAGTAGGTTCAAAGAATTATTCAAATTCTATCAGATATATTGACACGAATATTTTGATGATAATTCGAAAACAATGAAAAACAATAAATCAAATGACCTAATGTAAAGTATCCTGTCATTCATTCTTGGAATTTTGTTGCGGTTAGTCCAGAATGATGTTTTTTGGATTCCAAATATGTTCAATTAGAAAAATATGTTCCTGGACATATAGAACTCGTAAGCAAACCGAAGAATACTCGATACTCAAAGATTAAACAGATCTATGATATAATTCAAGTTCTAGTTCAATAACCGATATGTACCGTTTTTCAGGCACATCCTGGATTCTGAGCAGGACTCCGGTCCTGGACGCTGCTGCTTCTGTCAAGGTCGAGGCTGCTATTGCCCGTAATGGACTGGACCGTGACGCTTACGAAGTCACCCGACAGGACGCCGATTGTGATTACACACAGCCGCCACCAGAACTCGAATAATTCTGCCAACGAAGAACTTGAGGATTTGTTACTGACTGTGATTACGTTTTTCTATTAAAAATAATCTAGCAAAAAATGATATGTGTATTCAATTTGTGAAGAACATCTCCAATCCTGTGATATGCGATTTGAAAAATGTATTCCATGAGAAGAAATTACTTGTAGTGACCTAGCTGCATGCCCTTACATGAAAATTCCCCATGCTGTAATATCTTCACAAGCTCAAAATTATTCAGGTTTTTAACCAATCAGTTCAAATGCGGTGTAGTAACATCCAACCACTTGCAGTTTAACCATGACCTATTCCTGAAGAAATTCGAAACATGTGATATAAGGAGAGGAACTTTCTTGATTATTTTTCGTTCATACTTGCATGGTAGATTTCAAGTAGGGATAGGTCTTGAAGGGATATATATTTTTTCGACAAAAAAGCATCAAATATCAGATCTGAGTTCCATAAGGATCAATTTTTGGCCCAGTACTTCTCATTCTGTTCATTAAAAATTCATCTGAAAAGGTGACAAAACTGTTTCCTAATCTAATACGCAGATGACACAATCTTGCGTTAACTTCAAGAGACCATGTACCGGTATGTGGTTTCGTACAGTTTGAACCGAGAGTAAAATAGTTATGTTTATACCTAGCTGAACCAATAAATATTGTGATATTGCATAGGTTTTAACCGGTAACAAACGAACATTAACTTTTAAGTTTGGTTCAAGTTTTATACACCAAGCTTTATCAACTTTTGGCAATATGAGAATGTATGTTGACATTACTCGAATGATGGAGGATTCTTCCAAAAATCACATTATTCACTCTCATAAAGACAAAACAACCTAATAACCTCCTCCATCACTCTTCTCAACACATTTCAACACGTTTCACCAAAGTTTTTCAAACATACAAATATTGGTTAATTTCTTGGCGTTATTTTAGATTATCATCCTGTTGAGTATATGCGCAATGAATTGTCTTTTTAACTAATTGCCATCTCTATAAGATGTTTATTCACCTGTATATTTCAAGAGTGGATACTTTATTAATTTGACCACATTGATTTTCTCAGCATTTTTATATTTAAAAAAAACTATGTTTAGGATAATGGAAGAGCCAGACCAAGATCACACTGTAGAAAACTGTTCAAACAATATGGTGTACTGCTCTTGCCTTGAATTGCTATTCATTCTTGTTCATTGTTTGTTATGATGAATATGAAACGGCTTCAACTAACGTTTCTAAACGTGACCATAATAGGCATGAAGGTGAACTACGGAAACAATAACACTGTTTTCCTTTTTTTATACCATGATCTACATTCTACAAAATACTTTCGAGTAATATTGGAACTATTTCAAATGAGACTATTTTTTATAAGCTTGGTGTATTCTTGTATCTTCAAGTACATTGTTTTTATCCTTCGTTTGACTTCACGATGATTTATGAAACGTTAATATATACACCTAAGTGTTTGTGATTTGTTCATTCATTTTATTTGTTCATTTCAATGTTGCTTAGCAACCCAAAAAGTGGTCCATCAAGATACATTAGTATTCATCCTGGATAAAATGAACTGATAGTATACGAATTGAAACTAGAATAGTATGTGCAATCACGCATAGTCTTTGAAAAAATAAGCGATCGAATGTGCGTAGATTTTATTCAAATCGAAATTTCATTTTCGGAAGAAACCATTCTATGTGACAGCAAGTGTACGTGATTTGTTACGAACAATTTATTTTTCAATTCAACACAAATGTTCCATAACAAAAAGAGTCAATTCAAATCAAATTGTTCAGCAATTAATGTGCTGTGAAATGAATTAATGAATAATATGATTTAATTATAGAATAATTGATCACCCTTTGAGAAAGACGAAGTATTTATTCAACCATTTATATTTTTCGGAAAGTTTTTCATAATTCATTTAATCAATTCTGAACAAGGAAAGTATAAAACATGCAACTTTACGAAGCAAGATCATAACAAAAGTTTCGAGTCCGCGTAGTTTTACAGTCTGTTTCTCTTACTTCTGATGATAATATCTCGTATATTCTTAGTATATCATTATTCATGCCATTTAAATAAGGTTCATTATAATTGTTTGTTCAACCATCTGTATGCTATATCCAGGTTGTTAATGTTGGCAGTTCTCATAGAACTGAACAAGTTTACATTCGAATATACTTCAAATTAACTGTCCCAAACTTTGTAGTAGATGATATATCACCGGAGTATTAAGGATACATGTTTGATTTTGCTATCCTCTATTCAAGTTCTGTCTGGGGCTAGATCTTAGGGCTACATCTCAGTTGCTGAGCATTTGTAAAAAATAGTATCTGTGTTTATTTTTATTTTTTGTTTCCTATTTTCAACGCATTGACTATCCACATGATTCATATTTCTATGTCATAAGTTATTTGAAATGATTATTATATATATAATATAATTGGACGCTGATGACAAATATATGAATACATAAATATGAATGAATGAATAAATGAATGATCACATACTCGTTTTTGCTTTGATTACTTAATGAGAAAGCCTATATCTTCATCATTTTGTTTTGGAGATTCTAGGTAGTGCTTACTTTCCAAATATTTTTTATAAAAGATCATATAATTTGGTTGGGAATGTACTATTTACTAAAGTACTTTTGGACGTGGGTTCGAGTCTCTCGTAATGGCATGCATTTTCATGAGAGCCCTCACTCTTATCATAAATTCATTGTTTCATTATCATATGCTCATCGTACCCCCGTTGAACCTAGCTGTTGATGGGATCATTCGGAATTATTACATTCAAAAAACACATATACTCCAAAACTAGACTCTGAGCTTCAATATGTGTGCTCAAAGTTGTTTTAAAGTTGACAAACACTAATTATAAAATTGGCAAAGTTTTGAACGATTTCTCCCTTGGCTATAGATTTACATACTCGTGGATTCGTCGCAATTAAAGTTTTCAAATTATAAATTTAAATCCATCAGTAATGAAAAACAAATTTTTATCAAACTATATCTGTACTAATTTGTCTGTAAAAAAACAACGTGAAAAATAAAAGTTCGAATGTTTACCGAAGATTTATTGAAACTGCGCTGAAGGAGTTCAGAATTCATCATCGAAAACAAAATGATGTAATTATATTACATATTTACCATGCCATGAAAAGTATTTTGAGGTTGAGCTATAGTGATGAACCCAAGTTACAAAAATACAGTTCAGTATCAAACATGTCTTGAAGACATCATTAAATAATTATCAAAAAAAGTCGGTTGGACATCAATTATTCCGCTCATTCAATCTTTCAATTATTTTCAGTATTACTATTTCACTTTTCTAGAATGAGGTGGACTGATTGTTTTAAAAAGCTCTTCACATCCAGACTACAGTGTATTTCCTTATTTGTACTATCAGTTCAAATACTTTGTGTCGTGTATAATCAATCGTTATCTCAATATCAGAAGTACATGTAACTTCTTTATGTCGAGTTTACTATCTATCTGGATGAGTGTTGGATGACAATCGATGAGATAAGATCAATGTAACCTCAGGTTGTTGTAACACTTTTTATCATGAAGGTGGATCATAAAGGTAAATAAATGTGTCGACTTATTTCATCAAAAAACCCCGTATCAATAATATACATTCATCATATCTTATATATGTTGTTATATGAAATGTTGAACGATTGTATATATCCCACCAATTCATGGAATATCTATAATTCAACTCTCATTCAGCATTAATATCAAATCAATGAATAGTTGTTTGAAAATAGTCATCACATATATATATATATATATATATATATATATATCATCTAACTTAGAAACGTGCGCTTTCAAGGAAAAATCGGTTCCATCATTTCTGAGAAAATTTCTGAGAAAATCGGATTTTTTTAAAAACTTTTGCAAAAGACTAAAAATATACTTTCGATAAAGTTAACCATGAAATACTAATGATGAAATTGTGGGAGAGGTTGGGGAACTTGGAAATACTTAATTGGGTCGGAGATTTTCTTTGTGAAAGAAGACAAAGAGTAAGAGTTGGAGGGCATCTGTCTGGCGAAATCGATGTTACTTCTGGAGTGCCTCAGGGAAGTGTTCTGGGACCCCTTCTTTTTGATATATATATATAGATGATATGAGTGAAGCTGTGAGGTCTACGATACGATTATTCGCCGATGACAGTGTACTATACAGGGAAATACAAGACAAAAAAGATGAACAAATTTTGCAGAGTGATATTAATGAGATTGAGAGATGAGTGGAATTGAATGGAATGGGATTGAATTTTGGAAAGTGCAGAGTAGTTTGTTTTGGAAGAGGGAAGAAGAGACTTGATTTGTACAATGCCACAGGAGAATATCTGAAGATTGTGGAAGAATATAAGTATTTGGGTGTCATCTTCAGTGACAATTTAAAATGGAAGAAGCAAATAGAGAGAGTCACTGCAAGAGGGATCAAGTCACTTAACTTTGTGATAAGACAATTGAAAGGAATGTCTCCACAAATAAAATCGAGAGCGTATGAAACTTTGGTGCGACCAATGATGGAATATGGAACGAATGTGTGGGATCCATATAGGGAAGGTGAGGTGAAAGAAGTGGAGAAAGTTCAAAGGCTGGCTGCTTACAGGAAGGATGAGAAGATTCAGAATGGTGACAGAAGATGAAGGGAAGATTGAAAGGGTGTTGGAGAGACCATCGGCTATGCTTAGTGATCTTGGATGGGAGACGTTGAAGGAGAGGAGAAGAAATATCCGCTTGATAACATTTTTTAGAGCATTAAGAGGTAGAGGAGGCTGGAAAGAGATGAGAGAGAAGATTAAATTGGATGAGAGGAGGTATGATTTTAGAGGAGGACATGAGTGGAAGGTTGTAGTGAAGATGGCGAAGAAGGATGTCGGAAAGTATTCATTTTTGAATAGAGCGGGAGTCGAGTGGAATGGAACGAAGAAAGAAACATTAGTGGAAGAGCTCATAAAATTATAATGGTTTGGTTTGGAATGGTTTGGTTCGGAGGAAGACTGATTTTGAGACAAATTGAAGACGTGGTAGTGCGGAGGGAAGTTTTATTATAGGGGATTGTTGGTTGGGTGTATTTTTGATAATTATTATTTGTTTTCTTCATCTTGTTCCTGTTGTGTTAATGTTGTTTTGTTAATAGTTTTGTTAATTAAGTTAAGGGCCTTGCCACCGCACTTTGGTGCAATTGTGAGTGAAAATAATAAATAAATAAATACTTACTTGATCGATATTGAAAACGGGTGATTTCATGTTGAAACTAAATTACTCATACATCTCAGAAGCGAATAATCATATATTTAGCTATGAGTTAATTACTTTATTACATAATAGACAATGAGACAGATTATTAGTTATTTCCCAAACTGAGTTCCTTATCAATGAGAAAGATGGCCCTAAATTTGTCCCATATGAAATATTAAGACACTTTATCACCGATTACGAGAGTTTTAAATCATACACAGAAAAGTACATCGTTGATTAATCATCAACCTAATTATGAAGAATAAGATAATATATGATACGATGCAAAATTATCATAGATGACTCACTTGTGGCCTGAGAGTATGATTCAGAAGATTCAACATCAACTTGAGCAACACTAGAACAAAATGATGATAAGTGTGAAGGCAAATAAGTCAATTATCAAATTATTCAACAATTTAGGTTAATGCGAAATTTGTATTCCACAGAGAAATATGCGAGTGTGGAGTTATGTACATCTGTACATTGGCAAATGACTCGGATCTGTTTCATTTCTTCGGCCCAGAATAACTATAGTTCAAGAGTAAATTTTACGTCGTCTATTTTTTGTTATCGTATTATCGAGATTTCTACTCAAAACAATGTTGATTGAAATTTAAATAATTTAATGATTTTAGAAAAATGAAAATATCTGAAGAATACAAGCACTCTTAACAACCTATATCAGTTATTGTTTCAATATAATTTACGTAGAAATTATATGACCAGATATGACACTTTTTGATCGATTGATTAGATAGGATTAGTGAATTTTCGGTGATCATATCCAAGATTATGTAACGATCATGCCACCTCATGCTGATTGAATTACGTGACCTGAGGTGACATATCGAGTAGTATATAAACTCGAGGAAAATATTGAGATTCGACACAGAAGATTACTAGCTGATCAACATGCAACTCCAATTCATCGTTTTAGCAGCGATCTGCGGCCTGGCAGCTGCACAAAACTGCCCAAATGTTGTGGTGCAAGAAGTGCTAGATATATCCGCTGTGAGTACACAATTTCAATTAAAATAATTGAAACGAATTGCTTATATGTCTATAATTTGTGTGTTATGAGTTTTACACTTGTAGTTATATTTATAGTTGTATATATATATATAGTTGACTGAATGATCACAAATTAGTTTTATGAATGATATAATGAATAATGTAAAATGTATATTGAATACATTTTAATTATTCATCGTTCGATTTAAATACTCCTTTTTTTCCAATCATTCGCAACATATTTTTGGAAATATGAATATTCCAAAAATTTGAATCATAATACATGATATCTTTGAAGTTATAAAATGAATTGTTAATTCAATAAAAAAAAATGTACATATTCAGATGTATGTTATGATGAATATGAGCCAGCTGTCTGAAGTTCCAGATTTTCAGAAATAAGTTCTATTATCTAATACATTTTGCATATATTTAATCAAAACCTAGAAATACAGAACTTAATTTTGAATTATAGAACTTTCACATCTGTGATCAGGATTAAGAAGATCGGAAAATCACACATCTACTCACTTACTGGATCAATGGAATAAAATTGTATTGATCGTAACTTGAAAAACATTCGGTATTATCGAAAGAAGTATTTTATAAGTGTGTGTTTTGTTTCAGTACACCGGAAAGTGGTTCGAGATCGAGCGAATTCCTACCCGTTTCCAACCCTTCGGCTCGTGCGTAACTGCCACCTACAAACCCCAGAACGACTCCACCTACCCCGTCAATGTTTACAACACCCTCTTCAATGAAAAGTAAGAATTACATTATTTGTATAACGTTTATCATATATTGATTCTGATAACTGATTATTATGGAAGAAAACTATCATTTATCACATATTAATTTTCTTTTTGGTACAATACAATTCCTAATGAATATATCTATTAAAAATATATATATATAAATAAATAACTTATATTTATATTTATATATATCAAAGAGTGTGAAACTAATGATTCGTATGTGTGGTTTTTATGATGTACCCGGACAATACCAAAATTGTTATAAAGATTGAATTAAACATAATAATTTAATCATCGTATCAATGTTAATCAGTTTCAATCATCCAGTTTTGAAATAAGTTTCTAATAAACATGAACATTTCTCATATTGATTGTTATATGTGTTTTTCCAGCCAACAGTTGTACGATTCTATCACCGGAGGTGCCCGCCCTGCTGACGATTCTGGAAACGGCAAACTGAAAGTCAAGTTCCCAGTTACTCGTGAGTATAACACAGTGTTCAAAATATAATTCTGTTCGTGGATCTATTTAATGCCATCGGTACGCATATTGAATCTATGATGTGTTATATCACATTATTTGAGTTTCTTATAAAATCTCTTAAACTCTCTTAACCTTCTGATGGCAAAACTGTGCATATAATTTTAGATTCTATGACGTACTTCACCGTACGTCTCACCGTAAGTACGTATCACTGACGTACTTATAGTAGGTCTACAATGTATGAATAATTCAATTGTTATTTACCTAAAATTTCATCTGCCTGAATATAATTGTTATACTATATTGTGATTTCAATGCTGATTAAGGCTAATTTTAATTTAAATGTAGTTTAATTTTATACAAATATATTATTTCGCGTTCGAATTCTTGTTTGCCAACGTGATCATAACTTCTTGTTCCATATATTTGGTAAAGTTTTCATTCTATCAATACAACGTTTTCAGTATTTATTCAAGAGATTTATCATTTTAATATTTTCCAATTTTATATTCATTGTGGTTTATAAAATACCACAATCATGTAAATACGAATGGCTCATAAATATTAATGCTTTGTTGTGTTTGGTGAATCATGAAGGATTCACGCAGTATAAGTTTCATCCGGATAATTTGATAATCTGACTAAAATATCCTGAACGTGATTGTGCTTAAACAATTTATAAATACAATAAAACGTTATCGAATAGGAACATCTTGAAATATTATTTTTCAACATTCTAATTCATTGATTTTTCAACAATTTTCAAATCTGAATGTTTTATTTATAATTTTGTTTCGTGTTGTTTGATTTGTGATATTAGTAATATGCATAACGATTCATGTATTGCCTAACAGCTGTTGAAGCCAACTACTGGGTCTTGGAGACTGATTATACCAACTACTCTCTTGTCTTCTCTTGCAACAACAATACTGATATCACATCAAGTAAGTAAATATTTCTCAATTAGTAATATATGCTCCATAGCATACGATGATACGTGATATGAAGTGTGCCGACATTAAGAACACACAAGTTTTCAACATAAACATTTGGTTTAAGGCAAATTGTTTTCATAAAATCTTAAGTACTGGATAGATATTTTGAGAAAATGTAATCGATAGCGTGAGCTTTAATTACTAGGTCATGTAACATGCATCTAATGTTCAAATGAATACTATAGTTCTATGAAATATTTAATCAATCAAATATAACATATGATCAAATCGTTTCGATTATAGAATAGTCTATAAATTGTCTCTATGTAATAAGGTTGCTTCATATATTTCTTTCGTGTTTTTATTAATGACTACATTTAACAGAAATGATATTACACTTGAAACTTTTTTGATTGATTCTTTATCCTAATGTTGTTTGATTGGAGGAACATTTTCCCAAACATTGAAGATCAATGAACAATATACAAATGATACTGTAAATATAATCAATTAATTGGACAATCGAGCTTAACCCGATATTTTCGTTCTTAGTTTATTGCATCATATTTGTTTATTGCTGAATGCGGTTTCTAATTAATTTGTATCGTTTTACAGCCACTTCCTGGATTCTGAGCAGGACTCCCATCCTGAACACTGCTGCTTCTGCCAAGGTTGAGGCTGCTATTGCACGTAACGGAATTGATCGTAAAGCTTACGAAGTCACCCGACAGGACGCCGACTGTGATTACTCGCAGCCACCACCCGGCCGGAACTAATTCCGTTAACGAGAAACATGAATATTATTGATTGTGATTGAATTTTTCTATTAAAAATAAAAGAAAAAATACAATCCCGTTTGTTTAATTTTTCAATGACATCCTCAATCCTGTGTGTTATACGGTTCACAAAATTAAATCGATAATTAGCCAAACTCATTTAAATTTCCCAGGATAACCTGATTGTGACATTGCCGTTGTTACCTCGCAACTGCATCCGAGAGCGTTGTTGCAGGATGAATTAGCTATGTTGTATGTTGATGAATTAGCTATGTTAGCTATGTTGTATGTTGTATGTTGATGAATTAGCTATGTTAGCTATGTTGTATGTTGTAATCAGTGCGTATTGCGGCGTGACGACATCCCTCGTTAGATCAACACGTTCCATACCATACCTCAAAACATTCTATACCACAAAACACCATTCTGCAAACGATTCAGAAAAATGTAGTCTATTTCAACTTCAGATACTGTATCGTAATTTAACTATTCAAGCAAAATAGTTGTCAGTATTGATTAAGGTTCAATTGATCCAATATTTCATGGTTCGATTTTGAACGAATAGCGAATAGCGAATTTAGTATCATATTTATGTATTATATGATAATCATGATTGTTTCAAAGCATACGAAATTGAATTGGATGAGCAAAGAGAAGACTTATAATGTTACTGTACTGGAATAAACGAACATGTTTTTGCGCCCTACTACCTATCAAACGAAAGCCAATATTTGGTTGTAACTTGGCATACACATGTGTCATGATTTAACTCGGTACATCATCGTTTTGAGACGCAATCGGGTGTATCATGTTTGAGAAACCCCATTTCAAAATGCTTGAAACTCTCATGAAGATAACGCAGTGAAGAAAATTTGGAAAATATTTTTTTTTCGAATGAATTCATAATTTCATGGAATTTGAATATGAGAATGATACACATTATTACAAAGTTCCATATAAATTGGATCAAGCGATCTAATGAAAATAGTTATATGAATAATGTAGATTTTTTAGATCGATTAATATCTATTCTGAATGTTTCGATTACATTTCACATATAAATGAGGCTATATCACTCATCTCACAAGTCATATGCTGTATTTACCTAATCATATTCAATTGAAGTTAGACATGCTTATCTTCTAATGTACAATTAATCCATTTCCTATACCTACATACAATCTTTAGAATATGATGACGATTTAGCATAACGCCGTATGGATTTAAGAAATTATGTTCACGCCATATAAGATGTAGACTCCCGAGTGATACTATTCTACGCTATATTTGATCCCACGTGAGGTATTCATGAAATATCCATACCCCCAGGAAATACAAGTTCACCATTTCCCCCAATGCCAAATCCATTAATTGGCATAGAAATATGTAGAGTGAAAAAGAGAACAATATCA
The DNA here is from genome assembly GCA_907164805.1 of Brachyptera putata. Lineage (NCBI taxonomy): Eukaryota > Metazoa > Arthropoda > Insecta > Plecoptera > Taeniopterygidae > Brachyptera > Brachyptera putata. Next base: position 15,135,171 of record OU015466.1, on the reverse strand, counting down.
ATTACATTGCTTTTCTAAACGGAATCTCAATTAATCGAATTGATATTTAAATAACATGTAATCAACAATTATTATAAGTCGATATATGACATTTGATTGATTGACTTAGTATTACTCCATCTGTGAAGAAAAACGTGATAATGTTATAATGGTCGAGTCATTTTTTGCTGATTGCATTACGTGACCTATTGTGACACATGTGACAGCATATAAACTAAAGACAGATATTGCAATTTGTCACATAAGATTGATAACTGGTCAACATGCAACGTCAGTTCTTTATTCTAGCAGCGATCTGTTGCTTAGCAGCAGCTCAAGATGACTGCCCACCTGTTGTGGTGCAAGAGGTGTTTGACATCACCGCTGTAAGTATTTCTATTAAGTAGCAGGTTTTGAGATAGAAGTTTATAATCGATAAAAAATGAGAATTATTACATTTTTTCTATGAAAAGGGTATATGTTGATAGTTTTGTGCTCTGTAGCTATGTTCTGAATTGGACAAATAGGGAAACTTCGCCTGACTATTTAAGGCATCTACAATCACACCATACCACCCCATATCATTAATTTACGTCGTTCGCATATATCAATGTTTGTGAATATCCGACTTCTTCACTCAATCCTCTATCCTCCTCGGTATTTAGTCTATCATAAAGGTGAACAATATTGGTGACAATGCACGTCCTTGTCTAATACCAGAGTTAATAGTGCCCGTTCTTTTTTGTATGGAGGTTTCACAATTTCTATACATATTTTATATTCTCTGAATTTTACCTGTACCCATTCCCTTCTACGCATTAAACTTCTCATGACTTTCTTTCTTTAAAGAAATAAATTGAATGTTATAAGTTTATTCTAAATCATCTGGATTGAAAATGAGAACCCAATTTCTGATTCTATACCTATTAGGCCCTATATTTTAGGATATTCTAGGTGTATTGATATACTAACTTCTCCAAATAGCAAACCATACCAAAATTTTGAACTGGTGTTACTTAAAATGAAAATATGTCAATAAAAAGGGGTTTAAATTAAAAGTGAGTGATTGTTTTAGTACATCGGAAAGTGGTTCGAGATCGAGCGGGTTCCTACCCCTTTTGAACCATACGGCTCGTGTGTAACTGCCACGTACACACCCCAGAACGATACTACCTATCCCGTGAGGGTTTACAATACCATGTACAATGAAAAGTAAGCAACTGTTCTATTGGAAACATGCGTAACATATTGATTATAAGTGATTGCAAAGAGAAGCAATTTGTATACTTATTATTCCATTGATCAGAGAGGAAGCCTTCTTGGACGACTGTCTGTGAAGCGGGATACCAGAATAAAATGGTAGTGATAAAATAGTACAATGGTAATATATTGTGAGTAGTGTGAATAGAAAATTTCGATTAATATTACAAAAAGATGACAAAATTACATTGAACTACACTGATGACAAAACCAGTGAAAATTGAAAGGAATAATACAAAAATGAATCTAAAGATAATAAGAGACAGCATGGTATAATAGTAAATATGTATGAACAAACTTATTCTTTCTAACAATAAGTATTATTTGAAGGGTTATAAGTGATTCTGAAATATTTCAACCAAATCTCACATCACCAAGTTAACAATATTTCTTGATTATATATTCTATGAGATTTAAAAAAGTACTTAGAAAAGGTCATAGAATTTAGGAATGGTGCCACAAGCTCAAACCATATACCCAACTACATTCCAGTACTTTAATTTGGTATTTCTTATGAAAAGTCTGTGTTGTATTGGATGTAATGCTGAATATGATTACTGGAATGACATTTTCTTTCCGATACCAGACTCGAAAATTAATATCAACAATATCATAATAATTTTAATAGTGAAAAATTGATTTCTTTCTTTTTTTATCGTTTCTTAGTGAAGATTTATATCATTGGGCTAGAGGAGCTGCCCGCCCTGCTGATGATTCTGGTGATGGTAAACTGAAAGTCAGGTTCCCGGTTACGAGTAAGTATTACCGTGTCCAATGTTGGGAATATGATTGAATATCGTAACTCATCCAAGTAATGAAATTTGTATGCGTATCGTGTCTGAAAACGTTCTATATTTTATCAACAATGTGCCTTGTGATACATCAACTGCTGAGAGAGAAACTTATTTATTTAATTGATTACTTACAAATTCATAATAATCAGTTAGGAGGCGTAAGTAAATACATTTTTCTTTTTCCACAAATTTTTCCTTTCATTTTTGATCACGCTCCAGAGATCAAATTGAAATGGAATCGTTCTGTTTTTGGCATAAAAATATTTTTCATATATTCCGTTCTGACTAGAACTGCTCAGTTGGAGCAAATCTATTCGAATCAGTTTTGATGAAATCAATTGTAATACTTTGCAAATCTTGATAATGATAATTCGGAGAAAAATTGGAACAGTAAATTTCTTTCAAAACTTAATCCATTCTCTTAATAATAACAATATTAAATAATACTGATGGAATGATGCGCAGTCCAACATTTTCAAGCGAGTCGGATGTTTTGAAGAATAATAAATTGAAATGATTGGTTTCACTATCAAACTTCAATCAAAATGATCAGAAGTTTTAGTTGAAGATATCAGAAAAAATAGACCTATCTACATGTAGGCCTACAATTATTGTGAATAACAAATGAAATGATCAGTCATGCAATTCATAATCCTGCATAACAAAGACAATAGCATTATTCGATTCCGAATAAGTACTATATTTTGAATACATTACATACAATAATACTGTTTATTTGTCTTACTACAGCCTATAGCAGTAGGTAGTGTGATAAATTTGTCTTTGTTCCTAAATCTAGTTCTGTATCACTCTCCATATTTGTTTGTCTATAGCTAACACTGATTTAAGAAGGGGATGTATTTTTCTCACCTGCTCAAGAGCAGAGGTAACCAAGTGTGTAGAAAATTGAGCGCAAATTCCAACGCAAATATGCCGGAGGCTCACCTCCTCTCAAACATCCTCTCATATAACTAAAATATCCTATAAATTGTCATCAACACATTTCCTCATTCATCTATGCTATTTAAGCCAAGCTTCCTGCTTTGTTTTTCTAGAACTAGAAGCTAATCACTGGATCTTGGAGACTGACTACCTTAACTACTCTCTTGTATTCTCATGCAACGACTACGATGGTGTTTTCACACGTTAGTGAATCTTTATAATTGAATATAATCATCATTATGAAATGTCATGTAGATGAGATTAGATAACATCAAGTTTACAAAAGATTTCAATGTATACATTGAGATAATGGTGCATTCTGTTCGTTGCACATTATTGATTGTTTTTTTTTCGAAGATTTGCACATTATTCAAATACAGAAATAGCAAAACTTGAAACTATAAAAAAAATGAATGAACAGAAATTATACAAATTATACTACAATGCTGCACTGTACCAGAGAATATTATTTACCTATTTGAGCATACAGAGTAGTAGTATGGGATTTAGAGAACAATATAATATGATTATATAATATTTCAATGTTATACAATATTAAATATATATATATACATATATAAATATGATTTTTTCTGCATGCATCTTCTGCAGTTCTGGTAATAGTTGAATTGTTTCAATTTGCAGGTTCATCCTGGATTCTGAGCAGGACTCCGGTCCTGAACACTGCTGCTTCTGTAAAGGTCGAGGCTGCTATTGTACGTAATGGACTGGATCGTGATGCCTACGAAGTCACCCGACAGGACGCCGACTGTGACTATACGCAGCCACCGCCACCAAAATCATAAGCACGTATTTTTAATTGTGATTTTTATTTTCTATTTTGAATAAAATAATGTAAGATCCAATTGTATTTCACTTTCACAAGCTCATCTTCAATTCTGAGCAATATTTTTTTCAAATTTTTGTCGTTTGGTAAAATGTCTTGAATTGAACCACATGGATATTTATGTTGCGACTTTGCGATCATGTTCTGGATTGTTCACATCAAAATTACTGTTTCCGGGATCACTTGAAAACTACAAGAATTCGCGTGGTCATAAAAATATAATGTATCAAGCATCATTCAAAAATTTGAATTTGAATTTGAGAAACTATACTTTCAAATATCCGAAGATTGTGGTTGGAACAAGACAAATGTTCACATTGTATTTTAGTATACGTGGTGGTTGAAAAAAATGACAATTAATATAATATCTTCTTGCTACTTTGAATCATCTTCTGAACGGAATTGAATATCCATATAGACAAAAATTGATAATTCAACACGTTATATTTATAGAAGAGTTTTTTTCTAATTTCCTGATATAAACTCATAACATACAAAAACAAATACCAAACTGTATGAAACAATCATAACAAAATTTACAATTCGGTCCAAGTATTTGTGTATACTATTTCTCAGAATCTTGGTTCCTTTTATTATCATTGTGTGCATTTATGTAATGAAACTTGCTCATTTGTCTCAGAAAATATTATCATTCCTGCGCCATTCACTCCTTGAATGTTATGCCCTACTTCAATACTTTTAAAAGTAAATATTTGCCAAGAAAATTCTCTTTTGTACCGTTGTGTAGCTTATTCACTTTTTACAGTTCGTTGAATAAAAAGGTAGAGAACAAACTTTCTAACAAAAATCAAAGGATATACTATGTCATATAATAAATTGTCATGCAAGTCTCAGGAGAAAATATGTTCATCATCTCAGTGTGTTTCACAAAGCTGTGGATGCGAGTAAAGATTCTGTCAAATTCATAATTTTTTATGTCAGAAGAAATATCACTAGAATCTCAAACGAATAGTCTTAAGTACAATCTGAGTTTCGAAACTAAACATTTCTCGAGGATTAGATACAATATTAAAATAAATTATTCACAGTCGTCTCCTTGTAGTCTTTGCTGTCCATTGAATATATTCAAATTATAGTACATTTAAGTACTGATATAGTAGAACCTATTTTTATATTCTCTTCTGGATCTGAAAAAAAAATCTCGAATGAATTTCTTCCATTCCCTCTTTGTAGATATACCGATAATAATTCATGTCAGTGTATTCATTCTCTTAAAATAACATCAAATATATATATATTCATGTACATACCACTAAACTTGACTCCCTCATGGCTGAATAATGATCCAGTCAAAACACAGACAAGAAAAACCATATGACAAATTGCAACTTTCGTTGAAAAGTAGGTCAGAATAAAAATATATAAAACATCATACCGTCATGGTGATCACATTTTGATTCGTATGTGCATTATTTTAATGTGCATTCCTTTATCTCAATGATATCCCCATATGAATAAATAATAAATCCTGGAAATGAATAAAAAATCCTGTAAATAAATGTATGGATGCTGAATACACTGGATATGTATATACAAACAACGATATGATTGAAACCCAGCGAACCCATTCTAGGTGTACAACAAACTGTTCTACTTGTATAACTTATTATTTCATCACAACACTTGTTACCAGCAGACTGAATTTTTCAGAATATTTCTATTTTTATGATACAATTTTTTTCGCATCTCTTGATAATACAATTTCAAAGGAAGTTTTTCCTAGACAAATGTTCGGGGTGAATAGATGAATGAAATTTGGGAAAGTTTTTCAATATCTGTAGAGCACGCAGAAACAAAATAATTATATTTCAAAATTCATACAGACTTGATGATAGAAGCACATTTTTTCAATTTGTGCATTATTATCTACGCTATCTCTGATCTGATTGTTCAATATTCAAATTGAGAAAGAAAACACTACTGGCAAACTCAATATCATCAACCATAGGCTGATATTGGGAATAGTGTTACAAAAATATATATATTATTGTTTTTTGTATTTTTGTTAGCATTTCTCATTGACATTGAGAATTTCACACTTGGAAATTTTCCTCAATTTGATCCAAGAATTGTAAAAAGCTGTTGTTCGAATGATAATTTTTGTAGCAAGTAACTACATCACTATGATGAAAATTAAATCAGCACAAGATTAATTTTGTACCATTCTATACTAAAGAAGCTGAACGATCTGTACAAAATAAACGATAGAGGGAAAATGCGTTTTCGATATTCTGGAAAATGGATGATATTCTGGAAATATCAGTCATTCTCCAATCCAATACATTTATTTATGGGTATTTTTGAAATTTCTAAAATTCATAAAAAAAAGTTACCGCTCGATAATGCCACAAAACTATACAGATTCAAGTAAGATGAGGAACCATATTGAAAATAAAAGCTGTAGCCGTTTGACCTGTGGAGAACCGACAAAAAAACAGAAAAACAAACAAACAGAAAAAAAAAACGAACACCAATTTTTTTGAGTATGCCAAATTGAATCCTCGCTAAAGCTCGTCTAATAATACAACAAAATATAACTAATTCAACAAACACGAATACTAAATCGATAAATTCCATTACAACTTTATTAATATATCTCATCATTGTTCGCTAATTATTCAAACGAGTCTGTTACAGGTTGAATATAGGTTAGGTTAAACCAATAAAGTGTTGTAATACAACTCCAAGCTACGAACGAATAAATAGAGATGTGATATAATGAATGAGAAATACCATTATTGCAGATGAGAACTGATGCACTTTACCTAACAAGTTTCTACTGAAACTAGCAGGTTTTAATGTATGTTACACCTGGCACCACCTCAGTGGCTAGTGCTTCAGTTTGTGCGGTTAAACATATGCTGGAACTTTAGAACTGTTGTATATTTGGTTGAGCACTATAAAGCAGTCAGAACTCTCTGTGTTGAAATACTTTCGGACGTTAAGGATGATGGTTAGGATGATGGTCACATTCTCTTCTATATCACACCATTAGCGCACGGACAGTTTGCGTCTTCATCTCTCGTGAGTACAATTAAGGTTATGTAGGCTTATGTAAGCTTATTATTATATAGATCTTCATTAAGAACATGAAAAGTATGGCGGTTATTGAACTAATGACCTAGATTTGAATGTATTCCAGACTTTATGTAAATAAATACAAATAATACAAATATATGAAAAAAAACATCAGGTCAATATTAGGTTGCTAATACATTCTGGTATTGAATATACTTTTTTGTAAGATATGTGTTAAATATCTCGTTGAATATATATTATAGATGGATAGATTAGGTATCTGATTAGAAGAATCTGGATATATCATAGAATCGTTTAATAGACCTATCAATAACAACAAACATGAATCACATGTCACATATGAACACGAATCAAATATATGAATCATCATTCCATCCTCATTTCCCTCCTCAACTAAAATTGTTTGATATGAATTTAAGACCATCTCCAGAGATATATTTTCAAATTGAGGTTATTATGATGTCACAGAGAGATAACATAAGTTACACAACCTTGGGAACAAATTTTTGTAGAAAAAAAACGAAACTTGTGATGACAAATTGTATATAAAATTATGATTTCGTACTCTTAAAAACTTTGATATTTAAACGCTATTGATGATGAATGCAACTTGTTGGACATAGTATACTATACTATTCTGTGAAATTTGAAAGAAAGGCATATTCAATTTTAAAAAACATTGATGGAAATTGATGGATATTTAAACATTTTATTGTACATAATCGCCCTCTTCACCCACTGTTGGACGCAATCTTGTTCTTCCAAAATCTAAAATTATCTTTTTTCATGACTCACTATTATTTATCTTACTTTTTTCTCATTATTCTTTTGTTTCCAAAATGTATCCCATAATTTCATAATTTATGGAATGTTGTCCCCTTGGATGAATTTCCCCCTCAATGCGTACTACTGACTGTAATTGTTCAACGATGCTACACTGCAATACTAAGATCCAACTCTTCCAAGCACTACGCGTGTATATTTCAAGTAGGCGCGCTTATATTATATCGTTTATCAGGACCAGTACATAAAATGATACTAATTCATTTGTTACCTGAACACTGCAGAACTTCAATCAACTCTAGTGAGTATTTATTAAATATATCTTCTGTTTGGATCTATATATAGGATAGTTTACATCTTTTGTGAAGCTTTTTTTTTAATTATGAAATGAATATAAATAAATATATACATAGGCCTATATATATATATATATATATATATATATATATATATATATATATATATATATATATATATATATATATATATATATATATATATATATATATACAAAATTGAATACATATAATAAATTGAGTCGTTTCCCATTCATGTGGGACTTATATTCTCACTAAGGAAAGCATTCATCGCATTGTTGAAGTGTTGGCTATATCCTGTCAGTGCTAGCGCGACCGATGCTCTGCGGGCTACCTTCAGTCCTGTGCTGTTGCGACTGGTGTACTGCGGGCTGCGTTCAGGGGTGCTCCCATACTGATATCAGCTTAGTCATTTAGTTAATTATACACGATATCACCACGTATTGTTTATCATGCTATCCACGTTATTTTTCTATTAAATACGCTATAAGGTTGATTTTACCTTTTGATAGTAGTTGTGATGCTTTGTACCAACGATTGAAATTGAAGTTTGCAATACTCGTGATACTAGTACGCCCAACCAAAAAGCGGAATCATTCTTCTCAATTTGAGAGCGTAAATCCCATATTAGAAAATAATAGAAGAATGAAATATTTCACTGTCTTTATCCATCCTCAAACTTTTTTCAATCAATTTGTCATGTATTTGTCAAGAAAAAATCATATCCATTCTAAGAGGTAAGAGATTTCAATTTGATAAAACACTCGATACAATTGGAGTGTGATGAATTATTATTTGATTTCTATCATATTTTGTCACTACGATACTCAATTAAATCCATTTCACATGTTTCAAATGTTTAATTTTTCGAAATTATTATAAAAAAAGAAGTAATCTTCAGATTGGTAATAATAATTGCTCAGTATTTAAAATGTGTAAACGATATCCGATCGATTTTTTATGGTATGCGGGAAAAAAATGATACTCAATTGATTATATGGATAGTTTTTTCAATTTCCAAATTCAGTTTCGATTAGGTTTAAGTTTGAGTTTTCAAGTTTTAGGTTTAAGTTAACGTTCAAGTTAACACGGAACAGAACACTCTCATATTTCAGATATCAGTAGATGTTCCTCTCAATTCGCTCAACCATACCATCTAAAATAAGTGTTTATTTATTTGATTGCCTACCAGAAGCTCCATCTGCGTGCAGCGTGAGCTAATTACAATGTAATGATGATGTGATGATACGTCTTACTGACACGGGGTTGGAACCCTCTATAGTCTGACTTCAGATATAAAAGCAGTGTCACTAATGTCTGAGCCAAACCGTCGTAGTAGTAAATTGTTCTAACTGCCTATCTGTATTGTAGCTAACTGTTTGATGGGATAATTCTCTTGATCATATTATCAATTATTACCCATTATCATGTGTATTACAGCAATAACAATTGCTACCCTACAATATCCAGTAACTAACGGAAACTGTGTGAGGGATACATATCGGAAGTAAAGTGATAATAAACCGGAAGCTCTCTTCAAGTCCTGATGCATGGCTATTGATTTGTCAATTAATCAATATGGAGCAATGTTATTCTGCTACTTGGTGTGTCAATCACCTCTGTAAACTTTAATGAAATGCTGGAGTGGATTATTTAGTGGTTGAATCAATTACTTGAGCCTATTCAGGAATGAAATTCGATTGAATACGATTGTGTAATTATACGAATGTTACCTCATCCAAATATTCAATCCAAATATACCTCAAGTCGACATCATTCAATATGCATAAGTGCACTTATGCACCTATGCATATAGAACACATGAAATAATAGATTAAAAACAAGCACAACAATCCATCAATCATGTATACGTAATCAGTATAAGAACCATTAATAGGAAGTTTTAAATTTGTAACTATAGCATAGGGACTACTCATTTCATCTAAACGAATGAAATTGTAGTTTGTACATATGTAGTCAATTTATTTATACTAGATATATATTCCATTTTTTGCAGTAGACTAGGCCTATATTAAAAAAATATTCTAACAAAAACAAAAATACTATGGCTATTGAATATGAGTTGTTTATATAGGGTTACAAGGGAAAATTTCAACTTAATTAGGACGAAACAATATAATTTTTCGTGTATGACTGAAATAAAAATTCAATTCCTCTTGTGTCATATTCAGCGAAGCAACTGATTTGAAAATTCAAGTCGGGCGTGTGTCTCGCATAAGACATGGGTATGTGTAAACATCATCCATCTATCATTCGCCCATTCGTACCCCCAAATAAGCTAGCTATAGTGAAGTCGTTATGCAAACAATGATCAAATTATGCAAGTGTATATATAAAATTAATAATCTGCCTTCGGCATAAAGTTTGCCCATTAGACAGTGAATAATACAACAATGAATATAAAAAATCAATAAAGAAAGCAAAAGGCATTACAATAATGTTTGATATGAAAAAAATAATAATATAAACCTATAGTCTAGTAAATATAATATTGTAATTGATTACTTATTTAGAAAAAGAATAATGAAAGATGAAAAAATGCCTATAATATAAAAGTCATACATCTGCACACTTAATTAATTCAAACTATATAAATGGTTTCTGAAATTTGTGATGGATCCTCTAACGGCAGAAAGAGCTATACAATAAATTCTATTACAATTCTAGTAAAAAATCTTCTGGATTGCTAAAATCACAAAGAAATCGTTTTGTTAATGATGCTTGATAATGAGATAACAACGTATTATTTTGAAACTTTTCATATATATTTCGTAAACAAAAGCCTTTGAATGTTTTGGACTAGTGAATAAATAATGATTTCATCGCACTTGTTGGCTTCCCTAGAGACTGAACCGGCCAGATTGCATTGGACTACTGGGTCCTCGGTTAACAAATTAAAACTGTGCGGAGGAAAAAACACTGAAAACATTCTCACAGAGAGATTGGGAGATAAAGAGAGAGAGATAGAAATTGAATTTGGACGAGTCTGGTACGAAATCCGGAATATGAGGAAACTAAGTGCGATCCAGTTTACCGGCCCTACGTTCTTTAATTCGGGTGGTTCGGGCAGAGTTTTTCGCTTCTCCAAATCGATGAGAGTAGATTGTTATTTTAATATTAACGATATTACAATTTCCCGAAACTGGATTTCAACGAATGATGACAATATTCATTTCCCTGATCTTATAGAGAACTTGAAATCATCATCTCAATTTCAGGAATTATAATTTATTCACATAATTTTATTTAACATGAATAGAATTGATTAAGAGGCCGGGTCCTGGACCCGGAGGACAAATAAATTGAGTGTACTTTCCGAAATTGAGTGGATGATTCCAGTTTTCTCTAAAACTGGAAAAATAACTATCTTCATTATTCGTTGAAATTCTAGTTTCAGGGTTGTGATGTCCTTTAATCTAATCTTGAACTAACAATTGTGCCACAACAGTAACACAGGTATGAATGTATATAGCCACTCTTCCTTCATTGTGGACAATTAAACTGTTTTCCAATGAAACAAGTATCCGGTATGTTACCGATCGTACGTCTCAGTCATCTCACACTACTATCGAGCTTGAGTTTCGATCCGTCACTATACGTGTTAAGGGAGGTACTTTACGATGGTGAACTAGTCGATCATGTTATATTCGCTTACTACGCCCAACCCACGGTATGTAACATGAGAGTAAACAACCCCTAAATGCGACTGATTTACAAGAGGCGGGCAAATTGATTATACACACTGATTTACTACCGACATATCCGACTGAAATCATTCAACTCTTTATACTCCTCCCTCTCTATCTCCATTTCCTTTCCATTCCTCTCTCTCTTTCTCTCTCTATTTATATTCTCCTCTCTATCGCATTCTCTCTCCTTCTCTTCTCTCTAGTCCACACTCACTTAATTTTTTCTTCTGCCTCTGCTTCTTCGGTTTATCTCATTAGGTTTCGGTCGTTGAGAGTTATATAAATTCATACCTATTTAGCGTATTTATAACCAACACTTATTATTGTCCGCATTTTTATATCCGGAATGAAAAGGAAGCGAAACTTTCAGAGACATATAAGTGTGTATCAGCAACTGTAAGGCTTGCACTGTTGTCAGAATATTCGTCCCACAACGACCGACCAAAGATTCCTGTCCTATTTTCTGTCGCTATGTTTTTCGGCGTGTGTGTGGTTTATCTGTGTAGTACATCAGTCGATGATGGTTGTCGACGAAAAAACATGAACCTACTTTACAACCGCAAATTTGCTATTCTAGTTGTAATAGAGCTTCACCTCTGTTCAATTATAGGGAATGGATTCTGCTTCATTTTTTTGGTAATACATCATGTCCGTGTTTGATTGAATAGAATATATCCATCAGAATCAGTATTTTGTGTGATATAATTGAAATACAGTGGACATATCCATGTAGTGTTATTGTAAATTGATGTATGGAGAATTTCAACTTACATTTGAACTTGTTGAATTACTTCGGCATGGAATTTATCTCATGTGACATTTAGAACGAAATTATATGATTCAATTTAATTATTTAATTATATGAGGAACGAAATTCAATACAATATCAATGTGAATATTTACACCCATAATATAGACATGGTTTTAACTTCTTACAACTTTTGTATTTTTGGCGATTAATCTAACAATTGACGTTGGCGTTTTATTGAACTGTTCTGAAACAATGTATCTATACAAAATAAGATAAATGGTCTTGCCTCATCAAGTCACCATAACTTTTATTTTCACTTTTAACCCAACGTTTAGTTTTGTCTTTATCATTTCCACTTCCCTTTCAGCTTCCGATTTTGAAAATGAAAATGAGAATCGTCCTCCGTTACGCTCTCACTTTTTTCGAACCGCGGATAATTTATTATGTGATACTTCCATTTTTGTTACGTTGAATTTTAGAAGATATATGCAACGTTTTTGCAAGAACATTAAGATAAATAGTTTGCTTTTTTGAAACACATAAATCGTTTGTCAGCGTACGTATATTCATGTAGCTTAAGTGCTCCTCTGACTACTCAATTCCATCAAAAACACGATAATAATAACTGTTGAAATATATGGGTTTTTTTTATTTATATTTTATTTAGGCGACACACTCTAAATGACCAAGCTATATTGGGTTCAATGCATTATTTATGATATTATGAGAAGATACGATGAATGTTTTCCTTCTCGTTGTTTTAAACAATGGGTAGGAAATGGTCATAGCTGGTTCTTGAAGAACAATCTCAATATATCCTTGACGTTCGTCTTTTTTTCATGATATTCGACCATTCGACACTAAAAGTACCTAGGCCTACAGAATGCGCATCAAAATCCCAATATGGCCGACGAAATGTTAAAAGTAAACTGTCAACAATGTTATATTTTGTATGAATGTCATTGTACGCGCACGCGCTCTATTTTGTAACCTTTCACTAGTTCAACTGTTCACCACTGACAGTGCACCTGACTTTTCCGTTCGGATTGCGAACTCGAACTCCGGTTTCCTGAATTATTACGGTTCAACCAGCTAGAGACTCATCCACATTAAAATGTATACACACGAATACGTGTACCGAGTATCATTCGATACTAGACCGGGGTTCCTTTTTATTTCCATGGCCGACTATCCTGACTAAAATTTTCGTGGTTCACCTCATTTGTTAAATGAGGATAATACTTGAAGATAAGACTTTGTTAACTGATAAAAACATATACACCTCAAACTTTTTCTTGTATACAATTAATATGCGAATGAAATTGTGTTAAACTTGCTTCATGGAGGAAAATAAAAACAACTTGACTTTACAAAATGTAATCATGTTTATAAACAAAAGAACAACTTCTTGTTCATACTTTATCCAGGTGTTACGAGTAAAATTGAGCTTTGCCTTTTAATTACATGACCTCAATGACTCGACACATAGGGCCTATATATTTATATGTGCTTTTTTTCAAGTTATACTACAGGAAGTTTTACTCAACATTTTCTTGTTTCCTGCAGCGGTTTTCAACATTCTATTTTAACATACATAAAATAATTAACATTAGAGTATTTTCAGAGAAAAGTCAGATCTGAAATGAGAGGCTAATATAGTATAGCATTAACATGAACCTACGTGTATTCTCATCAGACTATATCTTAACAAACATGTAGTAGGTGATAAGTTCAAATTTTTTTCGCTTATAAGTACACAAAGTCGTATTTAATTGACCACGAGTATAATTAGTAAAACCAAATGAAAATCTCAAAATTCATTTTCTTATAATGAAGAAAACACTGCAATACATTAGTATGGTACTTAAATCCATATTTCGATGATACGAATTTGATGCGAATATAGAAAAATCATTCTTTTTAATTAAAACATATGAATGTTTATACGAGTGCTTATCGCCCCTCTTCTGAAATTCTCAGGTGAAAATGAAACTGAAACGAACTGAACTGAATAAAACTGAAAAGCACGAAAAGTTATCCTAAGATGACTGAACACGTCTCATGAAACTACGTCCTCTCCCCTTGTTATTTCTTACTCGTCGCTCATTTGTTTATTATCTATTAATTGATTACACTTGAATGTTTTTGTCAAAAACACCAGTCTGGGGATCTCATCATTTGATAACGTTCCTTTGATATGCCGTACCGCAATATTTCCTTTCACATTAGAAAGCAGGGTGATTAATGAAATATTTTAGCGCAACCCGAAGGAAAGTTTGCTCGGATAGCTGATGGTGATGACGTAGGCGGTGACAACAACGATTAGCTATACAACACTCATGACAATGTGCTCTGGTTATCCAACCACAAATCACAATGGACAGAAAATGAACAACAAAATGTACGTATGCTAGATATTCTTGGTTTTATTTTCAATGATAAAGCAGTGTCGTTTCGTGGTGGATGGAAGACAGTGTTCAAGGTAGAACAAAACAGTGGATGTGGAAATATTGCGTTAACGAAATGTGAAAAAATTACAAGTGAAGATTATTTAGGTAATTAGTAAAGAATGTGATGATGATAGTTTCCATTTTAATCTCTTTTTGATGATGGGTATAATTTTGATTGAACTTACTTTCATACGTATGTAGTTTCAACTTAATTTTCTCAATTTTCTTTAAAAGTTTGTGGAGAATAGTTGATAAATATGTACCTGTAAGACATTGTGAATAATTTAATATTATCATACAAAAATATGATAAAAAAAACACTCATATTCGAAGTGAAGTTCAATACATATCGAGACTTGTACACTCATAATTCGAAAATATTGTTCCGTTTCATTAGTCATTTATAGTATTAATTTTCGCTCGTATTTAGGGCTTAAAGAGCACACAACAATGAAACGAGGAAAGTGAGGGTAAAAACAGTAAAATGCTAGAAACATGCATGATATAATATACATTTTTCTATGGTTATTTGACGACTTGAATTGCTGTGCGAGTCAGACTAGGGGTTAAAAAGCTTGAAGGTAGATTTTTTGTTGAAATTTTTATATAATGTCAATATTGTTCAGAACGATGTTTTTTTACTATCAAATTATGATATAGCAAGATGTAAATCAAAATAAGAAGTATTTATCGAACATAAAAGCCCTAATTAATAATAACATGAAACATTATCATCAATCAATTATTTTCTCAAAGATTGTGCATCTAATATTATAATTAACGAACGTATTCAAACTATACGTTTTAGCTGCATTACGCTGTCACATATTGTTCAGTTTATAGTGATTTGTTACTTAAGTAATTATCAAGTACGTGATATTTTCAAGTCGTCGATAAATAGCTATCCTATGAATTATCATCGGACGTTGAATGAATTTAATTATAGAACGTATAAAAAATTTACACATAGAAGCAAGAGGAAGACTTTTTTTTAAAACGAATGGGATATTAATTTACGATAGTGAAATCAATAATAAATATAGGTGAATAATTAAATGTCCTCAATAAATCAAGAATCTATATCCGTATGTATGTCCGTGTTAAGGGTGACGGACGGCATGTAGAATTGCAGTCAAAAGTGATTTAAGTTGCTGGTTTGGTGGTCGAAAATATTGTGCTCGATCTGAGTGCAATAATTCGTTATATTTCAATTATTGCTATTCATACCAATTGGAATTAAGAACAATTACTTATGAAGAATGACTGAATGTCGATTCAACCGATGTAACACCATTCAAGTAAAGTAATATTCAACTGAAAAAATCACTCATCCCGTTTTTCCGTGTACCGTCAAAATAATCAGCAACGCACGATACATTGTGGTTTACACAATGAAATTAGTAGAAACACGTTACTTATCACAGTTAATGTCCATACTATTGTTCACATTTCAGATGATCGTTTTTCATACGTCTTGTTGCCTAGCTGGATGAGATGGAAAAAATAGCCCATATACATGTCCGTATATCCACAAAAAATATATTGAGAATAAACCGTCCGACCTGTGGAGCGTATACTGAGTAACAAACAAACAAACAACCAGAAAATGAAACATCTTGAAACGTATAGAAAACTTCGCTTAAGCTCATCCGGAAAGTATATAGACGATGGGCTTGTATAGGCAAATTGAGATTTTCAACCACGAAGAAAAATAGGATTTTGCAGAATCTCACACACAATACATACAATACAAGGTTCTATGAATTGAATTGAATGTTAGGGTTTTCACATTTTCAAGTCAAAAACTACAAAACATTTTCAATTGTGATCCTTCATTAGTTGGAACAGAATAAATAAAAAGGAGCAACATTTCTCAAGTCTTCAGGTTGATGAAGGGTTTTTCTGATCCCGACAACGAGACATGAAACACTTGAAACATTTCTCGCTTACAAATGTTTTATTTTCAATTGTTGTCAGATTACCGGTGAGAATGTTCTGTTTTGTATTTGGTACAAATAATTGTACACCATTCTGCTGAATCACTACTTTAGAAAAAAGTCGAGTCAAGCGTGGGTCTGATTCCCAATTAAGAGTCCATGGGAGTCGATTTAACGGAATGATATTTTTTTGTGATAACTTTTGAATGGTTTGAGATATCGAAATTCAAGAAACGAGGAAACACAGATTTTTCTACTCTCAAGAGTAAAATCATGAATCATGAAAATCAAATCTCAATGATCTTAAATCACCCGATTTTCAGGCGTTTACGGTTGAAAAAAGTGTAGTTTTAACCGTAAATTCTTGACAATTGGGCGATATGAGTTAAATTGTTATCACGTACACCATCTGGAAAGTATTATAAATATCTTTGTTTCATCGTTTTCATAATTGCGATATCTCATACCGTACAAAAGTCATCACCAAAAACTGATATTCCGCTAAATCGGATCCCAGGCACTCCTGAAAATGTTTTTTCAAATTCCTCTCATCTTCAAATAATTTATCGTAGAATTGTCACCTGCCCATTCGGGTCCCCACAAGTCTAGCTTATTGGGCAACATCAGAGTTGAGCATCATTAAAAAATGGTAACTTCAATTGTGTAGACTTCATGATCATAACAGTTATATTCTGGGATGACACGAATTTTGTGAATACAAGTTCAAAATGTATTAATATTTTTTCTATCAGCAAATTGTAGTATTTTGATTTGAACAAATATTATACATACATACATATTATATAAATTCAACTTGTATGTTTATATCTGGAATATTACATTTGACAATTATTCTTATATGAAGTAGGCTACAGTGGAAACTTGAATGGAAATGGTATTTTCTGTAGAAAAAAACTTGGAACCATTGAGTTCTATAAGATGAAAGTGAACCTGGAAATTGAATGTGTAAATTGAATGGTGAAGTGAACCGTGTACATCGGGGGTATAAAGCAATTAATTCAGACTAAATGTCTGAATTATATAATTATTCTATAACTTGAAACTGGTTTCGACTCTTGTCGTAGCCTTGTGACACTTGTCAGCCTGACAACCACAAACTTGTACCCAACTTAACACGACGGTTACAGTAATGACTACTAGTTTGATGTGCAACCCCCTTCCCAGCCCCCCTCCCCGCCAATACCCCCCTACACCACAACCAACAAGCTCCATCGAGCACATTGATGTTCACTCCCGATCTAAACAAGATGTTAACAGAGTTATTAGTCTGATATATTATTTTATGAGAGATAGTACAAGGTCCACATGCTTGAAAGAATATGAACTCATTATTTCAACTTTTCTGTTCGTTTTCAATAACAATTCACATGAAACTGTAACGTCACTTGACATTTATTGTTCGAATAGCACAAAACCGAAAAATCGACTCATTTGTCGAGAGAAATCGATCTACCACTTATTTTAGACAACCCTTTATTTTTAGGAAGTTTTGAAGATAGTTGGCATAAAATTGTATATTGTCATATGAAATAAGCAGGTCAATAAGAAATGGCAATTAGACAGTATTGATTCATATAGTCTTTAATTTGATTTCATTCATGTAAAATAATTTCAGAGATTTGATATTTTCAAAAACTGACGATGACATGATCAAAAAGTATTCTGTGCTACAATATTTTGTCATCTGTTGGAAAATGTGTAGAAACTTAGAAGTAATTGTACGAAACATTCTGAAAAATATTATTTTTTTGCATCACTTATGTTCTTAATGTTCATATATTTCATATATTATATATATATATATATATATATATATATATATATATATATATATATATATATATATATAGAGAGAGAGAGAGAGAGAGAGAGAGAGAGAGAGAGAGAGAGAGAGAGAGAAAGAGAGAGAAACGTGAGATGTGTGTGAATATATTGGAATATTGAAAATGAAACTATAATTATATTTTCATGAATGAACACATAGATTCAATTTGAAGCATTATTTATGTCTATGATTTCTGATAATGATCTATATCAATATCATCGTGGTGAATTTGATCATTTAACCCATATGATATGTTTATATTATATGAATCGGCGTATTATTTCTCATCTCATTAGTATTTCTAGTTTTATTATTCTTCTCAAATTACTTTCGCGTTGTGACATTTTCCAGAACTATTTGTTCAATCATGAACGACAAATCACTCGTTATAGAAGCAAACTTCCATTGAAAAGTGACTGTGAAGAATAGTATTTCTGCCACTAGATTAAGCAATCATGAAATTGTATTAAAATGTCAGTGAAAAGAAGTGCAAATGAGAGTTGCACAGTGTGCTATAAATTAAATGATGCGTGAAATGGGAACTATGGGAGAAGAGGACTTGATTTAATGGTGTTACAATAATCAATGATTTTATTACAGAAATGTGACAATTCTATCTTGGCGTCTTTTTATATATTCATTTCTCTCAGAATTCACCCTCGTTTTCTTGGAGACGTTGACGCCATCATATTCATGATAATTCACAACAATTTTTGTTTGTCTACAGAATTATTTTGGTGAATTTAATAACAATTTGAAATACACAAGCCAATTCAATTTCCATCCTCGATATTCTACTCCATTTCGTAAATTTTATCTCAATCATTATAATATATATTTATATAGATCTGAAATAAGATTTCGAAGAAATAATGTATTTTAACGTAATAACGTGGTGAGGAACCTTCATTTCCCAAATTTGATCTCTTATTGACTATTGCATAGTACTGAACTGAGAGTTTCTATCAAAATCTTCTAAATTTTCGTTTCTTCCTAGATTACTTCTGAAGATGTGTAATTATCACTTTGTTGCGTAATAATCAGTTATTGAAGTCCAGTTATCATAGTCAAATTATCACCCTTCGCTTCAAGCATGAATCCTAAACGTACTGATGAGGATTTCGTTCGACGACCCTACATCAACAGCTAGATTACTTTGGGGTACGAATGAGCGGATGATAGCTTCATGATGTTTATATAAACCTTGCCGTATGATTGACTTGAACCCACGCCTGGCATTACTTCAATTTCTATCGCAAAGTCGCAGGTGAATAGAACATGGGACAGCTCCTCCACGTACACTTGTGGCACGTAAAGTGCTTGATCAAGGCACATGAAATTTGCATACTGAAACAATATACCGACATTTAGCTCACTAGTGTTAGCAGATAATGTGCATACGTACTCTAAAGTCTAAAAAGCAAGAGGCTAAAATATGTGCAGTTTTAATTATAATTGAAATTCAATCATTCAAAATAACAATTTTATGTGACCGCCAGTGTACTTAATCATAACTATGATAATTGTAAAACTATATTACTTCTTGTATGAACATTTATGTTATTCTATTTTTGTTACCAGCCTTAATTGATTATGTTGTCCAGCAAGGAGATGTTATGAATTAGTTTGAGGTTTCTTTATAATTCTTTAGATTGGCAAACACATTTTTCAACTGAAATATTGATGGATCTGCGGTTTAGAAACTTTACATTTAATTATAAAGAAATGGAGTCAATAATGAATTTTTAAAAGCAATCAAAAAATGAAAAATAGTCAAATATTCTTCAGCTACAAAGAACAAGATGAATAATTTAAATGTTTCAGTACCTATAATACGCGTGTTTATTCCTTCTTCCACAATAATGTTGTATTTGTACGCTGTGTATATGTTTGCACTAGAGTGGTTGTATAAGCTGATTTAATCTGACTCTCAATGATGAAAAGAAGTATATAGCTACACACACACACATTTTCGTAGCAAGAAAATCTGGAATTATTCGGATTGATTTATTTATTCAAATTGGATTTAACGAATCACGTTGTAGTGATAACTGAGATTTACTGGTGCTGAATGGAGAGATAATGATATAATGAAATGATGGTATGATGATAAGATGGGATTATAAGATGAAGATTTGTTAGGTAATGGGTGTTACAGATGTGGGTGTGGGATGGACAGTGGTAAGTGAGCGGTTGCGGCACATATTTTCGGTATCATTGCAGCATTTGATCGAGCTACATAGAAAACCACGAAAAACCTATGTAAATATTAACACTGGCGAATAGAATCTAATCCTGATCTACCGTCATCTCCTGGTAGCATGAAGCAATTGAGCTCGTTTTCACTGAGCCACCAATGCAGCTGATTTCTTGGATTATAAATAATTTAAAAAAAAAAAAAAAACTTGGGAAGATTGGGCTATACTTGAGTAAGGTTGTGTTGATTGGGCCAGTTTGATTAGATCATCAAATTGGTTAATTTAGTTGATTTTGTTATTCCCTATCACTCGCGCACCTTCACTACTTCAAGAAATTCGTGTTTGTAGACTTATTTCCACGAAAGAAGACAATTCACAACCCAACAACACCAAAACCATCCCAAATATCACTTTATATTTGCATAAAAATAGTAATGGACATACAAAGTGTGTATTGTTAGGGGGGTTATAATTGTCAAGGCAAGGTAAACGGGATAAGAAACACAACTACACCTTTAAAAAGGGTTGAATCCCTAAATTCTCCGAGATAAGGTGATGACGGAAATTTCTACAGCTATCAAGATAGTAGAAGGCCTTCTTTCTAGAACACAAGCATAGGAGCTGCCATAATAAAATGTACACAATACAATAGAGATATATTATTATTTTATCTTGACCTCATGTTTCAACAGGGAATACTAGCTTAGCTTCTGGTCCAGCGGGACAAATAAAGTAGTGTACACAAAGAGAAAGTGTAGCGTTGAGAATCGATTGTTTACCTGGGATATAAGTATTACTGTGCATGGTATTTGTAGCACTCGGCATGAATGTAATAATATAATTTGTGTGGGTAGTAAGAGAGAGAGAAAGCGAGAGAGGGAGGGAGAGAGATGATGATTGTGGATGATTCATTGTAGGCCTGATAGAGATAGATAATGAAGATCATCCGAAGATGAGAAATCATATATTATCCCATTGTATGCATATAAATATTTATTTTGATTGTTTATAGATTCACAAACGTAAATTTTAGAGAAGTTCAAGAGGGATTTTTTACTGAAACAAAGATGAAATCAATACCCATCATCTATACAAAACAATTCAGTATAATTGTTATCACGATTGGAGAGGGCTGTCTAACGAATCACTTTCATAGTTGTATAGAACTGTGGTATTTTTATTATATTATATTATATTATATTATATCATATTATATTATTATAGAAGTTCACGACAAGAAATGCTTTCTACAAGTTTGAAGTATCAAGATTTCCAAACGGAGAAAACACACATATTTGCAATACATTCAAGGTGACATAAGTAGACTCTATTTCACTTATATCGCATGATTGTCTAGCGTATACACAAAAATGTATTTTTCAGCTGCATACTTTTGATAATTGTGCTTTGAGATTTAAGTAGGTTCTATATTAAACCATCTTGAACGTATTAAAAATATCTACGTTTCCCCCCCGTAAGAATTTTGATATCTCAAATCGTGAAGATTTGACGATTTGACGAAGATTAGGTTTGACGATTTGACGAAGATGAGATCGAAAGTAATCACCAAAAAACTGATATTTCGCCATATCGACTCCTATAGGCCTATATATATATGCACTCTTAAGGATCAATTTCATGTTTTTGCATGAGAAAATTTTCATTGAAAAAAAAAAAAAAAGTGCATCGTCACAATTAAGTTACATTCCCACTTGAAAAAGATTTGAGTCCTATATAATGCCTCTGACGATTGGAAAGAAAGTGGTATTGAAGAGGAAGGTGAAGAGGTGTTGAACGATGAGAGGATTGTGAAATGATGACGGTGTGTATATTTTCTTTCGTGGAGTGTAACTGGTTTTATATGTTATTGTCATTCCAAAATGGCAGAGTTTTCCAACAGTTCAGTTGTAGCTGTTTAGGTTAGCTGTCACACTTTTGCTTTTATATCTCAATGAAGCTTGGTTATAATTTAGTATGAGATAGAAAATATACCAACTACCTGCGCGCGCTGACTCGTATATATATATATATAACTTATATAAACCATTCATTTGTATTAATTTGTATTTGGTTTTATGATGTACTTTACTAATGACTAAGATCTATTGGCGTTGATGAATGATGAGTGAGATGAAAATTAGGTGTATTCGAATAGTGGGGAGGAATTTGACCGTACTTACATATATATTTACAAATATTATTATCTTCATTTCATCAAAATGATGATATATATATTTTCAATCACACCTTCACTTACCTTCATTAACATCATTGAATGTTAAATTCATACATCAATTGAAACATCTTCGAAATTATTCAATTTCGACATAATAATGCTCTTAGAAGTCCAATTTTACTGATTATTTGGCAGAACAAGAAGTATATAGGCCCTATATATATATATATATATATATATATATATATATATATATATATACATATGTTTGTTAGTACCCAGGTATGACTGAATATGTCAAGATCTACGAATAACCACATTACAATACAGTCACTGGGGAATTTAACTCTTGTTCAGCTTTTCTCCTTGTTGGATATCACACACTCACACAAAAGCCAGTTTCATGCATTCATTTTAATTAAATTTTCAGAGCACCCAAGTTTCATTATAATATTTTATATAAAAAAGCGTGCGAGCTAGAGAGAGAAAAATGAGATGATTTTCAAAACAAGTCCAGTAAAATAATAATAATTATCCCCGTTATCAAGAATCTCTACCACAAACACGAACGAAATAGGGGATGCGTAGAGTTACCATCATACCACACCCCATCGTGATGTAGACTAACTAAACGTAGGAACGCTTTTAAAAACTTGCCAAATGTTCCTTGTTCTAAAAGGATATTTCAAACGCACAACAGTTAATTTTGTTCTGTTTTTAAAGTCGCACTCTTGTCAAGTGAAACGGGTTAAAGCTGGGAGTTAGCTTACTTAATCCGCTCCGTTACACCTTTATACATTTTGTAATTATTTATTCTACATTCGTATAAGGCGTAAAATACGCTCATGGTAACTGGAACATCTTTGACTACGCATTGAAAATGTTCTGTAAATTATTCCAAATTCATTATTTGTATTTGTTTCAGAAACAAGAACTGCAATCATTCAGTAATACTTATTTGAACATTATTCTAGTTACATAACTAAATCAACTTCACTCATGAAAGTTCACAATGCATTTATATTAGCACATTATTTTAACACGTAATTCAGGCCTATATAGGCCTATACTCTACGCACGGGAAAAATACAGTCGAGTTACGAACACAAAATATTTCATTGCTACATAATTATGATGAACACAATGAATAATATACTTTCACGTCATAGAAGAGGTAGGAAAGATATTATACCAATATTTTTTATTGAATACCGAATTCAAAACGGACATTTTTTCTAATATTTAAAGCGGATATTTCCATAAGTCATTCATAATTGATTGAACCCTCGATATTGTCATTACTGTACAGGAACTATGGTAACATTTATCATTTGTGTTGAATTTCCATCCAGAAGTCGAATTTTCTCTGTATTTTGAATGAATAATTACTAACAACGTTAGAAACCAATTCAATGATGTTCTAATATTCGAATATAATTTTATACTGGTATTGTACATTTTTGTCACCTTTCTTAGTCATTATGAAGAAATCGTATCTATGCTTTAGAATGGCCACAGCGATTTATTCAGCATGTATTAAAACCAGGCGTATATTTCACTAAGTGATGCAGGTAGAAATACATAACCATAAACCCATGCTACCACAATGTCACTCAACTAAATAATGTAACCGCTTCACCTAGATTACGGTTTGTACACAAGGTATATGTAACAGGTGTAAATATGACTACTTGTCGCACTATGGTGTGTTAGCAAACAATGAAGTGAGTTATTCCTGCATCGATCCCTTTTGCAAGCAGAGTTAAATAGTTCCTGCGACTTGACTACAGCAGTAAAAGCCAGTCACTTCACTCGTGTATTCTGAAAAGGATTATTTGTCATTAACAAAATTGAAGATTTTGAGATTATTGAAGATTTGAAAATTTTAAGAATATTGGAGATTTTTAAGAAAATTTGAATAATTTTGAAAATTTATATATAGTTGAACAATGTACTACAATGAACAAAATATCTTTCGGCGTTGGTGAATCATGAATGACATGATTGTAAATTATGAGATAGGCGGTGATTTTATTATTTATTTTGAATGTGTGAATGAAATGGTCATGGCCTGCTTTTGAGGAACCATCCCAGTATCCATTCTAACGATAGTAGAGCTAAACCACAGAAAACCTGGTGGTTCTCACAATTCCCATAGCGGGAATCGAAACCTGGCACCTGAGTGACGGCTCGGTTACGCATAGCAACTGATACACCATTCTCGGTAGATTAAAAATTGAACACGATTATAATTCGTTTCGTTTATATATTCGATCAGGAATATAAAGGTGTTTGCGCCGTGACAAATCCCACGGGATTTATTTGCGGCACGGGATGGTAATAATCCTACGACTATTGGCGACTGGAGTTGATATAAGTGGACTGTATAGGGTTTGAGATCAGGGTTTAGAATATAAAGCACGATACCTGAGTTTCTCCTTGGCGGCGTGTCTTGAAGCGTCGCCACGATGCACTTGAAAGGAATGCACTATGTGCGAAGACGAGGGTAGGAGGGAGAAATACGTACGTAAGGTTTAGGTTGGGTTGCGGTAAAGAACGAAAACGATACGAAACGGAATAATACTGCGTGATTTAACTAAATAATTCTTCACAGAATATCGTGTAGAAAAACTAATGCGACTTGCATAAACGAAAAAAGCCACTGACGAATGGGTGTCCGAAACCGGGATGAAAACAAGAACTAAACGACTAGTTCCGACCAAAGCGAGATTGCAACTGAAGGGATGATGTGAAAATCAGTGACGTGGTCAAGGGTAAAGACAATAATAATGTACTGACGAGTAGTGACGTGTAGAGTAGTATGACGGAATAACAGCAGAATGCAGTTTCGACCGAGTAGAAATACTAAAAGTAGAAAAAGGGGAAAACGAGATAAAAGCTTCAAGGCTGAAAGTAAACTCGGCGCCAACAAAAGGTATCATGATGATAATACTAAGATACGTGCAACATTTTCTATAAATGAAAAAAAAAAACTGACTCATTGCCGAATAGAATTGTAGCAGTGTTATTATAATTGTGTTGTGATACAAAATATGTACCGTATTCATAACATTGTGCTAAAACTTGAAAAAAATCTAAAATCAAATTGCGTCAAATGGATCAGATTTGCTTCAATTACGTTGCATAGTTTGAAGCAATCCACATTGTCGACGTACAGCACAAAATTTTAATAATCTGAATAGATGAAAGATATTTTCTTTATTCAGCAGAACTGTTTAGACTACAATAAATACGTATATTTTTGGACTGTTTTTTGACCGTGTGACCGTGATCAGTTTTAACTTCCTTCACTCTCAGAAAGGGAAAGGAGTAACAAGATAGGAGTACGTTAACGAAAGTATGCAAATGAGGATAAAAATCAATGTAGCTCAAAAATGTATGAAAAATCTTGACTACAGTTGCAATTCAAATATCTTGATAAAATATTAATTAAAATAATCCTCGAAATATTTTGTACTTGCACCAATATGATTCAAATCAATTTCAATTATGGACACTAACCTCAATAAAATAACCACGCAAAATCCTCAAAAACATTGTAAAAAAAAGTTCTAGTTTAAATTGATTGTATAAAATATAACTTGGATCAGCATGAATCAGATAGGAAAGGAACCCATTGTAATTGTATAAAATAGTAATATTGTAATATCATATTAATCGTACTGAGGGTCAGTGTATACTAAAATTAGCCACAGCACCAATATGTAATATTGTCTGTATATCATTACATCATTGGATTATCCATAATCTATGATCCGCACATTATGTATTATAAAATAGCCATACACATACAATACACATATAACCACGTGGTAAACAAAGCGTTGTGACTCCCGTTGTATTATCTATTACTCTCAGAATATGATATACAGGAGCAAACGTAGATTCACACAACATCAATTTCTATTAACAATCATTTAATATTGTAGAATACATGTTTTATCTGTGAACATCCATGATGCTACAAATTAACTATTGATATATTGAAACACAATGACCTAAATTATTATTTAGTTAAATTGTACGTTTTCTAATCGAGAATTAGCTCAACTGAAATCTTTTAATATTTGAAAAGAAGAAAATATAATACGAACTCTTTGATATTGGTGGAGGTGCCGTGATTTTGGTCATATTGGTCAAACGCGCATTCCCATTTACTATCACATGAATGCCCATGCCCTGATTTCCCAAACACATACTCGTTATCCAGTGATTTGAAAATTAGAAAAAGCTTATAGCACTGACTATCGCCATTCTTAAAATAGTGATGGTCAGTGCTGTAAGATGGTTGGGAAATGTATTCTCTTTCAACTTAATTCGAATTAAAATTATAGCTTCTCGCTAACCGGCGCAGTGAAATTTAGTGTTTGAGATGAAATTGATGGTGTGATTTGGTACAAAGTGATTTTACGAATAGTAACGAAGTGTAAGGAGAGATTACGAAGTGATCATTTGCATATTTGGGATAAATACATATTTTTGAGTGAAAAGGTTTTGTTGAGGTTTTCGAAATGATGAAATGCAAAGTATACTACTTGTATTTTCATACAGTTGTATTTTTAATCATTATCCATTCTTTTATTTTATTATCTGTGTTTATATATATTGTATCTTATTGTTCTTTTCATTCTGTGTCGCATCAGCAACCCGAATATGGGCAGAGATCATCTTAATAAAGAAGATTTTACACACATTCAACTTGGAACAAAGATTTACCTGAACGATTTAATGAGACTGACTAAAGTAAACTCAAGTGAATTCATTCAACATTCGAAATTATTTGAATAATTAATATTCATATTATTGAATTCAAAATTATCACTGCAGTTGGGTTTTGATATTTGAGTGAAATTTTGTTGAAATTGAAACTAAATGGAAATTGAAACAAAATTGTTCAATGGATATTATGATTGATTTTCTCATAGTTCACGACGCGAACAAAATTGATCCATGGATATGATTGATTTTCTCACAGTTTATGACGCATCTCACATGTTCTATGACATGCGTTAAGTGAAGAAGATCATAAAATCTCATGGTGGATCTACCATACAGGATCTCTAAAATAAGAGGATCATTTTTATATCATACATTTTTCTACTTATTATTCATAGAAGGCTGTTTGAAAGTTATTCGCACAGCTGATAGTGTATTTTGTTTGAAAAGTTGTAAGATAGTTATACGGCTTGAAAAGGCTGATCTGAATTGTAAATTGAGAACTCGGATTAAGTGAGCAAAGTTTTAGCAACTCTAGTCAAAGGAAACCATTTCGTCAAGATTATATCACGTGATTTATTTGCTGACATTTTTCATGCTCGTGTAGGGTCCTATAGAACCATGCTTTATTCTGTCATCCCTGCTAACCATGCTAACTTCTTACTCATTTTTTACTTACAGTTTTTACGAGCTCAAATTTGTTTAACTTACAGCCTGTAGTGTATATGATATTCATTTTTTTTCAAGTTCATCAAAATGAATATTTTTTCATGAATTTCTATGAAAAAAATTAAAGTGCTATAGTGCTATATTCGCACTTTAAATTTATTACATTATTTTCTATGATTGCTTTGAATCGTCCCAGCACGAACTACTCTATGTATGTAGTTATGAATACTGTATATTGAAATTTGAAAGATAAAAATTGTTCATCTCCAATCTCAGAATCGTCATTACTTCTAATAAATAGAGCAACCTACATTATGTTCGTCCAATTCAATTGTAATTATAATTCACCTGAGAATTGATTTCTGAGTGAGATAAAAAATAGCTGATAACATCGCCGTATAAGTGTTATTCCAGAATTTTTTATTTCAAGTATCAGTATCATATCAGGTCAATTTCTATCTCCACATACTTCAAGTGTCGAACAATAGTTATTGTTTTCAGGCAGGCATATTTATAAAAAGGAGCAAATTTATATATTTCCGTTATATAAAATCAATTATTGATAAGTATTGCGTAAGTAATTTATAAAAATAATTATTTCTATTCGAGACAACCCCTATGACAATACATAATCAACTAAAAATACTGAAGGAATTCCTTCTCTGCACAATCTGTTTTTATTTATTCGAATATAACACATCATCACATAATTACCACCCGATAACTAGAGTGTTAAACCTAACTCCAGTTTATAGTCTCGTGAAACCTTCTACCAATCTTCTGTAAGCTTATGATGAATGTGTTTCAACCTCATAATGCTCGCCGTGAATTTGGACGATATGACTTTAGAGATAATAACTACTTAAATCCTCATAGTATACTAAAGACAGAATGAAAACCATTTGAATATGTTCAAACGTGGATAAAAATATGAGACGGGAAATTGTACAAGAGATTTACGTGGACGGAGAAGATTTGATCAGGCTATATAAAAATGAATCCTATCTTTTAATACTAAATACCACAGTTAAAGGACATTACATTTACTTCCCCAATTTTCCCAGATTCCCCGACGAGATGGTATTTTTTCTTTGATATTAACATCCATTCTATCAACATCACCTAGGTATTGTACGTTTCAACAGCAAGTCATGTACTCCTATAGGCCTATATATATATATATATATATATATATATATATATATATATATATATATATATATATATATATATATATATATATATAAGAACTGTTTAAAAATGTCGACCTCCCCCGGGAGACGAGCCCGGCTCCAGTTTTCTGGTTTGACGCATTACTAATTCCGCCAAACCAATTAACAAAACGGGTCAGAACGGCAATCTGGAGATCCGGGTTCGACTCCCGGAGGAGCTCACAATTTTTGAACAGTTTTTTTAAATCATACCATATAATAACATACTGGTGCTTAAATATAGGGAACTTTAGAAATCATATATATATATATATATATATATATATATATATATATATATATATATATATATATATATATATATATATATATATATATATATATATATATATATATATATATATATATATAGAGAGAGAGAGAGAGAGAGAGAGAGAGAGAGTGAAATAATATATTTCAATTCCTAGCCAGCTCGATCCAACCCTCTATTTTCGTCCTCTAGCTGTAATGTATAAAATTGTCAGCTCGTTTTTCTGACAGAAGATCGGCGATATATCGATAAATATCTCGAAGAATATTCGATTTGCGTTTCAACTCTTCTCACAAAGTCACTTGGGAGACGACACAACAGAAGTGTACGGCCCCAGAGGCCCCAGAGGCCCTGGCGGCCCGTAGTCACATGTGTGAATGCAGAAACTTCGTGATAGGAAACGTTTTACATTAGTTTTGTGCAGTTGAAGTTTTATGTTATAATACTGGAAAATGTTTATAAAAACTCAAAATGTTACGCTATTTAAAGTGTTAGTAGATGACCCATTCTCAGTATCTTATTTTTATTGTTACATAATTTCTAGGCGAAATGCCAGTGTGCTAAGAAAAGGCTTACATTGGTCAAGTGGATGCTTGAGAAGGGCTAGACGAAGATTTGAAAGTGTGGATGACAGAGCGTCGTGGGAGGAGAAAGTTTAGAGGACTGTATTTTGAAGTAAGAAAGTTGATGCAAGACTCACATTATTTTCCAGACGCGTTGAAGCAAAAGACTGCTGCGAATGACGAATATCGGTACATTGATGTAGAAAGAAACTACTTACTACGATAAGAATGGGGATGTAAGTAAATGAATGATACGGTTCTGACACGAATAACTGATAGAGGATTGTTCTCCATATTTAACTTATGAAATGTGTGAACTTGAACGCATTGTGTGCAAGTGGTCAACGTCGTCACGTGATCAACGTACAAGGTGGGAAAATAAAAAATCCAGCTAAATGAAGCAAACAAGAATAAATGCTTATGTAATGGACACGAAAAGCCTTCGAAAGAGTGATACATAAAATAATGATCAAAATCAACTGAAAGTAATAGACGGTTCTGACATTAATAATATCGAATATTCTCTCATTATTGCTTCACAATTTGTGTACTGATCTGCAATACTGTTAAGCTACATATGTGAACCATATAATTTATTAATCTATCATAATTTCCAGCAAAATGAAAATGTTCGAATAGATAATAATATAATCTTATTCTCATTTGATTATAATTGATAGTACGATGAATAATTCATGAATTGGTCAATTTTTCAATGAACATTTTCGAGAATTTTGATACAATTTTTTATGTTTCCAAGTCAATACTCTCTTTGGCCTTCAGGTTCGAGACTTATATTCAATGAGATGTTCACCTAAAAAAATACAGCCACAGCTATCAAAATGAATTTTATAATAAGAACGGATCTTCGGGACCTGGTAATTCAAGTAAAATATTGCCTAATTACATGAAATAATAATAGGTAATATAGTATAATATGTTTCTATTTATTTACTCATTACGATTATTGATATAATATTACGTGATAATATCAACAAAAAACGTAACACATTTCAGATAACATATAATAATTCAAGTTTGGCTCAAAACCTTTATAAAAGTACACTTATTCAATATTATGATACAGTTTACGATCAATTCGAACAACAATTAATATATTATGTTATTGAAGAGTGAAGTAAAATGTGAATATATATTATCAATATTATGAACAGCTTTTCAATAATGACAAGTCTTTTCTTATTCAGCTTAATGTAAAAGTTTGAATATAATCACTCAAAACGTGATTCATTTCATTCAATTTATTAAAATATTTCTCTGCTCTTTTTCTGTTTTTTTTTCTGAGGATATGCAGAGTTCCTCCAACATTCACCAACACATTCACCAACACGCACCAGCAATTCAACATGCGTTATACCTAGGACAAAAGCTATCTCGTAGATATTGTTGTATTTTCGTAGATAGCTATCGCCCTAGGTTACGTTATATCTCGAATTATAGCTATCATATCGTAGTTATTATAGCTATAATCCAAGGTATGTTTACGCATATGTTAACTTCCAACCTCAGTTTAGTGACCATGGCAATAGATTCGTTGAACCATAACAAACCCAGACAGATTAATTGTAATACATAATTATAGTTGTAATAAATACTAAATCAGCGACAATTGATAATAATACTCACATACAAATGAGGTCAGATTGCAAGGGGTTTTTCTATTCAGTGCGTTATCAGTTGTTTGTTGGTTACTTTCATATGGTATAAAGAACAGAAAACTCACGATTCAAATTCAAAGGAAACACAAATATATTGTATTACCTTTGAGATGGTATAAGTAGGAACTATGAAACTTATATCGCATAGTTGTCAAAAGTACACAGCTAAAAATTGTGTTTCTACGTACGTTACGTGTTCACGTTTGACTATTTCACGATTTTTATAACTTAAACTCTCTAGAGAGTATACAAATTATCTGTGTTCCCCTTGTCTAAGAATATATTTTATATATCACAACGTTCACAAGGTATCAACAACAAAATGATAGTTTGCTCAATTGACTCCCATGCATTCGGAAATTAAATGTTGATGTGTAGACGATAATGCTTGTTGATCATTCGTTGGAAATTTCGACCGTTGGGAATAGGTATACACAAGTGGTTTTAACAACAGATGAAAAAACAATATAACTTCAGCTCAACAGATAGCAGATAATATCAGCATCATTGGAAATATCACTGTTTTAGGAAAAACATTATTATATTATTCCACATGTAAGACTAACACATACATACATATATTGTAAAATGGCATACAAAATTATGGACATGATTTTCATGTTAAACAAACATTATGTGATTATGTAATCATGATATTTCAATATAATAAGGAATATAATAACACCTCTCAAAGAAATTGAAATGAATAAGAAAATATATATTCAGTACTGATATTGAAACGATAATAGTTTTCACCTCTACACTTGGGGGGATTTTGGGCATGGCAAGCCTACCTTGACATCCTCGCAGATATATTCGGTTTGAACATATTGTATCAATCCTTTCAACCTTTCAACATTCAGAGAAGTATCTTTCAAAATACTGTCGAGACATAGTTTTTATTCGAATTATTTTCATATTACAGTTTAAGCATGATCCAGAAGAAGGTCAAATTACTCGGCAAAAAATCTTTCTCCACTACAATCCACATCTGATCTCTCCAAATGGATATTTTTTTTTTAAATGTGACATATTATTATTCTGAAAAATCATTTTATTCATCTTACGACATATGTATTACTTTCTTCATCTTGCATCTCAGTTGTTTTATTATTATACATATCTGTAAAATCTCAATGGCGAGAAATGTCTCTCTCGGATTCCAATAATATACATTTTTCATCTAAATAAGTTTCATAATTCAGATAATAAGCAGTCTGATAGGATATTATAAATTACTACTTGATAACGTGGGTGAGGATATTTCGAAAATGATTACACATCTGGTATTTGAAATCAAATCTCATTCAAATATGTAAGAGACATACAATCATATCAGTGAACACATTTTACATATATACCGGTATGTAAGCTATAACACATTGACACATAAGAATACATTTAATTCAAAGTAAAGATACAGTAATGAACAATAAATTAATAGTTTTGGTTCCAGATGATATCAGCAGTAGTATGAAGATATGTAGTATGGAGTTTCACTATGTTTGTTTCAGAACGGAAAACAATGGAAAATCGATGATTCTTGTTATTTATAACTGGTAACAATCTGTTTACTCGGCACTTAAATGTATTCCTTCACTCAACAAGTTAATTGTTCTGTATTTATCACTTCAGAAATAAGATTCTATTTTTCATCATGGAATGTTTTTATTACTCAGATTGTTATTTTATTTTATTTCATCAAGGTTGATTTAAAGTACATTCCCAACACTGTCCATTAGTCCCAGTACTTGAAAAGTTAAATCTTTGTTTTGATCAAAAACAGGGTTGTTGGAAAGGTTCAGCTAAGCGTCAGGGCGACTAGAAGACAGAGTAGCGCCATCTGGAGACTAGTGTATGGGTAACAACCGCTGCCATCATGCAGCTCAGCTATGCTTTCTCCTAGAACAATATATTTACTCCTATAGTAACTGAAAACCAAGTATCTTGTCCGTTGTAAATGGGAGGAGTTTATTTGTTACTAGTCCAGATGGCTCCATCGTATAAGTGATAAGTTTCAGGAAAGTATTTTATTGCCTTCAATTTTTTATTCTCTATGAGATATTCCAGTCGTATGGAAAGCTTATTATCCTGGAGCCTCATCACTGTACACTCATGATCACATAAAGTTATCAATCAAGCCACATTAGAATGCATCCTGGAGGAGAATGTACTGAAATTTGCGCAATAAGCTAGAAGACAATTCGTACTGTACGCACTTCCCTAACAGTGAATCGGGAATTCATCAGAAAAATATCCATAGATTTCATCAAAATTTATATTTAAAATCTGAGAAAAAAAACATTTTCAAGTATACGTCATCAATGTCGTGAGTGATCTCTTAACCATCGCATTTTCAATTGCCTATTCATGAGTATTATAGAGAGAGTAGAGTAAAATGTATCTTGTTATATTTAACATAAAATTGCTCCACTGAATACCACAATGTAAATTGGTATTTAGCAACGGTAATAAGCCACAGAGATCATCAAATTTATTGAAGGAACAATCGCACTTACCGTTGAGTACGTGTACAGTGATCGTGGTGAACTCTGTCGGTGATATTGAGCAAGTGTAGTTCCCGCTGTCGGTCTTGTTGATTCTAGCCACTGCTAACACGCTTATCGCACCTTCCTCAGTCAGGTCAGTCTTAACACTAAGGACACAATAAAGATAACAAACCTAATTAAACCGAGGTTTCATTTAAATACAATTATGCGTACTTCTAGACCGAAGATTTGTATACATTTTGTATATCGTCCATGATAAACTTTCCAATCATCCAGTTTGCAAACACTTACTGCTATTAGCCCTTCCAGACATGAGAATTTTCCTCAGTTAAATATTAATTGATTATTGTTTGCTAAACGACCCCACCAACAGCTAGGTTATACGGGAGTATGAATGAGCTGGTTATTATGAAACTATGAAGTGATGATAAGTGAAAGGACGATTACAAAAACCCATGCATCATGCGGGACTCGACGGCCCAACGATGGAGCCCAACGGAGACTTCAGTTACTGAAGCGGTGCCTTAGCTGACTGAGCTACCATGGGTGACTCTAAGTTGAATATCAATTCAAACAGAAACGTAACATACAATTAGGCCCTACATATATTGTCATTGGATTTCGAAAGAATTCATAATTATAATTCCATTTTGAAAGTTTTAATATTTTGAGGATTAGAACTTTTGAGAATTGCTACAGTGATTCAATTGACATCAGAATATATTGGTGAAAATATGCTTCGTTTTCAATGTTGAAATTGATTCAATTATTTCTAATCCATTCGTGACGTGATTCACGATGAATAAATATCTTCCAATGATCCTATTATTAGCCAATCAAAACAGCATTGATATCAACGCTGATCAACATTCTTAGCGTAATCCTGGATCACGTAAATCGCCACAATTGTAAAGCTAGCGTCGTAGACTGTTTGTTCATCATCCGATGACTGTGTCGCTACTATGACAACCCGTTGAAATTATACATTATCCTAATTACTCCACCTCATTACGTACTTGAACATAATTCCAGCGTAATAACAGTAAAATATCCACGAACGCGACACTATTAATGGTGGTGTCAAGTTTGTTAGGCATGCATCCGTGACTTCAGCCACGTGCCACGTGTCGAGTGGCGAGCTAATGAATATTATCATATTATATATTATATATATAATAATATCATTCGTCTGTGCAACTTAGCATATTATTAATATGGTGAGTTGCACTGACGACAGATATGATTCAAGACATATCACGCTATGTAAAATAAAACTGACCCTCCATTCTTACCTCCCCCCCCCCCCCCTCACTACAACATCACCACTTCCTTCTATTTCCTAATCTTGTATGGATTATTCCAACCACCACAAAGCCCTACGAGCATGCTGAATGGAAATTCGAAAATCAGTGTCGTCACATCTTATAATTTGAATACATTTCACCATAAAATGATCTTTCACTTTCACCAACTCAGTTAGTTCATAGCTTCATCATAAATATTGTCATACTGATAGTATCCCTTTACGTCATCTGAGTCAGAATGACATTTTTACTTTCTTTTCCTTGGTTTGAGTAGGTATATAAAGTATCACATGATTTGTGAATGCCAATGTCATGCTAGCTGGATGTGGTCACATGATTTGTTTCAATTCGAAACAAAATTTAAATTTAATTAAAAGCTATGAACATTCTTTCGTAATATTTTTATAATAAAGTTGTGAAAAGTTGTGAAAAGGTCAGCAAGTGACCGATCAAATATTGAACTTGAAATGTATAACATTTGCGTTTTACCTGATTCCTCCCCTCGTGACATCATAATTGAGTATCAATTCACCGTGACGCCATAATACCACCGATGACGTCATAACAACGTGACGTACAATACAAGTGAGCTGTATTGTCGAGCCCACCTCGTAGTACTTGTCGTGAAGAGGTCGTTTCTGCTCGTCTGTGATCACTACTTCCGGAGCTGTCAACAAAACAAACATAACAATGCAGTTGAGCCGTATTCTGCTGGTCTGTAGAGGACTCTACTGATCGTATGTGATCATCAACTCCAGAGCTGTCAAGATAACAAACATAACAATGCAGTTGAGCCGTATTCTGCTGGTCTGTAGAGGACTCTACTGATCGTATGTGATCATCAACTCCAGAGCTGTCAACATAACAAACATAACAATGCAGTTGAGCCGTATTCTACTGGTCTGTAGAGGACTCTACTGATCGATCGTGATAATCAGCTCCAGATATGTCAACAAAACAAACATAACAATGCAGTTGAGCCATATTCTGCTGGTCTGTAGAGGACTCTACTGATCGGCTGTGATCATCAACTCCGGAGCTGTCAACATAACAAACATAACAATGCAGTTGAGCCATATTCTGCTGGTCTGCAGATGACTCTACTGATCGTTCGTGATAATCAACTCCGGAGCTGTCAACATAACAAACATAACAATGCAGTTGAGCCATATTCTGCTGGTCTGCAGAGGACTCTACTGATCGTTCGTGATAATCAACTCCGGAGCTGTCAACATAACAAACATAACAATGCAGTTGAGCCATATTCTGCTGGTCTGCAGAGGACGCTTCTGCTCGCACTTAATCACCACCTCCGGAGCTGTCAACAGAAACAGAAACAATGCAAGTGAGCTGCATTGTCAAACACATTTCGTAGTGCTGGAAAACTTCACCGAAGATGATTTTTTTCAAATCAGTAATTTTGTAGTTTCGTGCGAATTGATAGTTACGTTATAATAATAGCTTGAATTCGTAATATCTGATAGGTATTCAACTGTGAACTGAAGGTCTGTATTTCAATACCCAATTGCAGTTCTGAATAATATCTTCAAGAAACTGAAAGTTGTCTCAATCATCCGTTATTGAAATACACCGTATATTTGTGTATCTTATTATTATATTCCTCAAATATGCTCTTATCATGATGATAATGACAACCTCATCACTCGAGTACCAATCACTCCAGTAACTTAATTTTCCTGAATTGCATGAGACCAAGTAATACAACAATCACATGAACAATTTCATGAGTCAATACACCCAACTTCTGTGTAGGCTTATCTTGAAACAATTACAAGAAAATGAGCAATAGTAGTTATTTGGAAAAACGGTTATCTCTACGTTTAATCTCGCGTTTATCTCTTATTGTTTACGTGAAAACACATGAAAAGTGGATGGAAATGTCGAGTAAAGAATCACCAGCTGTGACTATTGACTTCAATGCGCACCCAAGCATATCGCACTTGTTCAAAACTTGTTTAAAAAAAAGAAAATGAAAGAAGAATAGAGATTGTAGCTATTCCCTAGTTACGTAACAAGCTCTACATTCTCTTGAGAGTATTTTAAACTCCGCTCACAAAAGAACTTCTATATAAAATACGTTGGTTTTGTTGGTTTTATGAAGTTCAATGAAGTTCACTTCAACCTCGATTCTTGTCCGCATATGCATGAGATTTAAAGACGATTGATGTTTTCGAAGAGAGATTTTTAGAATATTCACCCAATATAGTCTCACTGCTT
Organism: Brachyptera putata; assembly: GCA_907164805.1. Classification (NCBI taxonomy): domain Eukaryota; kingdom Metazoa; phylum Arthropoda; class Insecta; order Plecoptera; family Taeniopterygidae; genus Brachyptera; species Brachyptera putata. Next base: position 15,096,939 of record OU015466.1, on the reverse strand, counting down.
TTAAAGGCCATCACAAACCTGAAACTAAATTTCAATGAATAATGATGATACTCATTCCCCTAATTTCAGAGGAAACTAGAATTCATCATCTCAATTTCCGAAATTGTAATTCATCTGTTTGTCCTCCAGAGACCACGAGTAATGACACAGGCATCACCGATTTTGTAGGGAAACATAAACAGAATCCAGTAATGCCCATGTCACACATATTAATTATAATTTCTGAAATTGAGATTGATTTTTTCTGAAATTAGGGACATTTTCTCAATATTCATCAAAATCTAGTTTCAGGGTTGTGATGTCCTTCAAGCTATATTGATACAAACCACTTTGATAGTTTAGGTTTACTTACAACCGTCGCATAAAGCTACAAAATATGACGACGTAACGTAATTCTAAAACAGCTATTATCATACATGATCTCGAAGTTCTGCCGTTATCTTAGACTTCATAGAATTACCTTAAACTATAAGCTAATATCGTAGAGACTACACGATATGGTCTTAAATATACCCATACGACGCGATAAATGTCGGCCAACACACACACGTATCTCAGATTATAATTACACACACTGAGCAGCTTTACGTTTCAAGTGGGCGTCATTTATTTGTTTCTCGTACAAATATGCATGTTTGCAGTTAAGTATTGCAGTTTGTTGTTAATCGAGGGATATGCCAATAGAATAATATCTGAGAGTTGGGTTGAAGCTGTTGAACTAGCCTTGACATGGCATACAAGATTGTGATCTTCCGAATGACTGGGCATCAACGGCCCGAATATAAACTGTCTGAAAAATAGAGTGTCAGTAAAAACTTCCCAAACAACGAACTGACCAAAAAAGAAGTCGTGACTTCATATTTCTGAAACGTGTGATAGAACTATTTGGAGCTTGCCTGATAGACCCATCGTACAATCCTAGAAATGAAATGAATTTATAAATAAAATCTTATCTTGCGTATTTGAAAGTGATTTAATTTTCACTGATTACTGATTTCCACTATAATATGACTGTATGAAGGATGAAGGTTGTATCAATGCACGTAATTAAATTGCAATGTAATTTAGTACTAATTTCGTGGTTATTTGATTCAGAGAACATCGCATTAAAAAGCCAATAGGGATTGAAGTTGTGCAATAAAGTCCACATTCAATAATAATATGAGAAAACTTGGAGAAATAGACTAGCTGATTCTCACCTTCAGCATTGTTATTTGATTTTGATTTTCTACTCCATTTAATTACTCGTTGACCTAGTAATCAAAGGATATAACAATTTCCAAAACAGTATAGCAGATAACTATACACAGATTAGAAACAAGTGTTTTGCTCCTTCACTACATTAATTACATCTCTAATTTCATAGCATAAACTAAAACAAGGATCGAATATGCACGTGAAACATTAATAGGAAATCTTACCCTTCTATCCCTATCTTATCGTTTCATTCATCGAGTACACACTAATCTCCTATAAGTTTGCTAAACTCAAGCCTCGGGTAGTTCACCGAGAACAATGATCTCGGCAGGTAGTCAATTAGTGGCCAAGAACTTTACAATATACTGTCGATCATGCGTGACGTCTTTCAAACTAACCACGGCTTACTGGTAGAATAATATATTATCATAATCTAGGGACATAGCTATCTACGATGGATACGCAACTTGGATTTCTCCCATGTTCTCCCAGCTGACGATTATTTCCAATGCTAATAGACCACGATCACGCCATCAACGACACCTAGATCGCCTATATAAGCTAGCTACAGGCTCTATAGGGCTCTATGGCCTGAGTGGTCGATCTCAGTGGCTTAGATCGGTTGCATAGATCCAGAACAATGTCGCTCTCAGTTGCGTATCCATCGTGAAACAACATCCACCGTAGATGGATATGATCCTGGTCATAATGTGCATGAGTAGAGATTTCGGTAACAAGTTTCAGGTATCAAAGAATAGGACTAAGAGCGTTATAAAATCATTTTTGTCTTTATTTCAACTAGAAAAAAGCAACATATGCGTTTCAGGATGAGAGATATAGGCCTATTTATGTGAAATGTAATGGAAAGCTATTGATACACTTTGATTTCAAAACCATTATTGCACGACTTTTCTATACTATTGCATGCCTATTATTTGAAACGTTTAATAATTCAATTGATTTTACTTTCTGATCTCTACAATAACTTTTTAATCGTGATGAGAGAACTACATTATGATTATTTTCCACAAAACGGCTCAAGCGATTTATGTTGGTCATTGGAATAATGTGTATCATTTGAAAAGATAAAAGTGTATCAAAACTTTTTTGTCTGGTTTATAGGGATTTCAAAAAGTTACAATAGTTTTTCTCAAAAGCGGTGCAACACCGATTGCGACCCAATACTATACAGTATCGAGGTAAACTGTTGCGTGTATGAGCTAGATGTATACGCATCCAAAATTCTAGTTTCAACATAATTTGTGCTTTCGTTTAATCTATAGAGCGGGAACGAAAATAACGATTTTTTGAAGGGAAAATTGAGTATTCACTTTGCTTATCTATAGTCTATCGACGTTCCAAATTTCAGTAAGTAAACTGATCTTTCCAAAGCGTTTTGTTAGTGGACGTTGGGAGAATCTATTTTATTAAAGATATTATCCAAATCACATCAGAATAGCTGGTAAATAACGTTATTGTTAACTAGGTATGTCTACATTACGAATGGATAAAAATTAATAAAAACATAATACAAATCATATTTCAGGTTTGATGAACTCAAACATACACCATACAAATACTGAGAGATGTTAACATGAAATATAACAATAAATAATTATTCACTAAATGCTATATTTCATCGCAGAGTCATGATTTTATGAAATAAAATGCATGTGCTATAACTTCTTGAACATCGCAACGTTTCAGACCGTTTGCTATTCGTTTTTAATTATCGTTCATACAAATATCATACAGAAATGTTATTTTTATTAATCACGCATAATTTTCAAACCAAATTAATTGGTTTTCTGAAATAATATGATTTAAAAAAAGTATTCCCATTCTCCAAAACATCACGTGCTGATATCGAAATACATTTATTAAATGTTCATACTAAAACTGGAAAAAATTGTGAATACGAACTTGCTACAACGAATTTTATTAGATCAGATATGTGTTTCATTACCATACTAACTTGTGTTCAAATAATAAAATCACACATTATGACCGTATTCTTCAAAAACTGGAATCATAAAATGACCATTTCTCAGCCTTAATGATGATCCCATCAACAATGAATAAACGTCTCTTATACGAAGTCATTTTGCAACGCTCCGAGTATTAATTGCGCTCATTATTTACACTCTTTCCCAAGATTCACAACGTTTCCAAAAGTTCACCGCTTGGTATTTGTTCCAGTATACGTAACTCAACGTCAGCTTCTTAGTACGTTACAGTTACGCTGGCAGTGAGAAATGCTTGCTTTATATACAGCTGTTTTGTTGTGATGGATCCGATTGGACGAGCTGATTGTCTGCTCCCCTTCTCCCCCCCCCCACCCCCTCTCCCCTTCACCCATCAAGACGTAGAGGCAATCACCAGTCCCTGGAGTTCAATCAGGTTAATCTTGTGGTCGGCAAGCTTAATTCTCTCCTGGAGATCTTAACGCTGAACTACGTGAATAAGATGAATGTATAGGTACGGTGCAGGACTGCAAATAACAGATTCAGATGGAATCCGAACAGTCGATATAATAGTCTGCTGCATTTATCAACTTTAGTTTAACTGATGGAATAGATAATATAAGAGATTGTTTGACCAGGCATTTTATTTATTTTATTGTGGTTCATAGACCGGACTATTGGACGATGTAGGTTAATCTATTAATCAATAAATCTCGTTAGTCTATTGGAAAGATGGGATTATTTTCTTTATCAAGGACTAAGAAAATGAAAAAAAGTATATGACTTTGGTCATAGACAATGACTATGACTACGACCAAAGGATAACTGGAATCGAGTTCCTCATCCCGGTATCCTGAATGGCGGTTCAGCCAACGAGACAAATATTGTTTTGCAGCACGTTGTAATAGTTCAGGTACGAAGTGGTGATACAAAACTATATTGTACAATAAGTAATGTTTGAGGGGGATGGACGACTCAAATGCTAATAACTTGGGCGATTTATGGCTTGCGACCGATTCAATTAGGTACAGTTCCGATAGAATGACGTGAATAGAGCGCATGCATTTGGTATATTTGTATAAAACTTGGTTTATATGAGGAGGTGAGGAGCCACAAAAATGATGCCACTTTCTGTTGAAAGATACATGCATGCAGTAATGGCATGAAATTGGTAATATTTCAATCTGAATGGGTTGCCATTTCGCTATAGTGAAGGTTGTTAGACTTCTGTCAAGTGTAAGTCAATTGAAAATACTCATATTAATGATCATTTGTGGGCATCTCCATGGGGACTAAGTTGAAACTGAGCACGTTGACAAATACACTAATTCGATATCACGAACTCGAAATAATTCGATATATTATCGACTGATTCGATATAATTTAGATATCAAAGAGGAAAAGGGTTTATTTCGTACCCATTCGTTATACATTCTTACTATTATCCTCTTTTTTTCTATACTGTATTACTATTATATTCTTTGTTGTATATACTGTTCATTTTTGAAGTCTGTTCCAGTTCCTAATGAAGCTAATGTAACTATAATTTGACGTTTTATTTTGTGTTCACGTTTGATTATATTAGGTTTATGCCACAGACAAGCCCAAATAGGTTTTGTGGACTCTATTGTGGGATATATTCATCTTTTCCTTGAAAATTTCAGTAATAAAAAAATAATGATACATAACATTATTTCAATCCGCTAATTGGCTTAAACAATGAATAGAAGAACCTGGAATATGAGCTGAATTATATTTGTATTCAAATTTTATACTGGCAGCTCATGTCTCCAATTATAATTCTGTTATTTGTTGTTAGACTGAATAATTTCTGAAAATTTTCCAATATTTCAGTTCAATGTACCCAAGTTTGAAAATAAAATCGTCAATTAGAATGTTGTGAGATTTCTGCGAACGTTGACTGTGAATTTGTTGACCTCTCAACTCTATCAAAAAAAAACATTCATTATAATGAGTCAACAAAAAATGAAGAAGAAAATAATAAATAGAAATGGGAAAATTTCCAACATCATACTCAGGTCATTCGCATTTATAACATGTTCAAAGTGTTGGTTATTCTGTCTCAGTTATTCCATTGGGTATATATATATATATATATATATATATATATCAAGCCGTCTCCTTTGAAAACACATCTCCCTGTCTATTGTTTGAAAACACGGTGGTCATCCGTACACAGCAACGACGAGTGACTATACTTAGGGTCAGGGGTAAGGGGGGGGGGTGGTAGTTAATAAAATAACATTATGCAAACATGATTATCCACCCTTGAAGCTATTAAACTAAAAAAGAACGAATATTCTATTCAACCGCGCTGGTCGAGAACGGCTTCAGTAGATGAAAACAAGACGAAAAACAAGGTATTCTGATGAAAATCTACCACCTTCGAAATTATTTTGTTCGTATTAAAAAACTGTTCCGATGAAAAATATTATTATAAAGTTTTTGTTTATCGACTAAAAGTTCAGCGGTCGTGGTATTAGACTCGTGGTAGTCATGGTAACTTTGGGTTCAATTAACAAACAATCCGAAAAAGTAATTAATAAAGTAAGTTATGGAAAAAAACTCATTGGATTTTATCAGAGGGTTGAGAAATATTTTTAATTCAATTTAGTTCCAATTCATAGATATTACTGCTATAAACGCGCTCGCTTCATGTGATCCGGGAGGCGAGGGGAATTTCGAACCCAGTTCGATCCCCGCCGCCGACCTTCTTTACAGGGGTTTTTCATGGTTTCCCTCTGTAGTGTAGGCTAATGCCGGGATGGTTCCTACAATAAGTCGGCCATGACCGCTCCCTCCCAGTATCCTTCCCATTACCCAAGAACCTTTATCTCATCATCCCATCATCTCATTAATCATCCATCCGACGCGATTAGATCTGCGCTATCATTACAGTGTGTCGTGAAACCCAATATAAAATAATAATAATGAAAAAAATGCTATAACCCTTCAGAGTACGCAATTTATTTCTCATTATTTCTCATTATTATCACTCATAAAATATTTAAGGTTGTGCCGACTTCCTGGGTAAGTCAAGGTTAAAGGGTAAGTCAAGGTCTCTCTGTAGAATGAAATCGAAATTGAATGTTACATTTTAATTCATCAATATAACATTGAAATTGTATTCCATATAACAGAAAGACTTGACTACCCCTGATGATATTCTTTATATATATATATATATATATATATATATATATATATATCATGATAGAATAATATCAGCTGAAACATCAAAACGCTAAAACTCCAGTGAATTATTGTCCTCTCTCGCAGACACTGCTATGGTTCAGAGAGCTACTAATGGTCCCAGGACAGCGACACATGAACTATGAACTATGATTGCAGTGTAAAAATAACTATTGTGTTTCTGAACGCAATGTGGAACACCTTTTTGGATATACCATAATGAAAATTGGTGATTCTATTCACAGATTTATTTGAGTTCAACATTCTATATCAAATTTCCCTTCATAGGGAATTATGTCAACATTTCAAAATTTCAAAAATTAATCAAAAACAATTTGCTTGAAATATATATTCAAAATTGGAATATATTTCCTGAGTGTTGCTTACTCATTATCAAGTTATGAAGTAGAAGAGAATAGGTAGATAGTCTAGTAGTGTGATAGGTAGATGTTATTATATACAAGTAGATAAATGTAGTTATATGAAAATATAGCTCTACTTGTGACTACAGTTAAATATACGTTTTCCCTTGTGACAACAGCTACTGTCAACAATGTGAACTCCACTATAATGTTTAATTCCGAAATAACTATTCATGAACCCACGTCGGTTGTACACTACTATGTCATCACTCCCAACTGTTGTTATTAAAATAGATTAGGATTTATTCATTTTTCAAGTAATCAGTCTCCGTGAAGTTTAGGCTAGGACAGTCGTTATTGGGTCGATTCAGCAAAACAAAATATATCGTATAATTGGTTGTCTGGTTTCGCAAAAAGTGGATCAACAATATATTAGCGTATTCATTTTAGGAATTGAAAACACTCATCTTGTATTCGTGGTGATATTTCAGAAATATTTGAAAACTGTGAAATAATGGTCTATTGTACTTGAAATATGCTATATAGCATTTTTGTTAACATATACTCTTGTTTTAATTGTATTTTAGTAGACTGGTCGTGGGCCTATAGTGGTATACGTAACGTCACTGCTTTTCTATCATACTCCCCCCCCCCCCCACAGACATTTAAATTAAACTGCGTTTGTATATTTGAAACACTTCCAAAGCTCCAGAAATACAGATGTGTTTTTCATTCATTTGAGAAGTGCCTAATTTAGCATTCTAATAATCCGCAAAATTTCAGCCATATACGACTTCCATAAAATATTCTTTCAGCAAGGGACCGCTGATACTATTAAAATATTAAGCTCTTTTGGCGTAGAAAATACAGTTCACTCGTTTTAATCTCTTTCTAACAGTTAATAATAATAATAATAATAATAAGTCTTCATTTCATTTAGCAGGTACAGAAATACAGTGAAGAACAGTATAATAATAGAAGCTTGATGAAAATAGCGAGGTTCGGGCTCATGTGCCCGTTCTTCCACCTAACCATAACTAAGTTCTTTGAAATTTTATAATTTGTCGATTAACTCTTCATGTATTTTAAAAGATCATCAATTTCTATTTAGGCAGTTGGATTTCTCAGGTCTACCTTGAATCTAGATGCCACTAGCATAGTATTATGCAATGATTGTTGTCAAAATAGAAAATGACACCACTGCCTTGTAGAGAACCTATAGTACAAGAATTGTCCATTTGTCTCGAATATCGTTAGGTACGTAATCCTTCGACATCTTTAAAGTCGTTCCAAACATCTTATGTACACACACGCCATCTTATTAATGAAATATTCACAACCAAAGCTTTCGGATTGCTTTTACAGAAGGACATGTCTTGTCTATTCATTTATTTATAACGTCTTTGGTTCTTCCACTTGGTACCGTCGGTGTATTAGTCGATAAAAGAGGTGCCTATAAAAGCGTGCAGAGGTCGTAAAAGTAGACAGATTCGAAGCTGTACGTCGTAACCAGGTGGAAGATTTATGCAGCTACGAGATTGGCAGAGTTCAGGATATACAGGTACTACGTAGGTTTCATTTCTCTTGAGTTATTATTCAGATTTAGACATAATATAAGACATCAAAATATAGGTATTCAACAGTAAAACATCTGATATCAACATAATATAGTGGAGTGAAAATAATAAAAAAGAATGTAAAATATACGTAAAAGCTGTCAGTGAAATATCTACTTATTTTACGGTTTGTTTGGTGTTGGTAAGCTCGCAAGCCTCGGTTTAATAATATAATGTTTGCATTGGTGTACGGCGTGACAATGTAATAACTCTGCATAGAAACAAAAAACAAACCATAAAACAGCGACATTTCTGTTGAATCAAAACAAACAAACAAACATGTTTACTCAGGGTTAGTTACGAGCGCACGATGTGGTTATATCATGTAGCTTGTATCAGTATGAAGCCTTCAAAAACATTAACATTTTCGTATAAAAAACAAATTAGTATCATATCAGAATTGTCACCGTCCAAAGTTATCGAAAGTGGTCACAAGTAAGTAACTCTTAGAACTAATCAACTACATCCAGAATAACTCTCATAATAAGGATAACTGGATATGAAAATACCGGGTCCTAATAGTTAACAGAAGCTTTCAAAAACAAGAAATAAAGACAAGAACACCACAATAAACTTCTTACCGTTGATGTGCAAGTTGATCCTAATGACTTTGGGCGGATGCGTGGATATCTGGCACTCATACACGCCTTCGTCATGCTTCCTGGTTGCCTGGATCTGGAGCCTCCAGTTGTTCGGATACTGGAACTGGATCTGATAACGCTCATCTCCAGTGTACGTGTCCAGACCCACAGTCAATAGTTGCAGCTCGGAGTTCGAGCCTCGACGCACCCAAGCAACCTACAACAAGAAAACAATTGGATGCAGATTAGATACCGTACTTGTAGTTAATGGTAGTCTAGAATTTACCATGTTATCCCAAACGGACGTGTAGATTCGACAAATACTGAAGAGAAATTTATCCATTCTGATTGAATATCTCTATTTTGTAATCGAAACTGAGACGTGTAGATCAGACTGCACTCTGGATTGTGATTTAGAAGACCGGGTATCTATTTTCAACAGGTCGCTCATTCTAACTGAGGTTTTCTTGTTTCACACAGTCGTTAAAGTGAATACTGTGTTTCTTTACTATCAAGCCACTACTCTAAAACTGTAATTGAACTTCTGCATCTTTCCCAAGAGGCGTGACGAAAATACGTTCTGTGAATATTGTTCATATTATTGAAGAGCTGACCGATAGAATATGTCATATTTATTCAGTACAAGTGCTTTGCTTTCTTTGTAGAATATGGAAGAATAACTGTCCGTAAGGTACATATTGAAGCACAACCTAGATCAAGTTATTGAACCAGTTACAAGAAAACAACTTTAGTTCCAGAACTGTTCTTACGGTGATACGTTTTGAATGGTTAGACAAAAATTACTCAATTGTAGTAAAAAATGTTATCGATAGTGCCCGTGATATGGAAACATTCAATTGTGTCCATATACACTACAAATATATACATACACAATAATTATGTACATGTACAAATACGTTCTTGAATGTCTTCGTTGGGTGATACACATAGCACATTCGTACATATTTGAGTAATTGTTATTTCTTCAACATATTATCTGGATTGAAATGTGTATCTCTATTGAATGTAAAGTTAAGAGCAAGAAGTTGATATTTCTGGCACGCTTTTCCAACTGTTCCTGGTTACCAGTATCACGTCAGGACCCATGGAGGACCTATAAAAGCATTTCGCTATCATTGTCCTTACCGTTTTATCCTGCAGGAACGTGATCCTGCAATTGAGCGTAGCCGTGGACGCCACCTGTACAGTCATGTTGCTCGAGTTGGAAACCTCCGCCTCCTCGAAATGTGGCCCCCACTTGTGATCATGGTGGTGGTGCTTCTTGACCGACGCATGCGTGTCGAAGATGTATCCAAGCATCGGTGGCTCAGTACCTCTTGATGGCCGTGCTGGTGGCGGTTTTACCTCTGCCGGGGCTGTCGGGACACCAATGTCTTGCGCTGGGATACGCCACATACCGGCTGTACTGTTCACTTCGAGCAAGTCAATCGTGTCTGAGCTGTTGGGACCTGTAGAAAATCAGAAAAGGAAAAGTGTGAGGGATGGATATTGGAGACTGTATGATTTCTTGACATGACCTCTGATGGTTTGACCCTTCTACGCTATGACCCTAACTTTGTCTCCATTGAACGTCAGTATCATAAGTAATATTACGTTTAAGTTGAGAGTGGAGTTGAAAGTGGAGAGCCATAACAGAACATAAAAATGATGTGGAAAAAATTAGTTTAATATCAAGTTGTATAACATTGTGTGGAGTTTTTCAAATTTACAAAAAAAATAGTAGATGATAATTAATTTCCATAATGTTCAATATCAATGTGGTTCAGCCGTTTGAAAATTAAAAAGAGCATCAACAAAATAGAAGTGTACCATTCATCTCAAGGAGTTGGTATTTCACTTCTTACAACCTATCACGTAACAATCTCTGTTGTGAACGTCTTCTGGAGTGGAACTAATACTACTTGGAATTGTTATTATCTCAGAAGTAGAATGAAGTGTTACAGATTAATTTGCTTCTACGATGATAGTCAACTGCAATAGAATGCAGCAAGCATCTCCAGGTAAGTGGATTCGTTTGAAGAGGGTATTCATACGCTTGAGAGGTATTATTACGAAGAGTACTAGTTCCTGTTTGGGTAGTTTAGGAACTGTTAATGTGTTTTTATTAGAATTCACGCTCGTAAATGTGTGAAACTGGATAAAATATACGTAAGACGCTCCATAAAAAATAAAACAGGAAGAAAGGTAGTAGAAAGGAAAAATTTCACTACATATTGAAGTATTCTAGAATAAAAAGTATTTAGGAACCAGAAACTATTCTTCCGAAAGAAGAAGAAGATATTTTTCATTTTGTTTATCATATGTTTTATCTCATTTTTATCTTCATGAACTTCCTTTTGAATCCATTTTCTGAATGAATACCAACTGTACGTCTTACTTTTCTATCAAATAGTTTCAGATGATAAAGTGTTGAATTATGTTCAGAGTTTGCATGCATATTATGGATATATTGGATGTATAAAGTGCATGAAATATTGTCTGCTTTTGTCTCACCTATGGCTAAGCACGTGATGAGTTGCATTGTGTGAGAGAGAAGCAGAAGATGCTTCATGGTGTTGTAATGATGGATGTGGCTTCAGGCATTCTAGCTGTGGTAAGAGCGAACATCATCTGGAAAAGAATAAAGAAAACAAAAATATTATTATTTGAAACTTGATTTATAATTTTTCAAAATTCTTCTATTCTTAATTCTCAATTCTTAATTTTTCAAACTTATGTGTGTACGCCTGATTGTCCAGTAAGGAGTGTGATATGTATCTGCAAAGGTAATATGAACAAGAATCAACTGGGCACATCTTTACGTTCTATACCTGGTAAAACTTTATAAGAACTGTAATAAGACATAACATTCAGTTTGGCATTTTCTGCGGATAACAAATTCCACTCATATTTTCATACAAAGTACGCTAGACATAATTAAATGAAGTGAAGAATGTCTTTGTCTCACAATTATGTTGATACAAGTAAAATGATCACAGTTTCTTTTGAATCTATATAATTACAATTATTGTTCGCAATTATTACAATTCAATATACAAAGGAAGAAGAAGATTGAAGGTTGATACTGGTAATACGATTGCGCGCTTTTCCCGTCCAGGTGCGTGACCAATCAGAAACATTCTTCAATTTGTCTGATTTGTCAGAAAAAAAGGAAACATACTCTTTTCATAGTGTTATAAGTTCTAACCTTTTTTTCGAGGCTACTGATATACTTTGATCATCACCAAAGTATAACACATCTGTGTATTCCAAATCTAACAGTATAGCTGGCTGTGCTCGGAACTAAACCACAGTATAATTATTTAGAGTCCCTTCTGGTGTTCGTGCATGGAAACACGAGTAGTTGCGCACGAATTTGGTGTTTCCCTAACAACTGCATACGTCTGGAGATGTAAACAATTTTTAAGCGGTCGCAAATTGGCGGTTGTTTCAATACGACTGTCGACTGCGTAATCATGTTGTCTTTTACGTCATTGTTGTCAAAGCCCTTAGATAGTTGAAACTTATTTCACATTTGCAGCAAGTCGTTCCATTGAGTAGGTATATACTTAGTGACTACTGGTTCTCTCTATACTGTGACTATATAAATTTGGAGTATCTAGCACTAGAACATTTCTAATACAAATCGGCGACGGTTTCTCTACAGTATTTAATAGCGTCGATAGAGATGGCTATCTATTCAAAGAATGTCTACATGAATATGAATAGGGCTGCTGCATTTAGGCCCTAGTTAAGGCATAACAAAAGAGCTCGTATGCGGAACCCGAGTTCCGTTGTGTATAGGATACGCAATCCATCTTAATGCAGCACGTATTCAGCATCAGGGAATTTGTATCCCTCGAGAGTTCAGCTAGAAACAGCTATGTTTAACGACGTTCCAGGAATCTTGACGATAGTATAACCACCATTCCATGCGAGTATGATTACTTATCTTGACGATCAGAACGAAATTCATCGTTAATATCAAGATGAACAATAAATTGAAACTTTTATACTTTTGACTATAGGTTTTGTTAATAATTTGTGAAAACAACATTTTTATCGGACATAAAATTCCACATCTTATTGCACGTAGTTGGAAATCCAGGAATATGTTGTGTTCACTTTGATTATACCATGATAGCCTATGGAAATAAAAAAATGTATGTACACCCTACATAAAATTTATTTTTCTCAAATCATCCTGCCCGGCTATATTAGTAATTGTTCGTCAACAATTATAACCACTAGGACTTACGAACTAGCTCTAACTCCTAACCACTCCTTCTTCTAACTAAGTAATTCATGATGGGAATCAAGTATACAATATCAAGTTACTAGTAATTATGAGAATAATAATTAATATAGATTAATGACTTATCTAAGACTTATCGAATTTATCTAGACTAATCTAAGTAAATTCTAGTATCTAGACGAATCTAAGTAAATTCTAGTATCTCAACTAAATCTATGAACGGTTCTCAAAGTGGGTTTGTAGAAATAAAGCCCCTTAGAAGTAATAGAACGATATTAGATATCAATTAACATGTTTAGTGTACATGTTTATGTTGTGTAAGCACACACAACGCACATACACGTGTATGTCATCCACACACATGTTTCTGTTAATCTATCGTCAATGCTGGATATATCTTTCTCATTCGATGCAATAAATGAAAAAATTAATAATCCTCCGTTTGAAGTTCAGTTTATGATTTTAGTCGACCAACTGATGATAATTGAAAATGAATCATTATGTTTATGTTTATGTTTATGTTTATGTTTATTTTTTTTTTCAAAGATTTGTACATGATACAAATATAGAAAATACTTAAAACTAGAAATGAAAATAGGTGAACAGGAACAGATCATTGAAAATATAGATAATACATGTAAGATGATGGGATGATGTTTATTGTATAATTGCTATTGCGTATTTACAATAATCTTCCTGATGGGTTGAACAGTCGAGCTATTAATTTCTAATACCTTCCAATGTGAATAGTGCTTTCGTCTGCTTTTCTTTCTATCATTACAAAATGTTAAATCATTTTTATTTGATTTCTCATAGATTGAAATATGTTACAGCTTATCATGATCAATAGACGGACAACTTCCTTTTATTTTGCCAATAATAATCGTTCTTCTATTTTACCTCATCCAATTTATTATTTTCTCTGTCTCTATTATTTTCTATTCTTCTTCTTCTTTTGGTTTTTATTTGTTCTGGGTTTTACAACGACATCCAAGTCAGTTTCCCATTTCATAATATAAATGATGTGATATGAAACATATGGTATAAGAATCGTTAAATCTTAGCTGTCAACAGTCAATGCAGTGAATAACCTGGTTAAAAAGATGGTATCTATACAGTCGATAAGAAGATTACAATTTAGCAAGCAATACATCGAATTGCGACTTCGCTCTAAGTAATTGATCATAGAGTATTTTATCTCGTAGCTCGACAATATATCTTGATGTATTTTGTCTTTCGGCAAAGTATCTTGTTCTACTTTTCGTAGATCCAATTTCAGTTTTAATTGGATAATACATCTTATATATCTTGAGACCGGAATTGTGGATGCAATGCGAACGAGAGCTTAATCCTTTTTATGACTGTTGACGGCTCTACACTGCTGACCGTTCGTAATAACGGATATGAGAGACGGTTGATCGAACCGTGAACTGAAGGATGACTACAGATTGTGATTGGAAGAATGAAACGAAAATGTTATGAGCTAAAGAAACGTATCTGCACTGATCTTTTCAGACAAATTACAACCAATTGAACACAATTTAAAACTAATTGTTATTGATGAGCGTAGCGAAGACTCGTCATGAATCTTACGAACTCACAACAATGGTGACTGATTGACATAACACGGATTTCATGGCGACATTTTATTGATAATATAACTAAAATTGACAAACTGACTGAGAATAAAATGATACAAAACAAAACACACGGACAAATAAACGAAATGTAAATTCCGTGAGAATCATTGATTCTTTTCGACACACTCATTGACATATTGAATATGTGTTTTTTCAACATAGTCTTACATGAAATGAAAACAGGATTTAATTGAGATAATACGCTATGACTGTGTGTCGCATCCAGTCTTAACTCAACCCATCCATATATACTAAGATAAACTTGCACTTTATTACAAACTTCATATTTTTTAAAGAAAATCATTTTTCAACTTTCACTGTACTGTCATTATTAACGTCACCTCCCATGGAATTTGTTCAACCCATCGCGTAGTCTCAAATTGGTTGTTCATTCGATTTCTCTTTCAAAATTGGATAACAAATCTTATTTGATATCCTCCATCTTCATCTTATTTATCTACGAGTATAGGAGCTCTTCGGTGTGTCATCCTGTTGTGACCTATCCCGTTTCTACCCCGTTATTCCTGCTCTCCCGTTGTTCCCGTTCTTTGTCTCGCCGGTGATCTCTTCTGTGTTGATATAACAATATGTGATCCGTGTAGTGTACATGTACGAGGGTGGATGCTGAGCCTTACTGATATATTATTGCTTTTCATCGGGGAATATTGTAACACATCGCGAGTTGAATTCTTAAAAATGTACAATATTTTATTGCTAAGAGGGAATTTGCAACTTCTTTCGTTTACTTAACACAAGTAAGGTAAGTCTACACATGCAAAAAGAGGATTTGCTCAAGTATATGAGATGCGAGTTCGTCTTTGTGTTTAGTTGTATTCAAGTGATTGGCTTTCAAGACTGAAATATGTCAAAAACGAAACCATCGCAATGAACAGGATGTGAAGTGAAGTATCCAGCATTATAACGATCCAACCCACGAATAAGTTGAATGGAAAATCCAATTAGAGTTTCCAAAAACAAAGTATGAGCGCCATTTTCTACTCTCTACTATGATTGTTGACTTATATAATTTCTGCTTCATGTTGATAACACAAACCAATCAGTAAGTAAACTAAAAAAGATTCTATTTTGTGACATTGTGTTCGCCTACGTGGAAGCCTACATGGAGCACACGCGTAGTCAAACAAATAACAATCAATATGCCATGATTATGAGTGGAGTTTCACGGCTTTGTTGACGATGCCAAGCGGAAAGCAACGTCGCTCAAACGACTTCATCACTTAATTCTTCTCTCGGCTCTAATCTGATACATCGCTTGTCCCGAATAGTTGTATAACAAATACACGATCATTTGTACGTCATGCAAGCCTATAGACGCCCTGCCCAGATGCTATGTGCTTTATTATAGTGCGCGATTGAGTTATCTTACATGTAGAGACCATTTCATCAACAAAGGACTCGAGGCACAGCGGGTCGGATATTGTCAGTATCAGTGTAACACCTTATAAGAAAGACAACCAATCAGGGTACACGTCACACCCCCTCCCACCCACCCCCACCCCACCAACATGTCGGGTATACTCAATCACATCACAGCTCAACAGCTGGGTCAGAACCTTTCACCCCACCGTGATGGCATGTCACAATCGACCGTCTCGTCTATTAATTAACAACAGCGGCAGGGAGTGTCGATCCCTCAAGACAAGTTTTTCATAATGTAAAGGATGAAGATAAAAGAGTTGCTATGAGGTGAGGAGCGTTATTTGCAGGAAAACGCGAGGAATGAAATGTGATAGGTATGTGTGAAAAGACTGATATTGAGAGAAGAAAATGAATTGGTTTTTGAGGAGAAACCTTGCTAAGGACAGGTGAGGCTTCAGAACTTTCGTTTATTTTTACCAATTACATTTTCTAGATTTTATATTTTGTGTTTGTTGGTGGAACATATTTCAATTACAGTCAGGTCAAAATATGAACCTCAATTTCCTATAATTATATCAGCGAAAGATGTATGAACAAACCACCTCTGCGCATGTGGTGTAGAATAGACGGAACGATCGATCGATCGGAACCTTCTTCTTCCGTGGATACAAGTATAGCGGTCTCGCTGCCACATCGACACAATTTATGTAATAGTTCCATCTATTTTACAGCAGAAATGGCTCACTTGCTCGGAAAACATTCTATCCTTCTCGCCTGTATGCATCATGTGTAGCTGTGTACTCCAACCATTCGTTTTTCTCTCTCTCAACTTGCGAAGTATTTGCGAGCTTCGTCGGTCGCCGTTGCACTCCACTAGCGTATTCATATGGCCATACACGTCATACTACTCAACTTCAATACTACAATTCTTCAAAAGGTAGTTCACAATAATTAATATCCAGTATTGATTGTTTTACGAACTCAATCAACAAAGTGACCAGTACACTGATTACAAAAAAAATCTGGCTTGGGGTGGTAGTCATGTATCGACACACGGTTCATTGCACGTTTCTGGTCATTGATATGCAATACATTAATTACTATTGGACTAAAAGCTTGTGTTGTTAGGTCTATTGTGAAACAATGATTCATTAGCAGTACATGCTTGTCAGAGAAGCGACTGGTTCCAAAATACCGTCGCCTCGGGGCAACAAACCCTGGCGGATATTCCATTTGAAGTCAGTACAAACCCATCAAGTTCAATGACCAAATCACCAGCTTCTTTATTTTCAGCAGTCTTTATTTTCTAAAATCAAGTATAGTTTATGCACGTATAAAGCGGCACAGAATCGCTGTAGAGTTATCGCGTTGAAGATGAGCGGGCAAAAAGAGATGTACACGTGGCACTGAATCGAGTGGCTAGCATAGTGAACCGTCATTCAGGGGATCGGGATTCAATTCAATTTCGAGGCTCTCCTCTGTCGTTCAGGTCGATACTGGGATGGTTGTCAATAACAGGCCACGACTGACTCTTTCACAATTTCAAAAAAAAACTGTTGAAATAACCTTCCATCTCATCTTCTCATCATCTCCTATAACATTCACCGAGTTCAATGTTCGTCAGGATCGTAATTGAATGTATTAGAACTAACAAAAAGGCAGAAACACTCGTTAAAATGTTGTGAATCGACCTTTATGGACATGAAATTGCACGAAAAGTGGTATAGAGTACGAAAATGTATTCGAATGGAATTAAAATATCCAAATGAGAATTCACTAGTCAAACGTCTATTTTATGAGAGTTCATTATTCTGCTTAACTCAACGAGTATCAAAAAATATCACTATTAAATATGAAGTAGAGATACTTTGGATTCGTGAAATTCCTTACCAGGAGTAAGGGTAAGAGAGACAAAATATTCGGTTTCATTATTCGTTTGTTCTCATTTCAAAATGAAAAAAACATTCTTCTTCACTTTATCTACATTTTATAATGACGAATGTCTGAACGTAAATTGCCTTCAGGCTTTTAAAGAAATTCACCTCAAAGATTTCCAAATAACTCTGTGTGATGCATTTTTACAGAATAGCAATGACATATATTTTATTAACCAACTCATCTCTCGCTCTCTCGCTCGTTTAGCTCGGAGCAGTATTGGATTTTATTTCATCTGTATCGTTATGGATAACTTTGATTTGAAAATGAAAATGATATAAATTATAATGTATTTGTTTGAAACTAACTGGTTGGTTTCATTTGAATTTCATTATATATATATATATATATATATATATATATATATATATATATATATATATATATATATATATATATATCACTGCTATGTAAAATATGGCGGTGAAATTTGTGTTTCTTGTGCTGCTTGACCATTTTCAACTTCCGTGGACACAAATATATCAACAATAATCGTTTCTGGTTCCAGTATACCAAAAGGTGAGTATTTTGAAAAATCTTCAAAGTTCCAATGAATATTCTCGAGAAATGACCGTTGTATAAATTTTATCACATTGTCCCGTTTATCCATTTTAAAAAAAAAATGTAATGTAGAAATGTAGGGGCCTATATTTTCATGTGGGAATATTTTTGTTCATTATAGTATGTCGTGGTATCCTATTCACCCTGCATATATAGTCAACACCTTTACATCAATCTTACCATCAAAACGCATGTTGTATTGAAACTTTCGCATTCAACACACGTTTGTAAAGAACCTTCTTTCACAAAAAAAGATTTCTTAGAGTTCGATATAAAGTTCTGATATTTTTCCAAGAAGCTGTGTCGAATCAAATTTTACTTGCGGCGAGTTTTTTTTTTCTCACAAATAAAGTCTAGGCACGATTTTTAAACGACAAACTAGAGGTCAAAACTCTTCTTATTTCGATGTGCTACGTCATGAACCGTCCGTAACTTGAAACTCAGTATACGTGAATGTTGATGACGTGGGTGGAGGGGGCGGAACAAAGACGTGTTGGAGAAGGGAGCGCTGACAGGAACGGTTTGTAATGAAATTTCCACTTTCATATTGTACTTTCACGTTAAATAAACTCCCAGGTTCAACAAAAGTTATATCATCCAGAATTCATTATGACAAACTGATCATAAAAAATTATCATTGCTCCTACTATTTTTCTTCACTTTCTCCCACGGGGTCGAACGAAAATTATTAATTTTTCAAATAAAGTGTTTGGAAACAACATTATAAGTAATGTACTATATAAAAATATGTTAATGACAAAAAATCATTTTTATTTTAAAAATGATAATTCGTTTCAATTAGTTCTCATGATTTAGCTTCTAACAATATGCTCAAGGGAGAGAATCAAGGTTGATCTATTTTCTATCTCATCTATTTTACCAAAAAAATACATAATATTCCATCACAATTGAATACTTCAAGGCCTTCATTGAATACAATCATGATTGTGCAACAACAATCAACAAAGCAATACATTTTTTTTTCATAACATGACTTTTTGGAAAAATAGCCACAGTAAATGATGGTAAAATAAAAATAAATGTGATAATAAAATGAAATATGTATTTACAGCCTGAATAATAGCATCGACCAAAAATATCATCGCACAAAAATAAAAGGGCTGAATATTAGTTACATAATGCATTGGCTAGAAATAATAGAGCTGCAGATAAATCATGAAATATCTAAAGATGAACAATATAAGAAGTAAAAATCCAATCAAAATGCGCTTGTTTAGGTTCATATATATATAGGTATGACAGTGATATACTCGCGTTAATGCAAGAAGTATAGAATATGTCGCTCGGAGATCGTTTGTTTACTTTGCAAGTTAGTTATTTGTTCAAACGGGAAGAACTCAGTTAACCTTAGAAACTGGTGAAAACTTTTATCACTGCATTTGTCTCGGAAACTTTCGTTAGCAAACTGTGTTAACACTTAACATTTTCCTTTCGTCTGTTTACATAACTTTTCCACAACTTACCAATGTTTTTTTTTCATTTCCTAACTGAGGAAAACCTACGTTCTTATACAAACATAGACATTTATTATTAACTACATCTACAGACATATTGTGGTGCTTAGCATCAAATCATTTATTGGTTAAATTTAGCAATCATTATTAGCCTAATGAAAATATTGTCGCATGGATATTTCAGTGGATTTATACGACTGCTTTCGTGACTTAATTATGATCATAAAAATGAACGAATATTAAAGACATGTTAAGAAAGAAATCACAAATTAAATTAAATTTCATACCAAAAATACAAAAGGTAAGTAAACATCTTCTCAACATATTTCGTAAATTGTCTTGTCTTTAGTAAACCTTGGGTATACTCATGCTACATTACAAGTATCTCTGATAATGACCAAAATAATCGAAGTAGTCGACTTGAAATGTAGTTGCCCATTGCAATTCTGGACTCTGATAGAATTCATGAAACACTTGTGTGAAAAAAGATGATATGTGAAGAAGTTTTATATATATTCTAGAATATTGGATTCAGTATAATTTCAGAGAACCACTATGATGAATATGTCTGAAACAAATTATTTAAGTTTCGTTTAAAATTTACTTTCACTGAAATATTTTCTCATTATAAAAGTGGTCCAAGTGGTCAAGTTTGGAAGATTGATTTTTACTTATATTTTAAATAATTTTGTAATGAATTGAAATATGTTGTTAACAAGAGAGGCATTATTGAATCAGCGACACAGTTTTACTTACAATTGATTTATTTTCAATTTATTAATGCGATGCGATACTGGCTACTAAACTAGGAACCTTCCACGAACAAACGCCTATGTATTAATACGGGTGGAGGAGCCAGTTCAACCTTTATAAATAATCGAAGTTATTCCCAACTGACTTGGACAGTGAGAAGTTTTAAGATATTTAATTCGAAGATATCTCATGTTGATACATATCTCGTTTCTATCTCTTATCTCAATATATATTTTAATCATCCAATCAAGCGAAAACAGATAATTTATCAATATATATATATATATATATATATATATATATATATATATATATATATATATATATATATATATATATGTGTATATATTGTTATGTGCTACTATTACCTGAGAATATTCAATATACTCTTGCATTTCACCAATCATTGAAGGAATTTTCACACATTATATTATACAGATTCAAATTACTCTTCATTAAAATTAAATCATATATTTAATTGACCATCAGTTTGTGAACTCTACGCTTCCATATTAACATCTCTCTCATGAAATGTGTACAAACTTTGTCGAGTTCGGAAGACTCTATTACAAGATAAAAGGTAGGCCAGACAAAAGAAGTCTTCATATTCCCCTTTCCACTTTCTCTTCTCCACCTCCACCCACCCTCCTCGGTTAACCTGTTAACTAAACACATCCTCTAAAAGGATGAAACTCTTTGCGGTCGGATCTGTTAAAAGGCACAGCTGTCTCTCAATTAACTTTAACTTAAACTAAGTGAAAGTTGGATGAGACTGTAAACACCGTCTTCATAATGACATTATGCCCGTCATTGTGGCATGCGTGCCACACCCAATACTGTCATCATGTTATCAGAGATGTACACTAATTATGGGAGAAGAATTAAAATTACGAATATTACCAAAGAGATATGTTGATTCATTCTGAAAAAATGGTTTGTATTATTTATATTTTTCACATGACGAACATAAATACAGGGGCGCTGAAGAGCGTATCCCGGAATAAAGCTTTTGTCTTCGAGGTACTTTTCAATAGAATGTGGTTAGGGTTCAGGTAAGGATGGACACCCAAACTCATATCACACAACCGAGTCGACTTTATTCCGGTATACGCACTTCAGGCGCCCCATAAATACGTTTTATCTAAATGGAGTTCATGCACGTGTTTACAAGAATCTTTAAATATAAACCCTGAGACTGGTGCTATAATTATTCACCCAAATGGCTCAGATCAGCTGACGTACTACTTGATATCTTGGTTCTGCAGCACCACACCCCTCGGAGCGATTCCCTTTATATTCTACAAGTCAAACAAATGATTCACAGAGTTACCAACTCCATACGCATCTTTTTTTATTCTTGAATCGCATTTTTTTTATTTCGTATTATAATTTTCTCCGCCTTTTTTTACACGTCACCAACGATCAACTCGACCCCCCGTATTGGTAATGACGATTCACCGTCTCCCCAATCCACTAGCATGATCGATTGGGAGGGCCGAGCCGCCAACACTGTTCGAAGGAAGTGTGAAAAAGTTATCGTACCGAATAAAGCATCAGGTGATAAAAATGAGCGTGTGAAACATTTTTATGAAATATATGATGATTTTCTTTGCTTTGGTCCCACTTGAGATTGTTGGATTCAAACTTTACGACTGGGATAGAAAATGTTGGAAAACGTGAAAAATCCCAGGACGGGTTACTGATGAACATATGTTGTGTGATCTGAAATGAAGCGATCAATAATATGTGGCAGAGGAAGGTTTGTTGGTTGTGGGCGGAGAGATGGGGATGGGTGATATCACATATGAGGGAGAAAGAGAGAGAGAGAGAAACACATTGAGGGCATAATGACATTGATGAGATCCCAGATACAACATTCAATTACAAACCAGATAATATCTTATCTGCGCACTTTATGCTTGAATTGGCAATATTTTCTGAAATGATGTGGAGCCTATAAAGCAAGTTATCAGAATTTATACTGAGTCTAGTACGTAAATAGCATTTTGTATTATTTCCCACACTTTTTACTGTTTAGCTCTTTGTCTGTGCTTCATGAATTTGCATATATTCATTTTTGTTAACTTCTGATCATAAAATTTTATTGGTGCATATAAATTCTTCAACTAATTCGTTTGGTTCGTGGATCAGAATTACAATAACAAATCAATTAAGTCATTTTTTGTATTCGGTTTTAACGACGCACTGTAATTGAACTCATTGTTTTGTACAAATGGCATGAGTATGAATAACAAGACGTTAAATACGAACCAATTGCTTGATAAAACAAATTTTAGAATTCTAGGAATCTATTTGGCTGTTATGATTTTAACTTTAAATATTGGGAGCGTATCATTATTATCATTATATCACGTACCATTAAAACTCAAATACAATCTAACTAATTAAGCACGCAATTATCAGAGGAGAGTAATCGAATTCTCCGATTCTTAGAAATCTTGGCAAAATTCACCAATCACTGACTCAAAAAACACAGTGACTTCGATTCCCGACGTAGTCAACCAATCTTAATGAGGTATTTATGAATACAGAGTTCAGTACAGCTAATGAAATGACCTGTCGTATGTCTATCATTCGACGACGCCAAAATCCTGAGAGTCGTTAGAGACGAACTCTGATGATTCGAAGATTTTTGGTCGTTGAACCCAATAAAAACTGAAATCTCAGCGTAGGTCAAAATATGTTTTCAACATACTCTAGAATATTCTGATGTGCTTTCAAGCAAAAGCAGTCGGACGATTTTTTTAAAATTTAATTTAATAATTGAAAAAAATCATGACATAGGTGCAAAAGATGAAGTGGCTGAAGTGACTGTGATGGTGGGTGTTCTTTTACAGCTGAATTGGAATTCTGTAATTGAGTGGAGTTTCATTTAACGAAGTTATAATCAGGTATGAAACATTTCTATTTCCCCTCATCTGACTTCTTACAATGACGTTCACGATGTGGTGATGTAATGTAATGTGATAAATGTAATAAATAAATTTCACTTCAATATATTCATCAATATACAATCGTACATTTGAAAATACAATGTATTCAGAATTGTATATTCTTGAATTGAATTATCATGAGTAGCCTGATATATCGTTACCTCATCACTCTAACACTGTGTCGAGTGAACCTACAAATATCTCTTACATTTTAGATGTTATTATGTCCAGTTGGTTTACAATTATGTCAGCACGTATATCTGTTATATATGCCTAATTGATATCACTTCACATTATATCAATCTACATGTCAAAATAATAACACACATATACATTCACATTAAACAACATAACCAACTACTGAGTTTTTCTCGTGGAAATATTTTGAAACAAAACATTAATTTTCTTCGCAAGAATGAATTCTATTCGGATGGAATTATTTGTTGTTTTATTTTATGAGAGCAAAACGATATGAGGGTTTAGTATAAAGTAACTTCTAATAACATATCATTATTATCCTCTATATACACAGGAAAATAGGAAAACCCCATTCACGATAACAGCCTATTGTTACTCGCAGTTATACAAGAATTTATACGATATTTATTCAACTTAATGTACAGGTAGGTATAATATAATAACACTCAAGAATGCCATAGCTTCATCAACATTTTATCATTATTTTATGTAAAACATTACGATGATTTCCATAACATTCTCTTGCCAGTTCCAAGTCCTAGAGGATTTACATACACAATCAGGGCTATAACTCTACCATCAAAATGTTATCATTTCGATGGAAGAGCTTTATTTCACCTTATTTACATTTCAAGATAAAAACTTTCATCAATATATTTTATTGTTCTTCTCTTTTTATTACCTGATGTTGGTGCAATTATACGGAAGTACAAGTTCCCCTATTGGATAATTTTATTAGGCTAACTCAATTATGGCTGAGGTAATATTATGAAAAATGGCTGCTAAAACATTTCGCATCAAATAGGTAGCCTGAAGGCTGTGTAATATTTATAATAACGCGCTGAAACTGAGAGAAGATATTCATTCAATTTGTGTGTTCCATCGACCGTAATAGTTATATAATGCATGAACTTGCATATATTCTTCAGATGATTTTTATTGCACTTTGTTGTATATTAGTTATTTACTCATATTAAAACAATGAACCGACCATATTAATATTTCAATTAATCGTGTGCTACAATCGACCGATCGAGCGGGTAGAAACCACGCTCCATTTTCCTGCAGATTACATTACATTATTCAGGCATTTCGTCAAAGAGAAGATGAAAAAACGTTAACAAAATTAATTTTCAAAAGCACGAATTACCTCACGAGAGATGAATAGAACATGAAATATTGGAATAGCCCTGAATATTTTTTTCAACAATTTCAGTTTCGGAGAAAGATAAAACCTGAATTGTGTTCATACAGAAATTGTGTAATTTAATGATACCGCAAATGTGAATTCACTACCTGCAAAAATTTGTATCAGTTGTTTTTTAATAAATAAACCCTAATTACATCAATTGTTATCAATGTTATTCAAGACAGTCATAATTCTGGTATAATTCTTCATAGTTCACACAATGCATTGTCTTTCTACGCAATTCGCAAAGAAATTGTTTCGCTAGAATAATTTGTTAGAATATAATGATCAAACTATAAACGGCTCAAGCGATTTCATCAACCCTGCATTCAAACACAGGAATCATTTAAGATAGTGTCTTGTTCAATAATACTTAACGGGTTCATTGGTCTTGATTATTTAGCTCACACTGTCTTTCTACGCCATTCACTGAAAAGCGTTTTGCTAGTCTAGTGTGGTAAAATGTAATGGTTAAACTAGACGGTCCAGATGATTTTATCATCACTATTGCCTCACAACTAGGAAACATTTAATCGACCGAAAAACGCCTTCTTGAGTGGTTTACTCGTAAAACGCAGGGGTATATTCGCAGCGCATTGAAAGCGTTGCAGTGGCACATGGTATACACGGTATACGGTATACTTGTACTGGCTAGTATATTCAGTAGATATCCATCATTATAATGGCTTGTATTCACTAAAAAAGGAGAAGGTTGTCTACAAACCCGGATGCCCCGTCCAAACGATCTTACCTTTCATCCATAGCCTTAATTGAGGAACAATGATCTTGTGGCACGTTTCGATGTTATTAAAAAATGATCCTACCTTCCATTTATATCCTTAATTGATTTTGTATCAAGTTTCGATATTATTGAAAAAAACAGTAAACAATGTACGCCTCAACAAATGCCATACCAATAGCGGTATCAAAGTATCTAGAACTCACAAGAAACACAAATATCACTTTCGTACCTTTATAGTTTAACTGTGACTGACTTGTCATGCGTAACGTTACAATTCAAGATGAGGTTTACGATGTGAAACGCAACTACACATTTCAAGTGTCAACTTTCCAATGTTGAAGTGATTTCATGATGTGATTTTACCAAATTTGTTTATTCCATCAAATACAAATTTCTCAAATTCCTTTTTTTACTCACAAAAACTATCCAGTTTTAATAATTCTCGTAATATCCAAGTGAACGTAAAATTTCCTGTCGACCAGTTAATCGCCCCCAGTTCCGCCACTGTTAGTCCCTGGATCGTCTTCACTTAGCAGTAAAACTCGCATCAAAACTCGACACTAGGCCTTCATGTAATACCTAAGTGATTATAATCTAATTAGCCGGATAACTTGAAGTGATGGTGGGATAACTTGTCGAAGAAAGTGCACTTATGTGTAGTATTACTTTAAGTAGAGTATCTGGTTTTCATGGAGAACGCAGTAAGGTAAGATATATGAAATTAGATAAAGGGAATGCTTGGGAGAAAATTGAGTAAAGTGGGAAAGCGAAAGCATTGAAAAATACGCATCACTTTTGATGCCATCACTTCATGAAAACCATTACTCATATATTTTTATTTCCCACATTATCTTTCGTAAATTACCTGGATAATATGCCTTATTCAGTTCTATTAAATGTAATTCATTGAAAAATATAGTATCTTGTCTGAATGATTTTATTGAACAAATTCGACCTCTTTTTGATGTGGAGTTATGAGAACATCACTACAATTCACTTCAAAAAGTCTGAATGGGCAACGACATATTAAAAAAAGAAAAAGTTTATAATCGTTCAATATATTTCCAGTGACGTTAGTTTATGAGAATATACAACTATTAAACACATATACATACATAATCACATGAAACTCTGAATATTTTCAAATATGTTTCAAGGGGATATTAAAACAACATCAGAATGCTGCAATGAGCATCAAGACTCACCAAGAACATAAAACAGAAGATACATGCTGTGTTTAACATTAAATGACGAAGTTAAAAACAATAACCCGTAGAAATAGCTGCATTATGAAAGTATGAAAGTATAAATATGTATGTAATTATGTATACAATAAGTATTGCAATGGATGTTATAAAATTGGATTTTGTCAATGGGGGATGAGGGGTATTCAATTTCTAGATATTAACATCTTCTTTTATACTTTTGAATTTCATTTTTTCAAAAGGAATGTCGCTGAAGAATGTTTTAACAAAATGTGAATACAAATACTTACTTTCGAACAATATTATTGGTACGTAATAAACATATTGTTATATAAGTAAATCTGAATTCATTATTATTATTCTTGGAATAAAAGGCAAGTGAGAATAAAAGCAAAAGTCTGAACACTGTAAACTTTTTTGTCGGGAGATGCTTGACATTTCATTTGTATTTAGTTATTATGATCGATGTTCTCTTTCCCCGAACTCCAACAATAATTGTTCAGTACCACAGAAACGACGTTTATTTTTCCATTTTGGTAAATTTCTGAATTATTTTATTACAACTAATTATTCTCTTTCAGATGGTAAGACTACCCTTGTTGTGCCCATTCCAAACGATCCTACCTTGTCAAACAACAATGACTTTGTCTAAAATATTCACTAAAAAAAATATTGGTGGCCATATAGGAATGGTTTTTGTGAAGTGTTCAATTTCTTATAAAACCTCAAAAAATATACAAAAAAATCAGAATAAAATAATTGTTGAAAAACATTGTACCAATTAATTTAAACTTTCTGTTTATTAATTCGTTCTTTTGATAATCAGAACACCTAGTAGCCCACAGAAGTAGACGCTACGATTGGGTGAGCTGTGCAGTCGGCGAATGATCTCGCTTACAATCAGCGCATTTCCGTCACTCTATGAATATCCGGTCCGCTAGTCACAGTTGATTGCTATGCAATATGCATCGAGTCGCCGTGACTATCGTTGCTTGATTGACACTCACGCTCGACCATGCTATTGTGTAGGGAACACGGTCGATCGATACATTCAATAAGCGGTGACAAGGTTGTTTGCAACATAGCACCAACATTTGAACCTTCAAGATTATGGAAGTAGGAGCCATGCACTAATTTTATATTTCTTCATGATTAATTCTCGACTATTCAGCTATTGAATAGAAATAAATTGTTTTAGTATAAAAGTGAAAGATAATTGTTTCTAGGCATCAGTCATTAGCGAACCACATTGCAGTCAACACCAAGTCAACTAAGTCACTAAGTCAATACTAAGTGAACTAACTGAAACAATCATGTTGTTCCTCATTGCAAGGAGCATTTACCTTGCTAGTGTGATTGGACTTGTTTTATCGACAACTGTGTCTGTGAAGCAAGATAATACCGGAGCAGCCAGCTCGAGTATTGGCTTCGGCGGTGGCGGCATCGGTCTCGGAGGAGGCAGCGGTGGTGGACTGATCGGCGGCAGTCTGGGACTGAGTCAAAGCGGGGGCGGCGGTTTGGGACTTGGTGGGGGAGGATTCGGCGGTGGTCTCCACGGAGGCGGCGGTGGTTTGAGCTTGGGTGGACTAGGAGGAATACACAGCGGTGGGGGAAGCATTGGACTAGGGGGTGGAGGCGGAGGAATTGGGATTGGAGGAGGTAAGGGAGGATTTGGAGGTGGGGGAGGAGGATTTGGAGGTTTAAGCGGAGGGGGTATAGGTTTAGGAGGACTAGGAGGTATTCATAGCGGTGGGGGTGGAATTGGTATTGGAGGAGGCGGACTTGGATTAAGTGGAGGTGGGGGAGGATTAGGAGGAATCAGCAGTGGAGGAAGTTATGGTGGAATTGGAGGTGGTGGGGGAGGAATTGGTTATAGTAGTGGAAGTTCTAGCAGCAGTAGTAGCGGTAGCATTGGAGGTGGCATTGGAGGTCTTCATGGTGGTGGTGGAGGAATAGGTTTAGGAGGAATTGGAGGAATCCATAGTGGAGGAGGAAGTATTGGCGGTATTGGAGGAGGTGGTGGAGGAATAGGATACAGTAGTGGAAGTTCCGGTGGAAGCTATGGAGGTATAGGAGGTATTCAAGGAGGAGGAGGGGGAGGTGGTATCGGATATAAAAGTGGTTTCGGAGGAATAGGAGGTGGAGTAGGAGGTGGATATCAAGGAGGTTCAAGCTCCTCATCTAAGGGAGGCGGTTTCGGTGAGAAAGGACTTATCGGGGGTGGTGCGTCGTCTCAAGGTTCGGGGTATCAAGGTGGCGGTGGATTGAAGGGTGGAAAGGGGTCTAATTCTCAACAAGGGTTCCAAGGCAGTGAGAAGGCGGCGAAGGCAGGCAACCAGAACCAGGGTTTCTATGGGGATAACAATGGTAACGTTAACAACTACAACAAAGGAAGCGGTGTGTATGGAAACAGCAACAATGCCCAAGCAGGTGAGTTAACTAAGAAGTTTTCCTGGTTTTCAGTCCTCACATGTGTCTAAGTGATGGACAATTTTTTTGTTTTAAAACCAAGTTTTAGCAATTTCCTGACTTGAAACGAGGTTTTCTTGAAATCTAGACGCGCTTGAACACTGTTCGAAAGACGAAGACCACTCCCTGATTGATTTGAGTGAAAAATCATTGTTGCGTGATTTGTTTATATGATCACGTTGAAAAATATTTCATAATGTATAATAATTTCCATGTATGAAAAGGTTATAAAGCAAAAATAATTGGAACTGAACGTTAGACGCATAGGCAATATAGAAGAAAATGTCATTTGCACCGTGATTATATCCAATGTTTGATTTTATGGGAATAGAGCATGTTGCTCAGGTCTGAAACACTATTGCCTATCCATTGGTATGATGGTTATTATCAGTTACAATTCAAGATGAATCGTAAATTATGTAAACATGCTTCAAAAACGCTGTTTATATCTGTTTATATCTATATGCAAACACTATGACATATTTTGAATGTTGGCATGATATTTTGGAGGAGACAATGTTCGTTCATGGTTCGATCTACTGGATTAGACGAAATCTGTTGGATTAACTCGCATAAAATACGATGTATCGTCTTTACACGAGTGCAAACTAATACTAGATATGTATTTGTATCAATGAAGTCAACAAATTCACACTTATTTGACTATAGATCTGACACTTCACCTATCCTACTTGAAACAAATGAAGTCTAGCCCCCAATATATTTTCATTAATGAAAAGCTAAAATCGTATTACTTTAGAGTTGTTACAATGTTACATATGTTTCACCTTACCGAACAGTTTTGTCCACCATATTGGATTGTGATATATCACGTAGTGAGAAGGGTACTTCCCAAGTTGTCAGTTATGTGACATATATATTCCAGGCAATAACAAGGAAGGTGTGAACGAGCAGAAGGGACACAAGAAGGGTTACAGCAAGAAAGGATTCGAGAACAAACACCACAACGACGAGTCGGGTTCCTCGTCGACATTCTTTGACGAGTCTAGCGACGACGGCGAACATTACGTGAAGAAGGGTGTCGAAGGTCAATTCGGTGAGAAGGGTGGCAAGAACTATAAGGGCGAGATCCAAGATGGCGCATATCAACAGGCTAATAAGGGACAGAAAGGAAACTTCGATTCTGGATTCATCGCCAACGACAGACTCGGTGTGTATATATTTATTTTATTTATTGATTTATTGAAAAACATAAAAAGTTCTAATGAAATCATAAAAATTATTGAAAGATATACTGTTGATGTCAATATTGAAACCTTCAGTAGTATAGCATTTAATTTTCTATTTATACTTTAGTGTTATCAATTTATATTCACGTTCGTTCTTCTGTTTTACCCTCATTACTTTTACATTATTAATTATTTCTCTAATTTTCTTTAAAATAATGCATTGTTTATATACATGTTGTTATACTGTGTCCGTGTGGCAACCGTTTTGGCGGCAGTATTTTATAAATAAAAACTTTCTCTCTCTAATTTCATTAGACATAGATTGTGTACGATTGAAACAGGAAAATTCGAAAACATTCAATCGGGTCCTAGGTACGACATCATTATTTCTAGTATGTTTAGTACATCAGTTATTATTACAGTATCGCTTCTGATCAGGCACCGTAAAATAATAAGAATCAAGTATATTATACCATTCAGTGATTCACGTTAAAACAATGTGTTTTTATTGAAAGTGTTACACTAAATCGTAATTTTGATGTATTTATTCTTTATTATTATTTCTGTAATCAGGCAACACTGGACAACATGGACAACAAAACTATTACGGTGACAACCAAGACTTTGGGCAAAAGAAGGCGTACGACGATTTCAACAAGAAGTCCAACTTGAATCAACAACAATATGGCGGCCAACAAGGGCAACAATTCGACTCAGGATACAAGAAGGGAAACCAATTTGGCGGTGGATATGGCGGTGGATATGGAGGCGGCGGTGGATTCTACTAAACACATCGTTTGTTATAATGACAACGAACTGTATTTTGATTGAGGCACGGAACTGTTCGTTATATGCGTTTTAAACTGACTGAATTGTATTATTATTTATCTTTTTCTTGCATGTATTTATATTCTGACTATTATTTAAAACTGTGTATCTCGAATTTGAATTTCGATTAAATTAAATATGCTTAACAATATGTTTTTAAATATCATTCTCATCCTGATTGCACCCGTCGACTATTCGATTCCTGCCCCCTGTCTTTCCCATTTTCTAAGAAAATTTATATTTCATCACACAACTATACTCAATTATAGATCTTAGTTATCAACGCAGTACGTCGTTAAACCAATGAATTGAATATATCTCAATATTGAATGTATCTCATTCAACTCATTGCAGTGTGATAATTCTGTTTCTCACTACAGTGATGACTATAATTCACATTATTATTATGTATTATGCATCATGCATTGACATGGCTTCGCTATATTTCTTATTGCTATTTGATGTGTTATATTTCATTTATTATTCTCTGTACTCTCTGTGCTCGCATTGGCATAGTTTTATAGACAGTAATTATTTACTCTATTGTTGGGTCATTGTTTCTTTGTTTTGCTTTTTTGTCTACGATGTGCAAATTAACCATTGTTGTTTCGTTCGTGTTATGGACCTGTACAAACACAGCTGTGGTTGATTCAGTACAACTGAATGTGGTGAGTCTCTATATGAAGTATTGTAAATACCGTATGGCTCGAATATTCTCGTATCAAATTGTGTATTTTGTTCACAATTATTCTAATTACTAAGGACGCGAATGAATTCAACTATACAAGCATCTCAAATACAGTCATTTTCAAAAACAAACAATAGAAACAAGAAACAATAAGAACTCTTTGTTCTAGTTGTAGTTGTGGAGAAGTTATTGGATGAGCAAAGCGAAGACTCAATTTTACAGTACAGTACGCTGCTTGAAAAAACGGAAAAGTGTTTTTAGCTATTTTTTCTGTTTTCGCGCTCCACATGTCAAACGACAGAAATTTTTTGATGAAACTTGGCATATACATATATATTCTGCTCACTCGGTACTGAATAGTTTTGAGACGCAATCGGTTCAGTCAATTTTTCGAATCGAAATCTTCATAATTTTCATCAGAATATCTCGGAGATCAAAAAAAACGCAGGAATATATTCTCGGATGAATGCACATTCTCACAAAACTCAATCACAAGAATGATATGAGACAACAACCAAGTAAATGTTATATAATAACTTCAAAATGCTTCAGCCAAATCCTGATATTTCCCCCGAGCAACTTTCATGGACATGCTCTCTACCCAAGTGAAGGTATTCGGTAGTACCGAATGCGTAAAGTAAAAAGACGTAACACTGAGGAGCTATTAATTGCATTAACACATATTTTCATGTATAAATAACATCAGTGACAGTATGACACTGTCATAGTATATATTGTAAGACATGACGTATAATAACCACATTGGAGGATCCGTGTTAGATTCGAGAAACTAAGCCTCTTTTTCTACATAAAGTGTCCGGTTAGAGGTTTTTGTCATACGCGGTTGAGAGCTGTTCCATTGTTGACTACTATAGACGGGTCGACACCCCCGGCAACTAGTGGTAACGAATAGTAAAAACGGTTGGTCGTAACTATGAGCTTCTGTAGAACAAGATAAACCATGGTTTTCAGTTGACGTGGAAGCCACACCAGTACCATAGAATGGTATACTACTCTAAAAGCATAATATCTTCTATCTGTGTGGTATTGTTCTCTCTCTCTCACACTCTCTCTCTTTCCCATTCCTTCATTCTTCGTACCTATCTCTGTCTCTCCCTCTCTTTCTGTCGCCTTTTTACTTTTTTGTTAACTTCGCTTTTCAAGCGTGAAGTGGGTGTTGTTCTTTTGCTCGGTCGGCAAAGTAGAGATCTATTCAGGCTACCACCGCCCTGGTATATGACAATGCCATTTTTTAATATACTTGAATGTTTTTTGGATGTAAGCCATATTTTTTTCGAATTTGTGTTAGGGGAAAGTCTTTGGTGAGAATGGAAAATTATCCAGAAAATTATATATCAGAAGAAAGCATAAAATAGAAATATATATCTTGGACCGAAATCAAATTCGTAAAACTCATGGCAATTGAAATATACATTGAATTGTCTATATATTTCAAAATACCATATGCATATACCAAAGATTTGGGAAAATTGTATTCTAAAAATGAAAAAATTATAACTTCGGTCTCAAAACTATGGATCTGAGTTAAAGAAAATGAGAGAATTAGAGAAAAAGTATTGCATTTTCATTTTCGAAAACATATTTTCAAAAACCTCCCTGCCGCTGTTTTAGACTAAAATAAAACTCGACGAATGGAAAATTTGCATTTCTTCAAACACTTCATAGAAGCTACAGCAATGCCCGACTATAGGCCTATATATGGACACTGTCTAGTGTCTAGTTATAAAGCCTCTTGCTTGATTCATGTTACTGTCTAAACGGCGCTGATATCATCGGCAATTTGTCAATATTGGACTTATAAGGGATTGAGACTGTCACCTCTCGAAGTCTAACCGAGTCCCTATAGTGATAACAAAAATAGTGCCAAAAGTCGGAGCTATAAGTAAGTATTTGAACTTTTTTTTTGATCAGCCGATTTAATGTTGTTTTGTAGACTCAATGAAAAAAATATGACAAAGAAATGCATGCTTCTTTTACTTATAAACTAAACTTGTTTTCGTATATTTGAAAATGTCCTATTATTCTCCATTGTAAAGCTTCTTCTAAAGCTGTATAGAAAACACTTACTACCGAGAGGTTACTACTAGCGTTAGAAAGTGTATATTTACGATTTTTTCTTTATTAAAACATCGAGAACTTGACACAAAGACGTTGTTTCCCTATCGAGGCTAAGAATGAAAGTTTAGGATCGTTTGAACGGGGAACCACAAGGGTGATCTTACCACCCCAAAGAAATAGTTAGATATAACATAGCTTATTCAACACATTGTAAAAATATAGTGAAGAGTTAGTAAATGA
The DNA here is from genome assembly GCA_907164805.1 of Brachyptera putata. Taxonomy (NCBI): domain Eukaryota; kingdom Metazoa; phylum Arthropoda; class Insecta; order Plecoptera; family Taeniopterygidae; genus Brachyptera; species Brachyptera putata. The sequence goes on along the minus strand of OU015466.1, from coordinate 15,062,225 downwards.
AGAACAAGTTGTGTTTGTAGATCAATTTTTTTTTTTTTTGCATATGTTTACATAGATTAGGTACAATTTGTAGACCCGCAAAGTCACAAAAAGTTGACTTGTCTGCGGGTCTTCTAACATTGTATACATAAGACTAATACAGTTTGAAAATAAATATCAAGTCTGAATAATTTGAAAGAAATCTGTCTGAAAACTAACCAAAATAAAAAATGTAACGACAATATGGAAAAGTATTCTTTTTTGAATAATGAAAAAGGTGGATATATAATAATAGGATAGATATAAGTCCAATTATAGAAATAAAAATAAACACACTCTGTTCTCTTCGATATTACAAAGTCCAGAAAAAAAAAAAAAAAATTGTGTTCATATAGATTCCTGAAGAAAGAAAAAGAAAATGAAACTCGAAGAAAATGAAATACTTGTGGTCATTAATGTTCTCTATCGAGCTATATCAGGCACTAGGCTATCTAATGCTACTTAAAGACCCAACCAAAAGCTATAAGCTATACGGGGATCCAGGCGATCTGATTGTAAGGTTTGCTCCAGTGATCTGCTAGAAACTTGACTCATCTGCGAAGGGATATGAAACTATATAATGGAACTGTTTACGATAAGGTTCACTAATCATATATTCGCTTAATTGCATTTTCCGTCCGAAGGACTATAGGTTCATGTTATGTGTACAAACTATATGGACAGTCAGTTAACTACAGCTATATAACTACGACACTTAGTGAAGCAATATTGTGGCATTAAAACTGCTAGGGTCTATAACTATTGTTGTGTCGTCCATTGAATTGAATATAAAGTATCTCGATAGGAATCATTTTTTTGTCAGCACTCAAATGTTGAAGTAGAAGTCTCAAAATATCTTCATTACCTATGTTTGTATATGTTCAGGTAGCTGAATATGTAATAATACTCCTTTATATTTTCAAGTTTTTTCACATAGCATAGCAGTCTTTGCCTTCGTAAAATTTACAGCTGTAAATTATGAGTGTGATGGTCAGAATTATGTTCAATTTTGTTAGAATGTGGATTAGGTTTTCCTTGAGTAGACATATACTATTCTGAAATCGAATGGATACTGAAAAAACTGTCATGGCCCGTATATTTTTAAATAGCTTCAAACAAAACTATCAAATCTTCTCCTTCTTCTAAAAATCATAAGTACATTATACGTTTGTGAAGTGAATCATTTTTGGTTCTCAGAATATAATTCCAAAATCGGATGCACACACTAGATTCGCAACATTATAAATAATCAAAATAGCTTTTAATAATATTCAAAAATCATTGCAAACAGGATAGAATACAAAACCTAGCTTTTTGACATAATCAAAGAATTGGTAAATGTTATTTGAGAAATGATCTTCTGGTTTTTCTAATACATGTAATTCAGAGAACAATCTTCGCGATTCCATTGAACGTAATAAGAAAGCCGTCGTATTTACAGCAATATAGCCGCTATAACCTGGATAACTGTTATGTTCTCAGTAAGGGTGGATTTGTAGATTTATTAGACATATCGGTATTTCGAAAGCAATTACACCTTCAAAACGTCAGATATAAATACCACGGTAAAAGTCAGCAGTAAAACATTTTACGTTCGGTTTAATATTGGCTCTACTAAGGTCGTACTTTATAGGTGCTTGTAGTCAATTTAGCACTTGATTGAATTTTTTAAGGGGTTTAAATCGTATGTGTATCTTATGAGGTGATATTATAACCTATTCTGTTATCATGCATGTTGGGATAATAGAAAAGGAATGAAAGAATCAAATTAAAATTAAACATATACTAATGATTGCACGCAATGAATGTATGACTTACGGCTAGGTCTGACTTAGATAACAGAACCAGAATTCCAAATTGGTATGCCTTCTGAAATGTTACGATTTTCTTCAAATCTAAAAATAACGACTGTTATTCTCGAACCATTCAAACTTATAGGTGAAAGTTCTTTTAATTAAAAGTAATGATTAGTACCCCGAACGATTTGAATTTAACGACATAGGTTTTGAAACTTATAATGTCAATGTCGTGAGACGAAGAAAACTTTTACAGTACTACTCGAATACTCCTTAGAACACAGGATACAGACTCGCAAGTATTTTGCAAGCAAAAGGATTTAAATAGTTTCGCGTTAAAGTTAGGAATATGTCCATACTACAGCGGCCCTTACATGACGCGGATTGTGTGCGGATCCGCAACCGCGAACGGACAAGGATCGGCCATATTGTAATATTAGCCATTCAGATTGGTTAATATTACAATATGTCGGATCCGCGTCCGCTCGCGGTTGCGGATCCGCACACAATCCGCGTCATGTAAGGCCCGCTTTAAGAACGCTGAAAATTGATCGAAATTGGAACAAATCCCAGCTGAAATAACTGAGTAATCTGACCCAACCTACCCTAAAATAATTTATAAATATATATATATATATATATATATATATATATATATATATATATATTTATAACATACCATAAAAATCATGAAACATACTACGGTAAAAATAAATATTCATCATTTTGAGAATTGATACGCTTTTTCAAAATATTTACCCTATTTTGCGTGAATTTTCTAACCGACTGATGCGATATTGATTGATATGGCTTCAATGTGACAATAGTTATCTAAATGTGGCCTTTCAGAAAAACGCGAGTTATTTTCTCTGATGCGAGCTTCACGCCACTATAATACATTTTCTCTCATTACATATATTTTATTATATTTGTATTCACTCTTTTATGTCTGACGACAAATATAAAATTGGAAACTAAATTGAGAGAGCCTCCAGCTGTTTCAACTGGATGATGCTCATGTACTTCTACTGATAGTACTGATAGTACTGATGATATGTACTGATAGTTCTGATAGTGAGACACCTTCGAAGACTGATGAAAAAATCTCAGTTTCAAGTGATTTCATTATTTGTAATATTCGATTCATAATAAATATGCCTAGACTACGTGTTACGTGAAACCACGATCCATTTTACTATCAAGAGAGATTTACATGAAACATATAAATGTTTTTTGTGAAATAAAAATGATGTAGTTACTCATATTCCTCTATGGTTTGAGTTATTGATACTTTTCGTTTTTTTCCACCTATATCATATTCTCTATCATTCTCAATATTATCATGCTATCATATTCTCAATTATCACATTTCAATTACCAGTCACCTACTTTCAGAGTTTTGATGGTTTATTATTAATTTCATCTCTAAAACTCGACTAAAAAAATTAGTCATCAACGTATAATATTCAAATGAACAAATGATATTGAATTAATACAATCCCGTTGTACAGATTGCTTGAGGTGTTTGAAAAAAATATATTCAATTAAACATCGAGCTACATCATTCATATTACGAACGAATGTATCAAACTATATAAATGTGAAGCATTTCCCTAGGTCCTGATGATGAAAACAAAAATGCAATTAAAAGGAAAAACCAATCTAGCTGAAGCTATTTCCAGAAACCAATTTTATACCCTTTACTCTCCGATGTAGTGTGAAGATATTTTCGAAACATGTAAGCCGATCTATTGATCTGCACATTGTGGTTACCCGGCGTCCCAGAACATCCGTACAGTAAACCACTTTCGACGTTCTCCATTCATCCACGATGCACAGTGAGCTCAATTCATTGACGTAGGAGTATAAATTAGACGCTGTTAGCGGTTGCCTATATCTGTACGACTCTACCACCTATAATCAGTGGATGTAGAAATAGAATAGTGTAATCATGCAAACCGATTGGAACAATTAATTGAGGTTTAGATAACACAATCTAGTTTTGTATCGGTTAACCTAATTGGTCAGACCAATCAATTTTGATGGCAAATCACGGTTAATAGGCTCGAGAATATGTTTTTATAGATATAATTCAAAGAAATAGCCGATAACGATCAACATTGGATAAACTTTCATTAAACGTTCAATTTTCCTTATGTTTATAGTCGAGATGGAATGAAATGGGAATTAAGAATGAAAAAGTCCCCCCTTCAAGCTAAGTAGGATATTATACCGCTTAGCGTTATTAACCGAAGTCAAGTCGGGCGTGGGTTCGAGTCCCGCATGGAGCATTGATTTTCGTGAGCATCAACCATACACGAATTCGTAAACTCAAATAATGTAGCTGTTGATGAGGTCGTTGGGAAAATAATAATTATCACCATGGAATAATGAAAACGAAGTTCTTCAATCTGTTGTCGAGTGACCTGGCACCTCCACCAATATCTCACTTTTCATTTCTCTCAAGTTGGTAAGCTACTTCTGATATGATTCTGTTGATTATTTATTCTTTTTTTTTTTGTTATCTCAAACTTGAATCACTTGCGTGGGGCATTACATCAATAACTTATATCAAAGAAAACATTTCATTTGCAATGTTTGGTTTTACTAATTTTTTTGCATTATTTCTTGAAAAAGACATTCAGTTGGACATCAAAATGTAGCATTGAAAGTGATTTAATGACATGACTGAAGAGACTTCCAAATTTGTTCATAATAACAACTATTTTCTATTCTTTATACCATAAAGCAATAATTATTTCCAGTATTTGCTTTTCCACTTTCACATAGCACTCCAGTTTTGTAGTGAAATATATGTTTAATAATATAGTAGCGTTGGGTGTTTTGAACCCGTGTATTTCGTTACAAAGGAAGCCATTACTTTCATGGTGTACTAACTTCTAACTCTATTACATTATATAGTTCAGTTCCCCTTGTTTGTTAGAGTTCAAGTTTTCTTTATAATACTAAAACTAAAGCAATATATATTTTGATGAGGAAATATCATGAGATAAGCTAGCTATATGAAGCCATGCAAGCCGCACCTAATGTATTATATAAACAGTCTCATATAAAAGAATGATAACACACGATCATCGATATTAGGCAAGTAATATAGATTCACCGGAGGTTTCGACGCCGAACGAAAGTACGAGTTAAAATAGATCTAAATTATTATTGACACATTAATCACACGTCATGAAAATGATAATCGATTTAGCGAAATATTAGATTTGTGGTAATATATTCATACAACATTCATATACGAAAGAAGAAAATCATCAACCAAAACAACGAATACAAATACAATTGGAAAATATTTATAGATGTAATATTCTTGTGTTGATATGATTTTACATTCTCCAAGCTTAGAATACACCTTTCAAAAAATTCAAATCCTTGAAGTTATAGTGAAATTATGTAATTATCAGAGATTAAACTTTTTTTAGTTCAAGACGATCTTATTCGTTCTGTGAATAGAAATATATATGAAAAGCGAAGATCGTTGTGAATAAAAAAATGTATAAAATAATACATGAGCTTATGCCGTGTCATTTTCACAGCTAAACACACGTGAGTAAGTTTAGCTGCATTGAGCAATCTGTGAACATTTAATGAAATAAGTTTAGTGGCTGCAATTATGCTTCTCAAATATCAAATATTGAAATTCCATGTGTATCATCATTCAATTCATCACAAATAGTCTGATTTTGATTTCACAAAAAAAAGAAAAATTTGTTGTCAGATAATGAAGATGTGATGTGATAAAATGTGATGTGAAAAATGTGAGATAATTCATAAGATTTTCATACGCGTACCTCAGTAATTACACCGTATATCTTAATAAACAAGTGTAGCATAAACTAAGCCTCATTATATTTTACATCACATTGAAATATTGGTTTTGTACAACAACTGATAGCAAGAATGTTAAGCACTCAATCTTCGAAGGATGAATTATTCAGTAGGTTTTCCAGATATTCAAACTAAAAGCCTATCGGTTTTCGCTAGAACTTGAATTATGTCTATGAAAGAATCGATATGTCATCTTGAAGCATATATCTTCGATCAGCTTAGATAAACCAACATGTAATCCACCGTGCTGATCGTTTAGTGAAAAGACCTATAAAAAGACTGAAATCTTCTAGAATCTATTTAGATTCAGACATCGATAATCCGATCACTCGTTCCCGATATTGCGATGAAATTATGCATCAGGATTTATTGAGCTCAAGTCCAAGTAAAATGCACATAGCGTCATATTGGATCACGGCCAACTAGATTGTATAGCTGAGCGCCAACACGGAGCCAGAGATAGTGATCGTAGGGGCACTGGAACAGTAATTTTCTTATAAATCTTTTAATGATCAAAATGCGCAGTTGGAGAGGGATTTGATCACCATCTTCCTGAAAAGAATAGTAGATTGAACCACAAAATGATTTCTTGGTATCTTTATTTATTATGGAAATGTTTCTATTCGGTTCGATTAGTCGTATTTCATCTTTAGTGGAAACCTACCCACTGTGTAATATTTTCAGCGTTAACGTAACGTATAAACGATCGTGGTGACTTTCCGTTTGAGCATATTGTATGTGCATGTGACATATGTGAGACTGCTTCTCAACATTCAGGGAAGTTTCTTCTAAAATACTGATAGTAAACATTCAAAGTAGGATACATGTTATTTATATGTAACGATAAGCGCTGAGGAAAATATCGATGGTGGAAATATGGAGAATTAATGATTGCATACAACTGCTTTTTCCAAAGTTGGTCATTATAAAATTCGAGTCATCAGTATTTTCGCACATCATATTGTCTGCATCTTATGATGTATATGTTAATTTTGTTAATTTTGCACGGTTGAAGTTTTACGATCATTCTGTGGAATCATCCCGGTGGAAACTTTTGGCCCTACGGAGACTGGGGACGACTTAACATTGACTACAGTACTTTCCTTAGATTGAACCACGAATGTGAAGTGTTTTGTTTGGCGTGAGAATTCATTAATTAACTGGGAAAACGCAGCATATGGGCATTGCAAGATGAACAAGAAGCAAGACTCTGAGTTGGCAGAATCCATTAACTTTTTCACAAATTTCACTACGCCTACCGGTATATCGCACATCCAACCACGCATATGCTGCGTTTTCCCAGTGGATAGGGAGTTTTTCATATTTTATTTCATAATATCTTGAATCGCAGACCTGCAATTTGTACCAAACAGAATATTCAGTTCAGTACTGTATCTGGGGTATACTCAAAAAAAGTTGCAAATAATCAGTTTCAAGTTTACGCAAGGAACACTTGAGTGAAATATTGTGTTTTCATATTTATTTATCACTAGTCAGGAGACCTCTGGCAATGCGACATTTTAACACAATTGCTGGTTGAGTGACGGAGAGGGGGATAAAGGGGGAGGTTATGTCAGGGAATCGAGGAAGAAGATCGAGGAGGCATTAACGAGTTTCGTCGATGAAGTCATTGTAAATAGTAAAGCAATTAGTTTTATGTAAATATATTCTAATTTCAGTGCAGCAGCTTTAAAAGAGTGATGTACATAGTCCATTGTGCATCAGAGCTCGAATTAAGCTCTTTTCAAAAGTATACGTACAAGCATTGAGTCCGTTTCCTTTCAAAGTCTCAAGAAATAATCCACTTAATTGACTTCGTGTTGCTTAGATGGTAATAATTGGAGTTAAACTGTAAGAAAATCAATAAATATTTGATTAATTTAGACTCTCTTTGTCTGGACGGTGATATGAAGTGGAAGTATCGAAAGTGAAAATGAATTAATCAAGGAAGCATCAGATGGAACGTAATATTACAAGCATGAAAATAGAGAGCACAAAAGAAAGAGCGGAAGCGATAGACGAATGTGACAGTAATCAGTTACATATTCCGTAATATATATGTATATATGTATATATGTATATATAAATATATATATATATATATATATATATATATATATATATATATATATATATATATATATATATATATATATATATTCAACGACATTATAAAACTGTAGTATCAATCTCCCATTGAGAACAAAAAATCAAGTCGTAAATTTTGTAATTCTATTTACAAAATAATTCGACAAGGCATATAATGCAGGAAAAACCATCTACAGAGGGAATCCACGAAAAATCTGTAAAGATGGACGGTGGCAGGGATCGAACCAGGTCCGATATTCCTCTCATATGAAGCTATAGAGACAATCACTGCGCTGCGTGTGCCAGTTTGTTCGTCTCACTTTATGTACATGAAACTTTCAACATGAAATTGTGACATGCTGTAAAATGTTATTTTAAAGACAAGACATATCAGAAAACTTAATTATCGTCAAAGTCAACCCGAACAATGATTAACTTTTCTAGTTGCTATTCAACTCCGGTCCACATGTTTAGCAAGTTAACGAATTGTTTGAAGCCTAATAACATCTTGTATCAAGCTTGATGATGATCTTGTTGTTGTTTTGTTTTAATGAGACCTGGATGTCATGGGGATATAAAGCTTAACACCGCGCGAGAGTTCTGGTTGAAACTTGAAAAAATTTCACAAAGTAAGGTTCCACAATCTTTTGAATTTTCATTGACACAAACATGTACGTTGTTGTGAACATGGATGTTAGCGTTCACATATTGTTTACGACTCGAATCTAACAATATATTTAAATATATACAACCACAGTCGATTAAGTAGCACGTATCTAGAAAGGTCATGAAACTGGCATAGTTCACCGTTCCATGTGCTATGTGCACTTATTAGTATTTCTATTGATGTTGTTCACAACTAGGTATTTGAGATTTACCAACTGGAGAACCCAAAAATTTAAAAAAACGAATGAGAATGGTGCCGTGCGGATTGAGTAGTTTCAACGTAAGATACGACAGGTAGACTTCTTGGTCGGCTCTGATACAACGGACCTGGCTACCTGTGTCCAAGTACTTTTTTCTCAGGAATGGTTCGTTCAGAGTACGTATTGATTGTTTTTAGATGTTTTTCAAACCTCTATCATGAAAATTGCAGAATTGCACATTTTTAGGGTTCATGATATTTTATTGGTTTCATACATTTTTAAAACTCTGATGTGTTGTCCAATCTTTGATATTCTCGACTCAAGTTTGTATAATACATGTAGGTATTCTCTGTGAAATTACGAACGAATTTAGTTGAATCAATCTGAGCCTATGGAAATAGGACTGCGTATGTAACTGAAAACTATTCCTGAATCTAAAATATTGGAATGTGTTGAACAAATTATATCCATGTATAAGTCAAACTTCAGAGAGAAAATGCGAGGTCTAGGTCCTCTTAATAAATTGTCTATCGTTTTAGTTGTAGAATGTGTGGTTGCACCAGAAGTCTCGCACCATATCATATTTCCAAGCCGTGTCGAGATGGCCGCTGCCTTTACGCGGATACTTGCCGCCCGCAGTAATTTTCTTCGAGGAGAATAACAAGAAAAGTTTCCCTTCTTTAATTACAGCTCAAAGAAGATATACAATGTTGCTCCTTGATATATAGTTGGATAATTTATTATTTACTAGAAATTGCCCAAAGCGTGAAGGGTTTTTAAGGGCAAAAAACTCAGCTGTTTTCTTATAAACCCGATCTATTTGGCATTCAACACTATTTTCGTTCAGAAGTGGATACAACATGTGAATTCAATATTATTTAATGTCAAGAATAATGTATATAGAATAATGAAGAACTTTGGATGAAAATGGTATGTTATTCTTATTTGACGTTTGTGTTTTATTGTGGATATTCTATCAATTAGGCCTTAATTGTTGAAGTATACACAACTAAAAATATGATTGATTAATTAACTTCATATCTACGTATAATAAATTCCAGATGAAAAATCATTCGGAATTTTCAGTAACATAATTATTACTATTCTTTATTTTTAGCAAAATTCCAATCTCTCTTTTTTCCTCTAACAGACATTCGAGGAGTGATCGCAATATTCTGAGAATTATAATTGATTCGACTTCTGAGAAAACCTTTGTTTTTAGTTTGAAATGTTTGAAAAGAACGCAAGCAAGTAATGGTGTATAGTTTACTACATAATATGCAATGCTCTGATAATGTAATCACCTAAAAGAGTATACATTTTACTATAGACACTACAAGACGTAGTGTGACCTTTTGGCAAGATGCCTCGTGGAAGCCACATAAAAAAGGGTCGACTTCACCAGCTTACAAAGATGGCAAGGCTATTTGGTAAGCCTAAGGTAGATGTTTTTTTGGCACGAAAGCAGGAAAAGTAGTAAGCTCTCGTTCAATCGACAAGACCCTGTAGAAAATGACGAGGGTCTATACAAGCCTCGAGACACACTTCTTATACTTAGAGATTTTCGAACTCCGTCCTGAAAAAGAGCTAGTGTGAAGAAGATCTGAAATATTTTAGATAAAAAAAATGACTTTAATATTTTCCCTATAGCCGCATGGGATGGGACTAGATCTTGTAGGAGGAATAAAGCCTACGGGTAAGGAGGATATAGGTGCTTAAGATTATGTGCAGGGCAGGAATAATTTCAGTATCGACTTTTATCAATCGGGAAGGAAAACACGATATACTTTCATGGTGTATACAGTGTAGTCACACAAAAGTTGACTCGCTTTATTTTTTTGTCGCGAGATGACACTTCATTTTTTATTTTCAAATTCGTATATATATATTCATATATATGTGTGTGTGTGTATATATATATGCCAATATATATTCTAAAAAATATATCATATTTTCTAAAAATTATGAGCAATAACAGACCTGTTTTAGAAAACATAATTCCACGATTTGAAGAACCTCATTCAAGTCCGTTGAAATTATTTTTGAATTATTGTTTCATTCTGCATTTGTACAGATTAACGTGATTGATTTTAATTCTGAGATAAGTGTCTCTGACCGAAGACGATTATTAGACCTAACATGCACTGTCTGGTGGTCGAACCCACGGCAGTCCAAATTTCCGACAATTTGCCACCGCAACGTTGAAATGAATCTGTAGTTGAAGCTAACAATTTAAAATTATTACACTGTATCGGTGTTCAGGATAACGTATTATAATAATAAATTCTATTTATATTCCACATATTCTCATATTTTCACATCGATAGTATAACTTTACTTTTATTGAATATATATCCAGAACGATTCAATTATTGGAAGCGGTAGACTTTTCTCGTTTAGAGAGAAATCGACATTATTCAGAAAATTATTTCATAAATATTCAGAGAATCAATCAAAATATTATTGCAGCTCTTATGTAAGTATAATTTTTATGGAAATATTTCTGATTCAATAATGATGTACCGGTGTATAACATTGGGCAACAAATATTTTTGATTGCACTGTACTTTTGGCTGCTTTTGGCTGCTTATGGTGTGAATTTCAATAATGATGTACCGGTGTATAACATTGGGCAACAAATATTTTTGATTGCACTGTACTTTTGGCTGCTTTTGGCTGCTTATGGTGTGAATATTGTTCAAATTTGGCTCTGAAAAATTGTACCATTTTTTTCAAGAATATTATCAGTAAGATTATGAATAATAACATTCCCAGAAATGTTAAAGTATACAAAATGTAAAAATGTAAATATAAAAATTAAAACAAATACATCTCAGTATCTTTTGGCAAAGTTTAAGGAAAATTATCGGATTTGCTTTTTCGTACCCTACCAACGGAAAAAAAATCTAGAATTTTCTGTTTTTAAAGTTTTCAAGATCTACATCTCTACTGAATTGAAATGAATATACCTTATCCCATCAATAAATAAACTCATACTGGTGTGCATTCTTTCATGTAATTGGTGGAAGGGCCGTGTTTATTGTCTTGGTACGAATACGTTTTCGACGAATGAAACGTGTAGCCTTGGATAAAGCTGCCAAATCTGATATCAAGTTGAACTTATTGTAGACATTATATTCAATCAAATTCCAGAGTATAATAGTCACAACAAAACACTTTTTACTTACAATTATTGTTTCCAAGAGAATTTTAATGGATTTTATGACGTGTGAAACATTTACAGAATAAACGCAATTTTATCACATATTTATGGTGATATGAATAACTCTATTATGAAACTACCTAAAAATGAAATTAGATATCGTTTTGTTATGTCATTGCTGTGAATTTTGTTATGTTTTCCCGAAATTATGAAAAAAGACTATATTGAATAATTTTCTAAATAATCACTCACAAAGTCATCTACACAAACCATAACGTCATTATGAATCCTGACCATATTTCCGTATTCATGTTTTCTCAGAAGTTCCACATTCAAGCTTCTAAAAGCTTTAAAAAAACTAATATAATCAAATGTTTGATAAAACCATAATCCTAAATTATCAAAAAACATCACTTTCTTTTTTTTACCCTTTCTATAATACGGTCATACATAACATGAACGAGCGGTGTCGTTTTAATGATATCAGCCGCAGCTGTTCTCCTAATGCATGTTACAACCCACCTGGGTAACAAAACACAGTGAAACCCCATCAACCATTACACCTTCAACGAGCTTCAACGGGCTTCAACGGGCTATATCAACTTTAACGACGCACGAGCCAAGGCGCGTGAAACTACAGCTTGCCGCGCTAAATTCACTCGTAGAAGAAATAACACATCTAACTTACTTGATGGCACAAGATAATGTGTCAACTGTCAAGTAGTTATAACTGTTATGACGAACAATAACGAAACAACATAAATAACTACGACAGTAATTGTAATTATATTAATTAAGAGACCTTTAGAGAGGGGAAAATTCGTGCAAAAATTCACCATCACCTCGGAAATGAGAAAAACTTATATACTAGACCTAGACCTAGGTTAAGGCGCTGTGACGTGATATTAATGTGATCTGCTAATAATGGTCTTCTTTGGAGGTTCAGCTTTCATCACCCACGATTAGAGAAAAATATATTACGTATGTAAAGAAATTCCAAATTGTTCAAAGTTGAACCTACTAAGCTTACAAGTCCTTTTAGATATTTGACAGTAACAATAAAATCGACTGTCTATAATTTGGAAAATGAAGTGATTCCGTTTTCCGTGGATAAGATTGTAGCATGATACTGGAGGAACCAAAAGTACTTCAATACAAAATGGCTATTAGAATTATTGGAAAAAACTAATCGTTCACAGTATTTGAGTTGATCGGGTATTGAAGATTTCATTTTTGTCTTCATTTTAAGACAAAAACCGAAAAATAATAGCAATTTGTCTGAACAAGTGCTTCGTTCTTATATTGACACCATTATTCATCTCTTCGAAAAATCTCAACAATATTGTTTGAAAAACATAATAATTTTGCGAGATGTCATTTGAATAATAAAAGTTATCGGATATTTTCTTCATTCAATTTGAAAAAATATGTTTCCTATACAGTCAAAGTTCAAAAAGATCAAAGTTGTTCGTTTTGTACACAATGTGAACCTCATCATGCACGCATGCACTGACCGTGTGTACTGTTACACACCTCGACTCTGTGTACTCTGTGTACTCTGTCGGAGTAGACAGCTGTGTGGTGTGGTAAATAAGTTGTAACAAATTCATTATCAATTCTAACACAGTGGTTTAACAGCTAGCACAAGTGCACGTGTATACACGTACCCAACTAACTAAGATAAACCTTATCAACGGAATACTAGAGTGATTAAATTACACAACTAAAGGAATAGTTTTCCCCCCATTCCCAAAATAACCTTGCTGTTGTGCGGTCGTTTTGTTACGTAATAGTTGGGAAAACCGAGGTTTGTCAACTTTACAAATAATGCCGTTCACTGAAACGAGATTTCAAGTACGCATAAGAGTCTTTTTATTTTCGTAGACGATATAAATAACTATAACTATCAATTTTGAATTGATTCACGCATGGGTTAGAGTTGCGTAACATTTTATTGTTGCGAACAATTATTGTTTCGAGCACATTATTGGATGGGAAAATCAATTGTCTGGAATACTGGAATATGCAGCTACTTTTTGAAAGAGTGCCTGTTATATTTGTAATATGTCCGTGGTCGGATTCAAATTAGGATATATTTTTTCAGTTGAGACGACCATGATCTCAAATACAAGATTTAGTCTTTAAATTTAGAGTGCACAGACTATCTTTTGCTATCTCACACGACGTCAATATTTACCCCTATCACTCGCACCGAAATAAGCATTTATGAGGTAGAACCGAAGAGGAAGTATATACTACCAAGACTTACCACGATATGTTGTATAAAACTTCCCCAAACTTCTACCCCCCTACTTATTCTCCACTCTCTTCTAACACCCTCACCTGTAAACTTGTAGTACATATGCAAATCAATAGAAAGCGCTACATGCATGCTGGATTGTGCTGCTACCGATCACCAGGGCCGTTCCTTCAGTGACAAGCGTAGGTATTATGTGAAGACATAGTCGGGGGAAGAAGAGGTATACGCTGCTAATTGTTTCTTGTGAAGTCAAAATAGTGAACTGTCTTGGTAGTATATCTTTCGTCAATGGTAGAACCGTGATGTTCAAGAATTGCAGTAATACCGAAATATAGCTGTGATAATAAACTTAATTATTCGAAAGGGAGTTGAAAGCGTCTGAGCTCGGTGGTCAGAAGTATACTACTGTTTTATCTCTCTTTTATCCCAGTCTACCACTGTTTACCGAGCTTGGTTGCTTCGTGTTTTAGATATTATTGTCAGCACAGAAAACTGACTAGATACGAGAAATGACAGCTCGAAGCACCCGAGCAATGACACTAATGCAAGCGGTAGACTATCGCTCGTCACCAGAATAATGTACATTCTGTAGTGATGTAATATGAGCCATTGTAATAATACCATGTGTTTAATTACTGACATGCAAGCAGACTTGTTAGAGAATAATATATTAACAACACTGCACGGCACAGGTATACACAGCAATTATGATTATTTTCGTAAGAAAATAACATATTTATGATCCATATGCTCAATTATACATAACGCTATCGAAGGGTAGTAAAAATTAGATATATATAATATGTATATATAGTCCACAGGTCTAGCATTTTTTTTTATTGATGAAATATGGAATGCACATACGTTATCATCTAAGTCAATACTGTTTAGTTTTGAAGCGTCATCGGTTACGCCACTGTTGAGAAAAATAATTTTGAAACTTTGAAAAACCTCATAAGAACAACCCAGAAGGCCAAATATGAAAAATATTCGAAATAAATTCCAATTTCTACGGAATTTGAAATCAAGAATTATTCACATGATTCTGAAATCTTACATAAATATAATGACCCGTAATATAGATTGAGATTACCATATTTTTTAACATCAAAAGCTTTTAGGAAAACTATTGGGGATATCAACAAAGTAGAACCAAATAAATCATAGAATGATTGAGATAATCAATACGTACGTACATCACGAAGGCAGTGAGTTACATAGATTCAAAGTCAAGGTGTGTAGGCCTACATAGCTTTCTATCACATTTCATATAAAATCTCACCCAACTTCCAAATCATATGCTGCATTATTTAAGTCAGGAATAGTATCTACTTCGCACGTCGCGTCAACCGTCAGTCAACTTACGCATTGCGTCAAAAACTGAAGTCACGTTGGGCGTGGGTTCGAGTCCCGCATGAAGCATGGCATGTTGTGGGCCTCCTTCAACTTGTCATCACTAACGCTTCATTATCACCCGCGCATCCATACCCGCAAATAATCAAATTGCTGGTGCGGTCATTGAGTACCATCAAGATAAATAAGTAAATAAATAGGTTTATATTTCATATCAATCAGGCATGAAATCAAAAAATATTGTGTATTTCTCACACATCTCTCATTCGTGAAGAAAATGTCTTCATAGTGAAGCAATAAGGTATGCATACACTTGAATCATATATTATGATATAACCTAATGATTCAATATTGATTATAACTGATTAACATATTCACACAACGTTTCGTCTCGAACTGATTTCTATAACAACTTCATTTTTTTATGGTTGAATGACTTATGTTTTCATATACGTAATCACCCGGCTCCCCCCTCCCTCTACCACCCCACACTAACAATTCACTTTGTTTCTTCTAACATTATATTTGTCACCTAAACACGTCAACTTCCAACGCGTACATTTTCTTACGCTTCTATAACCAAGTTATAATAACACTAACGTAGACATCTTTATTATTAATTTTTCGTAATTTACTTTCTTGTGTCTTCCCGCCATTCCACTTCTTGTCTTCATTTGTTGTTCTCTCTCTCACTCTCTCATGACTTATCTCAACTTCATTCCGTCAAAAAACAGAATCGAGAAGACGAAAGAAGCAATTATACTACGTCATAATTAATAACACGCCTTAAACTTTCTTTTATAATAAACGTAATTAATCATTCCAACAAGTTCGTGGAATTTGACTGATGGAATATATCATGAGTTGGCATATACTCTCCCTAGGGTAAGTGGAATACCTTCATGCTACTCATCAGAATTTTTGAATAAGAACATCCCATATAGAGTTTATGAGTGAGGAAAACGCTTGGTAGTAGACCCGTATCTCTCGTGACAAGAAGTACACTTCCACCGTTACTTTAACCCAACTATAATATTTTTTATTAATATTGCTGTTTTTTTTGGATCACAGAATTATTTCATTATTATGGTGTAGGCCTAGCAATGTACGTACTGACAATCTTCCTAATCGGATAAATAGCGCAGGAAAACTAGAAAACTGCTCGTACAAGTTGGTACACCAATAGAACATATTTTGGATATATGTATTTCAATTGATTATACATTGATAAAATATTCGAAAGTTATATGATTTTTTCTTACGAAATTATGCAATTAATGTGAGATATTTAATGTATGACAATGTTCATCCACCACAACAAATATAATGTACACAGCGTGTAGCTAGTTTTTCTAGCAACTCCGAATGAATTTCACACCAAATATATCTTACTATCTTACTTGCCATAATTAGATGTCACTTTTCACCATTATCAGGTCGATTATGACTATGTCGAAAATCAATCTCACCTGAAATCAGAAACAGAATCTATTAATGATCCGCAGAATGTATTCTAATTGCGCATTAAAAATTATTTACCATAATATAATCATATAAATTAAAGACGAATGTGGTTTCGTGCGTTCGCTCGTACGTATACGTAGATAAACAAGATCAGTAGCATCTTGCGATTGATCAAAGAGTAGAAAAGTACCCACTCATTTGTACTTCCAAATCTTCTGCACGATCATTCTGCTTGATGCTTGAAAGCTGCTTGCGTAGTCATCAAGCATCACTGATGGTAAATATTGTGTTTACTACTTGAAAGGAACTTAGCGAGCCTGAGCAATGAGTTGGTTGAAGATGTCTATAGCGACTCGTCTGGCTCAGTAAGTCAAAGCATTATCGGAAATTAAATTCAAGTCGGGCGTTGGCTCGAATACCACATTATACATGTGCTTTTGTTATTATTGTGCATACATCGTCAGCTCATATGTACCGCAAATAACCTAGTTGTTTGTAGAGAAGTTAATAAAATTAATGATTGTTGAATGAAAAATATCTGTCAACTGCTGTTTCACTGGTAAGCTGGTACTTACGTTTGATCCACGCAAATCATTACATTCACACTCAATTCAATCTTTATAATATCTCTACATACGAAGCTCTATAAATAAACTATATAATGACGTATTTCATGATGTTTTACTTCGATTTGATCCTGATAAGTGGAATTTTTTCCTCTGAATGTCCACAAAACAGTAATATAAGTGAAATGATTATTCTCTAACTGTCTCATTTTATTTCTTTTTTATTTCGAACAAATACAATTTAATCCTAGTAAAAAGACTTCGCAATATCAAAAAACAAATTACCATTTTATTCCATTTACCAATGATACTGATCGTAAACGATCAATCCATTTCAGAGATTGAATTCTATTCTTTCTACATTGTATGGTAGGTTTGTATTGTATTCACTAAACTATGAACGACGGTGGAATCCTACCAGAGCGAAGCTTTGCTTTTTTATGAGAATCTGTTTACTCTAACGTCATTATGTAGAAAACGCGTCACATTTTAATCAAGAGATGCGCACGAAGAAGAGGACCAAATTGTTTATCTTATAAAAGGACTGGAAATTTCATTATTTTATATTACGTTACGTTAACTCTGCTGTGTTGTCAAGACACAAGTAAATGTTATGCATAAATCCTTTAATTTAATTTCTTTGTCCCTTAGCTCGCATAAATTAATTCAGAAATGTATAATTCAAGACCAATGTCATGAAGCTACAAGAAAAAGTCTCACGTCAAAACGTTATATTTTTGTCCCAAAAGGATGAATAAAGGATTATAAAGAGGGAAGATTTAGCAATCACTCCACTCATACAAAATAAATGGGAATATATTTATTCAAAAATATGCAATAATTATTATCCACTTCAAGTGTCTTGCACAGTATGTATTATATTCAACTTCACTCATGTAGTCTAATGTATAACTATTTATACGCATAGAATTTTTCCTATGAGTTAATGCCTACAATTGGAGTTAAGTATTGCTAATACTGTACTACATCATTTTCATTTTTCATATTTTCACATTTTCATTTTGATATCATATCCCTATTTAACGACACATTATCATCAATTTTGAAGTTTCATACTTCTAAACACAACTACAATAACATTAACACCGTCAGTTTTCATTAGGTAACAAAAGATTATATATTATGTATATTTTATATTAAAATTCATATGAATATTCCGAAATTCATGAAAAAAAAATGAAATTGTATAAACTTGTGTTGAATAAGCACGGCTTTTTTGACGCTACTTAAAATAAAAACTATCTTGAAAGATTCATGTAGACCTAATGAGGAATATTATTTGTGCAACGACCTGACCAATAGCTAGATTATTGTACAATTCATTGAGTGATACGTGAATGATTTTCACAAAAACCGGTACCTCATGTTAAATTCTAACCCAAGCCCGACTTGACTTCGGTTTTTATATCAGTGCGTTAGTTAACTGAGCTAAAAGAAACGGCAAGATTCATTCAAGTATAAAGGCCAAACAACAATTAGAATAATTTATAATGTTCCCTATAACACAGTCAACAGGTTAGAGAGAATAATTCATTCTTTTCAAGGAAAATGTCTCATTTATTCGAAAATGTAGACTTTTCATCTTTTGTGTTATTTAAGTAAGAAAAAATATGTTCGTCTTTCTCTTCAAACTGTAGACAGTCATTCAGTAATTTAATTAAAGTTATACGTCTTCTTGTCGTTAAAATGTCAACCCCACTAGAAGCGACTAATTCAGAACACGACGGAAATTTCAATTAGTTATATTAACTTATGCGACATCAATTATTATTCTCAAAACTCGCGACTCAACTTTTCATTTTTAATGCAATTTACTAATAGGAATTTCTTTATTACATCGTAGCGCTCTCGTCGTTTTATAGAGCAATAAAACACTAATAGAGAAAAGGTTTTCACATCGTTCAGGATTTTCGAGTCCATTTCATGTCATCGTTAAATGAAAACAGATAAATTTTTATCGGTAACATATTTTTCGGAGATCAATTTGATCTAAATTATTAAACGAAGCAATCAATCATTTTCATAACCTCTTCAGTCACTGAAAGTGAAAGTGAAGAAAAAAAACAATCCCTTCACTAAAAATAAACTATCTTTTCTAGAAGTTTGTGATATTATTCAGACGTTCAATTTTATTCCATCAAATTACCAATTCATTTTAATTGAAACTGGTATTGCACAAAAACAAAACTCATGCTTTAAATAAATAAATCATCCTCTAAATAACATTTTCATTTGAATGTCGACTATTTCCAAGCACCCCCGTCCCCCTCCACCATTTTCCATGTTATACACTAGCTAGCTAGCTTTCCACGTATGTAGAATTGAATAACAATGCCGGGATTGTCGACACGGTTCTGTAACTGATATGGTAATCAATGTCTACTTCGTTTGGAGCCAACTTCAAAAGTCATTATTTAAAGTTAACGACAGTCGAGGTTCAGAATATAACAAATACAGAGAGAGTTACAACATGTATAATGTAATAATAACAGAAATAACACACATTATTATTATGGTAATGTAAGTTATATATGCATGCAGTCGACTTGTTGATATAGATTGACTCGGATATCAGTTGAGTATTGCTCAGAGGAAACATGATTATGTAATCACCGTGTGTGATGTATACACAATTCACTATTGTAGGAGGGGAATATTAGTAACGATTGGCATTTGGAGTCAACTCTTGTAGCCGCTAATTAAGATAACATTTCACGGCAATTGGATTGGTTTATTGCTATTACCGAGCAACTGCGCTCTAGATAATAGCATACATGGATTGAATATGGTTTCTTATGATGATGTTATGATGGGTTGATTATGTTTTTGATTAAAGCACCAACATCTAGAATGTTCAGGGGTATGAATGAGCGGATGAAAAAATTGAAGTCATTAAGGGAATTATTGAAGTGAATTAAGCGAGACTAGGAGCCTCGCCAGATTTGACTTTAGTTTCTAAATCACTGCCTCAGCTGAATGAACCACGGGGATGAACGACACACACACACACATACACATATATATATATATATATATATATATATATATATATATATATATATATATATATATATATATATATATATATATATAATCGTCCGATTGGTGAGAGCGAATTTGACACTGCTAGAAGTTGTGTTGAAAAAAGATGTAACTCATTTTATTTGCAATCAGCGATTGGAGCGCACCTGACTCAGTCAAATCAATAGAACGTTCGTCACATATAACTTGTTGAATATGTTTTAAATATGTTTGCTAATACGTTATTTGGCTTCAACTATTTCTGCAAAGTCAAAAAGATTCGTTTCAATAAAAACATATCTACTCTATCCCAATTAACTAAGCACAATAATTAATTTCGAGAGTGACAAACGGTGGTACTATACATAGATTGAATCTATATCGTGTGAATGAATACCCATGGGGAAGTTTTCAAATTTCTGCGTACCGTAATGTAATTTCCCTAAAAGCTCGACCTACACTCGCCTACCAAATCAGCTTTACCAATATAGTATCAATCTATTTAGTATATAACATTAATTAGCTTATAAAGTATATGTTTTCAACACCCATACTTCAATCTCCCTCACTCTCTCTCACTCTCTCTCTCTCTTCCCTCTTCTTTTATCTCTTTCCTCTGTCCTTCACTCTCTCTTTCTCTCTCTCCTCTTCTTTCATCTCTTTTTTTCTTCTGTAATTCTCTCTCCTAGCTTTCTCCTCTCACCTCCCTCATCTCTCCACTCTTTCCTCTCCACTCTCCTCACTCCTCTCTCCTCTCTTCTCTCTCCACTCTCCTCTCTTCTATCTCATCTCTATGTACGCACTTAACCCGCACATAACTCACTTAAGTACTAATGTCAACTAGGAAAGAGATACACATGGATTCACAAAACCTGGGAGTTGGAAGATGCGACTGTAGCGGTTGCATCTACTGGAGACGAGAATTTTTCTGCGAGTCGGTTTTTGAATGGGACTAAAAACAATAGTTGAAAATCATATCGTTTATGTTTCTGTGAAAAAACTTGAGTTGAAAAAAAATAAGCTAACCATAACCCTGTGCTCGAGTCAGCATTTGATAGTTATTTTGCTCGAAAAAAAGTAACACAGTCGGTAGTCGAACCATGGACCCTCAAAACAAGTAGCAACTATGCTACCTCTACGCCTCAAAGACATTTGATTTCCAGATCCTACTTTATCGTACCATAACTCTGATGAAATAACAACTCGTAGCTTTCCCATTGGTCACTTTTAGTCCCATTTAAGACTTGAAGAAAAATTTGAACAAAAATTCTCGCCTACTGGAGACCGTCAAACGCTCATGACAATGATCGTGATTTATCAAATACTAGAAGTTGAATATCGAATATTCAATCAAATAGTATTGAAATAATTGAATAGTCAATCACTTTTCATTCACTATAAATATGTTGAGGAATTTTTAATCTTTACTGTGAAGAAAACATTAAAAATGTATACGAATGAGCGCGAGTTAATGTTGAATAATTTCGTATTGATTTTCATTTGTTGAAACGGAAATTCATTCATTTTCTTTTTTTTCGTATCATTTGTTAAACATCCGAAATGATAACTGGATATAACAATGATTTTCTCCAGCTTTATAAGAGGAAATTTCAGGTCATGCATGTTATGTTTTATTACAACGTAATGTTGATCAAGTTCTTTCAACTTACAAAGAAAAACAATAACATAATTCTGAGCATTCAGTATGTTGTTCAGACAATAGTATCGCCAAATCAAATATAAGAAAAATAAAGCAACCAATCTGAACCAACAGACGACACACTTCACAATAATAAATTGAAATTTGATATCGTTATCTCGCTGTCGTAAAAGCGCTATACATGTCTTCAGAAACTACCCTTACTGCACAAATAGCTAGATAACCGCAACGCTTTATTCCAACACTCAACAGAATGTAATAATACCCCACCATTAGAACTTATATAGTTATTTCACTCGAAAATTCGCCTTCTACCACTCGCTTGCACTGCCATTCAAGAGCACTGCCAATACAACAATATTATTTAAAGTGTTGAGCATAAAGTGT
This sequence comes from Brachyptera putata, assembly GCA_907164805.1. Classification (NCBI taxonomy): domain Eukaryota; kingdom Metazoa; phylum Arthropoda; class Insecta; order Plecoptera; family Taeniopterygidae; genus Brachyptera; species Brachyptera putata. The sequence continues at coordinate 15,039,707 of OU015466.1, read as the reverse complement.
TAGTGAAGACAGTCACGACACTCTACGATAACGTAGGTGCAAATAAATTGAAGAGATTTAATAAATGTATGCCCATGCGTGTACCACTTGGAAATACACCACAAACTTTATAACAGAACATTTTTCTTTAAACTCAGCGTGAATGCTCAGTTTCATACCAAACCATCTGAATAACAATGCGTGTAGCATTTCCCTAGCAACATGGTATGGTGTAATGGTGTTATGGTGTTGAGCATAGGCGTAACTATACTACAGGGGCATAGGTATAAACGATTCTCAACAAATAAATGTGATTTTACATGATATTTATTTAATATAGAAAATAATTCTCAATATTTGTCTGGAATTATCCACAAATTGACCCCACCATATAATATTTATTTCACGAATTATAGAAACGACAAAATGCAGTATGATGTGGGAGAGGAAGCTGCATCCTGCTATCCTGCAAACGTTCCAAGAACATTATGTCTGAAGAATTGATAACTGTTGAAAGCCTATTCAACTCAGTATCCCAACTGGCATTGGAGTGAAAATAATTTTTTTAAATCCCTCAGCACGTGGAGAGGGGCCCATGGTCAAATCCATTTCCTAAGGCCCCACTGTTAAATAAAATAATTCCTAGTTACACAACTAAGGAACCAAAGGAACCATCATAGCACACTATTATATGATAACCAACGTTGTACTTCGCGAAGGAGATCAGAAGTAGTGATAACAATTCTATGTGTTCTATATGAATAGATATTCAGATGTAAATTGAACCAACTTTAATTAGAATGGTGTAACTGTTCATGGCATTGCTCAGAATTGTATACATTGAATAGTAGAGATGTGGAACTTATAACCGATACACGTGTGAGCTCCTTGCCTTGCCGGTATCTTGACGTTGTTTCTTGGTGAATGCAAATGATAATAATAATTTTGCCTAAGCAAATTAGGTTACAACACAAGGTGGCTGTGTAATATAATAACGATGAATAGAGAACATAATAATATCAATATACACGAGAGGTAACCTCTATTGGGGTTGGAGGCTTCGCGAAACAAAAACGTATCTATCTTTCCTCAATATAAGCACGTGAAATAGTTTCGTATGTTATGCTCGTGTCTTCATTAAAATCATTAATGCTCCCTTGCACCGTTGAAGTGTGTTTTGCATATAATGTAAGCATACCTCGATATTTCTATCATCATGGATCTAGATGAGTCACTGAGATATATCATTGATAATGGAGCTATCTATATAAATAATCACTGAAATACCATTAAAAGACTAGTCGAGTGACCTCTCATAGCCTGCTACACTGTTGTAACACGATGTGGTGAACTAGATATTTAATCGTATTGTACCTCCGAAACTAAATAACTTTGAATATTAGTTTATGCTTTAATTTAATGATCTTCCGCACATGACCAACACAGAAAAGTTGATCGAAATCTGATTAGTCATAGAAATAAAATCTCGACTCGGCTCTGGCACTAACGTTTTCGAACGGTGATGATACTCGGGTTTCCCATGATAGTACTCCGTGTTTCGGTGATAGTGCTCGGTGACGGTGCAGCGACGTCGTCACCTTGACTCTCTTTTACGCACTCATAACCAACTTTCTTCGATTTTCTTTTTCATCTTCTTTTATCGAAATCTGACATTGGACTGCACCCTCAACGCGCGAACTAAATCGACTGAAATTGGCATGTAGTTCTTACATTCATAATATAATTTCAGGCTTATTGTGAAGAATACTATCAATTTAAACTTGACAAACTCCACCAACTGTGCTGACAGTATATATTCCGTTTAAATATATGATAAATATATCCGACCTAACAACTTTTTTTTTAAATGTTGCTAAACGACTCCACCATCAGCTGGTATATACGGGGGTACAAATGAGCGGATGATAATTAAAAGATGAAGTGAGGACTTTCACTAGGACGTTTACAAAAACATGCCATATGCGGGACTCATATGCACGCCCAAAGGTGTCGACCGCTAGCGATAGTAGACGTAGCCACCGGGGCGGCACCAAACAACTCATGATGATTGTTATAGTAATTTGAAGCTATGAATAGTATTATTACTTATTCATTTTCAAACTTGATAAGTATTGCATAACTAGATTCTTGAAATATTTTCTATGATATTTCAATTTCGAACAATAATGTAAAAATACAATCCCGATTTATAGAAGACGATCTTCCAGCCCGTAATGTATGAAGATTCAACAGCTGGTTTTCCAGTAGATATCAATAGAACACATTCAACCCCTAATCCTCAAATCATGTTTATATGTTTGTGTATTATTGTTACTGATTCCACACTCGGTCATAGAATCCCCTAAATACTCCAATCCCAAATGTAAACAAGATTAATCTCTACAAATATACAATGGCGAAAAATAAAATGAAGCTTTTTGAAAAAATGAGCCATCGTGACTTTTTTTGTATGAAACCCTTCGTACTCTTCCCTGAATGAATGTCGTTCGTAATGTAGCTCTATTATAGGTTTATGTGCGATCCAGCGTGAGGATACGACCGCTTCAATTAAAAAGAATGTGTTATGGGATTTTCAACTAAAACTCGTCATACAATGTATTTTGAAACGTGGAATTTCTTTGATTTGTATGCCTACTATTCGTTTTTCAATTCATTTCTGAAAAAGGTACTTTTTACTCTCTTTTTTAGTTTATTGATTCAATAAAATATGAGGATGAATCGCGAATCGTTTAACGATGGTATGAATATTTGAAACTGAATTTTCAAAGATTGCTTTCAATGAAGGTTTTTTGAGATACGGTCGACATACGTCGTCTTTTAGCCAATCTCACTCCTCACACAATTCTAGTAGGTAATTATTACAAATTTTGGACTACATGAAGCTCGTTGTTGCGATTCACGTGAGAAGAAAATGAAAGGTAGCAAACATAAGTATACTTAATGATGTTCAGATCAATATATTCGAATATATTCTCATATTTTCACTGATATATAGATTGGTAAACTACAGATTAATGACCTACAGATTAGTGCACCATGCTGAATATTCATACACGCCAAAAGCGAATAGAATAGATTTTAAGGGCGGACATTTGATGAAGAGAAATGGTCACTCGCAAATCATGACAGATCACATCACCACGGCCTTCTCTACTCCCATATTGATCTCCAAACGAGAAAACAAAGTGTGGGACATGTTTCCGGTTTCCAGACAGTGACGCTTTTTTTGGTTTCCTTGGTGAGTTGCCAATTGAGCCCGTAGCGCAGAGCCACACAGTAACATCGAGGCTTAATGTCCTGATTTCCCTTGACATGTACGATTAAGGAGCGGGAAGCGACAGGACAAATAGTCATGACTAATCACAGGCAACGGTTTTTCATCCCTGATATATGTGCATATTCTCCTCAGGGACGCACTGTATATGTCGATCTATAGTCACTGTATTTGGAATCTCCAATAATTATATAAATGAAGAATGGCAACATTATCAGAAGGAATCAAATATTCTGGGATTGATTAGTTCAAATACAATGAACAATTATTTATGTATATATACCTATATAATGTGATTAGTGATGCACTGTAGTAATGATATCTAAGATCTATTGGCACTAACAAAAAAAATTAGAGTGTGTCAACACATAAAAAGTGTTTTGTCTTTTAAATAGTTATGTATTTATTTTTCTCAATTTTCCATTTGTCATACATTTCAGCTCCATTTTGTATACTATAGTATATTAAAGTCGTTTTTTGGTACTTTTATTCAATTTTCAGATGCAATATTTAATATTAATTTCTTAATTGCATAGTGAAACATCAATTATGAAGATTCATTCTCTCTACATTTATTCTCTTCTTACTCTATCCTACTTACTTATTCTTAATTATTCTATCTTTCGTGAATAGGTCTACAATCTTTCCTACAGTAATAAGTGGGACTCATTCTCATCTTTAATGATGTTTATGAAACTGCTATCTGGTGACAAAAGAAAATGAGATGTGACAATTCACTGACTATTTCTATATTTTCTTCATTTGGATAGGGTCTAATGAACGCAAGGTCTACATCAAAATCAAAGAACATTACTCAATTCATAGCACTGGAATCTGCTACCTCGACAGCTTTCGAAAATATTTTATCAAATTGGATTATAAATAATACATTCGGAAAATATAAAAACACCAATAAAGGTTTATTTTGATGAATCAATATTAAAAAAAAAAAAAAAAAAAATATCGGTCCACAACACTTCGTGAAAACCGCCACCAAACTCTCTGCATTACGGAGTATTTGAGAGGTTCAATCGACCGTAATTATTACTTGTTGAGGATGAGTAATCAAGTTTCCAAAATGATGAATACGTATTTACCAGAAAAACGTTTCTGATAGTGAAATAAGATAACGTTACTCGAAAACGATTGACTTGAATACTAGTAAAAACGAAGATAAGGAGTATTAATAGAAGAGTATATGAAGCCTGGGTCAATAAGCCATAATACACTTCAGACACTGTAATATCAAATCAAGCGTAGGTTCATATAAGAACCTGATAAGAATTCGATTTTTGTAAATATCACTCATCTGACACCGTCTCATTCGTACCCTCAAATAACCTTTCTCTCGGTGGGATCGTTAAGTAAACCTATTAAGAGTTTCACCTGAGAAAATTACAAAAAGTATCATCAGAGAGCTTGCGAAGACATAGTCTGTTATTAGCCGTGAACAAAAGACTTGAGCTAGTTTCCTAATATTATCTCCAGCAACCTACTTATTATGGAAGGGAGTGAAACAGGAAAGTGACATTTTTATCGTTGAAGCAAAGTTGGCTTAAGAATACGCTCTGCTTTCTGGTTTACTACAGCCTCCTCTTCTGTCATAACGGAAACCAGCACTGAGAAGAAATAAAAAAGTGTAATTTCGAGCCAGAAATACGTGGACGGCTAAAAAAGAAAGTATAAGAATGGATAAAAAGATTATACGAGCACAGTCGTATATAATATAGTTTGATTCACAAGTGTTATGTGTAACGTCAAAGTGAACAAAGTAGAGACACGATTTGAATCTCTATTAATCATATGATATTTTATTGTATATATTCAATTTGATTGAATTTATTGCAGGGCGACTTTCTATGACATTAGCTAATTGATGCTAGATGAAATGCAAATACATATCAAAACGACGCAATATAATAATCTCATTTTATGCTAAGACAAAATTGTATTTATCCAATTGTTGGGAGAAAGTATTGTTATTGTTACCCGTTGTTATTGCGTGATAACAAAATTACTTAATGTGTGGTGAAAACTAAACTTTATATTCATTTTTAGTGATTTCTCATCTAACCCTTGAAAGAATGTATAAAATCAGTGTCGAAAATTCGAACAGTATTTGTCAATGTCAAGTATATTAATTATATGATACCCAAGAAGCAAGATGGTGTTGTAAAATCAAACAAAGTCTTGTATTAAGCTACGCTAATAATGCATATGTATTTTCAATTCAAACATCAAATACAATACAGTTTTTCTCCACTTTGCTATATGTAAGCCTATGCTATTTTTTTTTTCATTGCAATTTTGTATATGTATGCATAATATATACATTAAATATAATAATATCGATGAAATTAATGTCAAATTGATTGAATACTTGCTACTTTTATCTGATCTGCCATTTTATTACAGACCTATTCATTCGTCCTTATTCCGCTATGGTAAGCAGATGGAGGCTTTGAAATATACTGATAACAATATTGATGTGATTCCATCAAAAAGAGAAACATCCATGTTTTATTGGTAATAAAAGAGATGAATAGTGGAAGAGAGAGATATATGAAAAGAGGAAATGAGAGATTAGAGAAAAGCATGTCCGGCTAGCTGGTAAAAGTTTCGATAATGGAGGAGGTTTCGAGATCGAAGATTGAACTAAACAACCCATACAAAAACTTGGAACTAGTCTCGTATATATTGTGTACACTTCCACTGTTATTTCAGCCAAGCGAAACCGAAGTTCAGATATTTCTTTTCTATTATTCTCTGGTCAACAATATAAACCAGCCTATAATTGGTTCGTCGAAACTTATAAGAACAATACTCAGGAAAAGTAAAGATTTACATCAGAAGTGATTTATGCCAGAACTATGAACATGCATTGATATGACCGGAATACACCTAACACTTGAGAATTAGGAATTGTAACAATAATTTGTTTTCAAATATAATCAATATCATCCTTCTCTATCGCTTTCTACCGTCATACACATGGTCTCGAGTTATGTTATTCGAAGGTTTCTAATTTTAAACAATTGCAAAAGGGTATGGATCAATTTGATTTCGACTTTTGTATTTTTTTCAAGGATTGATAAGCTATAAGTGAAATGCCAAATAATTGGATGAGCAAAGTAAAGACTCAATTTCACTGAAACTTCAGGTAGAAAAAGATCACTTGAAATACAAAAAAATCACCGAAACCACCCAAAAATTTAAAAATCACAAAGAATAAAAAAATCACTTTATATAAATAAATCACTGGAGATAAAAAAAATCCACGGATACAAAACGAAGACTTGAATTCCGCGTGATTGTCGTGAAACCATGGTGAAACTGAGCTAATTCCACTGCGAAATGGATTCGAGACTAGGCACCCAGACATACCCCGACTTCCACCGTACAGCCACCAGGGAAATACATGAAATGTTCAACATAAAGTGTGATATAGATCACGGGCTAGATTAATAAATAGGTCAGGAGAGACTGTAATAGCGAGCGTATTTTGTCAGTTGGCTTTCCAACTGGCAACTTAAAGGAGCACGAATGATGTACTAACATTGGGTTTAACGTCGCACTGTATTGATGACTAAGAATTATTGGCGTCGGTGAAAAACAAGTGTCAGGATGGCCGGCCATGGTGGGAATCGAACTTCGGTCTCATGAATCAGTGTCCTGGTCACTGGTCCACCAGTCAGAGTTACGTGCGTTTTTCCAAAATCTTGTGCGTAAACTTGAATATGTCCAAATTGTGAAAATGGTTTTCAAATACAACAAATATTATGAGAAATATCAAAATTACAGTTTATTGTTGAAATGCATGGAATCAGAAAACTTTAAAATTTTAGAAAAATAATGACTTGATCCCACTATTCTATAAGTTCAAACTTGACGACAAATTAACCACAAATTCGAAACGTCTTTATTTATTGATTAAGTTGCTCCAACAAATCTCCAACAGGAATATGTTGGAACAAAACAATTATCTCATCAATTTTTTCTTTCACTTTCTTTTCTCTTCTTTCAAATACATATTTTATATAAAAAATGATCAAACATATAGCTAAGAATGTTCGTATGTTCGTAGAATATATTTATTTCCAATGTTTCACAGTTTTAGAAAAATATCTGAAAACGATATTAACCAACACTTATGTCGAGCTCCGTAACGTATCATATTGTTCACTTATCTTATTTCGAAGCTTGACTTTTTGCAGTAATTGCTTACATTCTTAAAAAACGATACTCCTTCTCTTTTTTGACCAATCAATATATAGAGGTTACAACTCAAACCATTTATCATTAAAAGATTTGAACTTATTGGAAAAGAAGAAAATCACCCAGAAATTGTAGGATTCTGAGCTTTACTTTCTCTGTTCACCATTTCCAAATGTTTTTTCAAATTTAAATTTAAATACTTTTTACTATATTTATAATTATCTCTCTTCTGTCATCTTCAATAAATTATTTAATTTCAAAAATTCAGTCCATACTATGGACTGGAATACTATTCTAGACGTGGTCCATACACAGTGACTCTTTGCCCTGAATAGTCTTCTTGTATTGTTATGTAAATTAATGTAATTTAATGTATAAATGTGTATATGTATGTGTATGTACGTATGCATTTATGTGATGTATTTACGCTCTGTGCGACCAATGCAAGGATTAAATGAGAATAAAATGAAATAAATAAGTGAAAAGACATGGAAATTGAAACTTCAGACTAAAAGCTGCTTCAATCACCGTTTAATACAACAGCTTACTGGGAATGTGACGTGTAAGTACTTTAAAGCTGCGGAAATTACTGGAATAAATACAAGATCGCTCAACGAATAAATTGAATTGTGGATTTCAATGGATTGAATAAGTCCCTATGTATCATGTGAGCAAAAAATGATGAAGCGTGAATACGAATCCGTTCTGTTTATTCAAGAATCAAACTGGCTGTACTAATGGAAGTATGAGCGTATACTTGAAATAGCAAGACTGAAGCAAAGTAGACATGATTATAAATAGTGTTTTTCTGATAAGTGAATTGATTTGAAATCCATAAAAAGTGCATTTGCATGTTAACATGATGAAACGAAACACGCTAACAGCCTAATAGATTTAACGAGAGTGTGACGCAACATGTAATAATTTAACAAATGAAATTATGTAGTTGAATATTGAGTTCAATATTGATCTGACTCTTGAACACGTACTCAGTACTCACAATAAATGATTAATTCAAGAGGGTGCATGCAAGGTTATTATAAAAATAGAGAAATGCATCTTCACTATTTTTTCCATGTTCACGTATACATCACAGATTTTAAACGTTTTAATTCATTGGTGACACTTGTTGCTCATATTTAATAGTTCTTTAATTGCTTTCTTAATTGCTTTTATTGATGTGTAAAAAAGTACCTTAAAAATGCGTTTTCTTCGTTATTTCACTTCCGATTGTTCCATAAATCGCTTAAAATATGTATGATAGATCTTTCCACACTCAGTATAAATTTGAGAGCTTTTGAAAAAAATAAAATTCCAAGTATTTCTCCCCTGGCCTATTCTTATGGGGAATTTCCATACTTTCCGATTTTTTTCCGGAAAATACGTTGGACCGATTTTTCTGAAAAACAATCCCAACCTATTCTGGTATAACACCAATTTGTAAAAAAAGTTTCGAGTTGATTGAAACTTTTTCCTGACCTGTATGCCGCGTACAAAATTACACACAAAAAAAAAAAAAAAAAAACATAAAAACCAAGCCCAAAATTTTTCGGTATATGGAATGAAAATCTTCGCTACGCTCATCTCACATAATTTTGTGCTATGGCATTCTATTTTTGTGATCTCAATCAGTTTCAAGACAATACGTCAATGTATTTGTATCACATTCTGTGTGTTCATTGATGTATTATCTCAAAACTGATTGTATGCATAAAAATGAAATGTCATATTAATTAAAGAGCATAAATTATCTTGGATTTGGTATATTTTTCATTCAATTACACTGGTTCAAGGAAAATAGGAATAATAGTAAAGATAAATGTCTCTATTTTTATAATCATCCTGCATGCACCCTTAAGTTGCACTTTCAATAATCCTAGATAGTTACACATAGTTACACATTGTATCCTGAACTTCAATTTCTTCATTTTCGATTTTTTTATTTGAAAAAAAAAAATTGTAATGATTCAAACATCTTCTTATACACTATCGATGCGAATGTGTAGCTTACTGTGTCATTTATGGTTATTGTTTGTCTCCAAACACTGATTCAATCCACTATCATGATGACAAAGTTCATTTTCCTAACACTCTCTCTCCCTTTAAACATATTATATCACACAACATTCATATCGATCCATAAACACACAATCCTATGAGTTTACAGAAGACTTCTTTATACCCAAATGCATCGAGAGTTTGTTTTCTATATACACAGTATAATAATATAGAGACCACCACATCACCAAAAACCTTATAAAAGATCGATGTTACTTCCCATCTCTCTATCTCTCACACTCTTCCTCTCTCAAAAAACCACACCCTTTCCGCCCCGCAGCATTTCAATAGCTTAGAGTTGAGATATCTGTGATATAATAATACAAGCAGAAAATGCGTTGCCTCGCCAATATACCATGCGCCTTGATAAACACGCACTCTTCTGGATGTAAGGGATGTGGTGGCTTGAGGGAAGAGGGAATATCTGACAAATACTCGATCTTGTAGTACAAAGGTGACGCGTTTTATCATTGATTGTCACTTTTGAATAGAAGTGAACAGCACTGATCTGAGGGAAAATGTATGAAATATGAATGTCTCTTCTCACCATATAGGATTATTTCTAACATTGATATATTGTAACTCTGAATAATATTTAGTGTTGATCTACGTTTCAAGTCATATGTGTGAACGCAGAGAACATACTTAAAATCATCGCTGAAATAAGTACAATAATATAATGTAGAAATGTGTATGGAAGTATTTTGTACTTGCATAAATAATATCGTGACTTATTATATGACCATCTTAAACTATTTAGATATGACTATCTTAACGACCCCGACAATAACAAGATTATATGGGGTACGAATGAGCAGGTGATAATGAAACTATAGAATGGTGACAGGTAAAGGGATATTTAAATGAAAACTCATAGCATCCTACAGTAGGATTCAAAACCCGCACTCAAACTTTGTTTCACCATAATCAATACACAATATTCATATTCATAGTAATATGATCAGAAACTATACTGAGACCCCGTATAACTAGAGTTCTCGGAGTAGTTGACTGGCATAAAAAAAACTGAGTGTTGGTGCCATGCTCTTTTGTAGATATGATTTTTTCTATTAAAATACCATTGATGTTTCATGAAAATCATCGAAATGGGAAGATTTGATTTGTTGTTTACTCCCTATACAGAAACTAATTCTGCATGTTTTTATTCAACGAAGTGTTCATTTGTATATGCATTATTTCAGTTTTTATGTTGGTACACCCTATTATCATGTTACATAAATATTCACTTTTGAACTGTATGGTTAGGGAAAGTATTGGATTAATGAAAAAAATGACAAATTATTTTAATAGTTTTATTCACATTAGTATTCTTCAATTTCTCTTTATATCTTGATATTATTCACATTTTATTGTGTCTTCATATCGAATGTGTTATAAAGAATTTTGCCAAAATCGTATTCGGAATAGTATTTCTTTCATATACTACATGTGGAAAATTATGAATGAGTTTTATGTTTGCTATTTGTGAAACGTCTATGATTTATGAGCTGAATGCACCTCGCTGAAGGAAGCTGCTCGACTGCAAGAATAATACAATTCCTGTACAAAAAGTAGTATTTCGTTCGTGTTGACATAAGAGTTGTTTACACTTTACAGTTAACATTACAGTTTAGAAATAAATCGTGAAATTCTATTTCCGATTCAATTATGTCTCGACTATAAAAAAAAGAGAATTCATTGTATCACGAATTGTCACACCACATTTATATGTTAGACATTTGATGAATATATGTATTATTTTACATCCCATTGTAACAAAAACCACTACATTACGAACTATTATTATATTACAATCAGAATTGTGAAATTTATTTAGTGAATGAATAAGTGAATATTGGAGTTTAACGCTCATCAATGACGTGATTATATTTAGCAGATGGAACAATAATAGTTGTAGACATATTAGATTTTATCAGTGTTTAAATTTATGGTTGCATGTTTTGTTGGTCCTTGACGGTGATTATTCAAGAATTGCAGGATTGCAGGATAAGCAGGATTGCAGGATCCAGGGTTGCAATAAGCTAATAAAATCATATTTGGTTATTTAATGAATTAAACGTGTTTATTACCCGCGATTAAAGATGGTATTTTCTTGATGAATATTCAAACGTACAAAAGATAATAAGGTAGTATATCTTTCGTCATCAATTTGAGAAACACTATTAGTTTTTGAAAATTATTTTCCAAGTTTCAGCAGGTTGATACATTATAACGTTCTGAAGATATCACAATCAAACTCATTTTCCAATTTCGCCATTAATCAACGTTCCCCATAGGCTCTTCAAAGCATGTGGATATCGATTGAACGAAATAAAAATAATGCAATAGCTCCGAGCGATATGACATATCAAAATTATAATTGAGTTGGAACACATATATTTTTAATACGTATACACATCCGTATGCACGAGAGGATAAGGCGATAAACCTGACCCATAATTACGATGTATGAATCACATAAATATACAGATAACAAAGTATACGTTATATAGGTTTTTGTATTTGCATTTTGAATATGAAGGACAAACTTTAAAACAGTAATGCTCAACAATTTATGAGTATTATTATTAGTTATTATTTATATCAAACAGGAATGTTTATATATCTTACACCAATCATAGTTATCGCTAAGTGAATTCCTATACTTCCTTCAAAAAAAAGTAAGTTTATAAAAAAAAAGTACAATTGCTTCGCAAGGCGAGAAACATACAATTTTGCATGTTAGTTTTTTTAAGAACAGATTTAGAAGGCGTCAAGTGGCGACACCCTACATCAACAAGGTAGATTAGATAACAATGGTTCTTAATTGAATATGCTAATTGTTACCGCATTGTTGAAACATTCGGGCCGTAAAAAAGTTACCCACTACGTCGATAGGAGCGACTCACTAGAATACCCACTTATTAACTACAGTACTTTAGTTTCCTGTCTTTAAAGCTACCATGAGCTGTTTTTGATTTTATAGAACGATTGATATATCCACACAAATGCACTATAGTATCTTTATGTGTCAATCTACGGATAAATCGAATAATCATTTTTTGTTTATTTATCTCAAGTGTCTCAATTGTTACGTATAGAAATTCGTCCATATACGGATTCAACCTCGTGCACTCAAGTTTCCGTCGTGCTCCCTGTGGGGTAGGCTTCACGGTACGGTAACCTCGCCTAGCTCTCTAACAGTACTTTTCTACAATAAAATCACATCCAAACTGTACAAACTACTACAACAAATACACTTCTTCTTCTTGATACCATTTCAAGTTAGCCAGAAACTCAACTTCAATAGAGAAACTTAATTAAACTAACACGCAGTTTGTCGAGAGAGGGAAATGCGACAAAGAATGTGTCTCTGAAGGCCATAGGGAGTCGCTTAATCTAATATTGACGTTGAGCGTATACTAAGGACAATGTTGCATTGTGAAGAACTGTTGGGGCTAGGAGCTAGATACAGGAGGATAAAGGAGGATAGACTGAACGGACGTGCTAGGAAACCCTGTACTTTCGGGTACTTCTAGGATTAGATTTTTGGCAACGTTTTTGGTTCAATTAAATTTATCAAGTTGAATTCCATGGACATTTTCACATATAACTTATAAGATTAAGTTAACATGGTTATAAGACAAATGGTTACATATGAGAATATTCATCAATATACTTGTAGACACGACATTTGCCGATTGTCTACCAATATCTCAAGAAAAAAGTTCTTATTGCTTTGGTAATTTCTGGATACTAGACCATGGAGTTGTATATAAGGAGGTCTATCTCCGCGACGAGCCTTGTACCAGATCGCGTACTTCCGGTTACTTCGATATTCCTCAAACTGTGGCCGTGTTCGTTTTTCAACTGTCAGTTAGAGCTACTCCCACGTTGATAATTCAGGCACTAAATGTAAAACAAGTTCCGGTAAGACTACACCTGACAACAATCAGCTCAGCATTAACAAGGAACATGGCCGCTGTTACCCATTATTCGAAATCATCAAGTAGTACTAGTTTTTAGCATGGAGCTATACCTCCAGTACGGCAGTACTAGATACAACTACATGACTAGACGATGCTTTTTCAAGAGTCAACGCATAGAGGTAACAGCTTATAGTCGCCAAACAACGTATCCAATCCCGTCGCTCCATGGATATTATTTACTTTTTCTTATTATCTATCTATTGTTTATATGCTGAAGGAATCTAATCTGCGGTGACCGGTTTATAGTTGGTCACGGCGTTGGTCACGGCGTCGCTTTCCCGTGTACTAGACGACAAGAATACGAAAGAAATGTTGAAAAGTAAATTAACAGAAAAAAACTTTGAAAAGATGTAACAAAAAAAAACTTGTACGTTTTCAGTTTCGTATTTCAGTGAACACAATTCCGTATGACTCGGGTCAGGACATAAAGAGTTCAAAAGTTCATTGCCAGTAAAACGCTTCAAAGGTACAAAGTTGTCAACTCACGGGTTTCTATACATGCTGGTAATGTTTCATTGACATTTTCAATTCACTGTTAGAATCCAATTGAAATACAAACTTAATTAAGGTCGATATTTAGCAGCATGGTTTATTCGTTTTTCAATTTATTTCTAAGCAGTAAGCTGCTGATATGAAATATTCTGTCCAGGATTAAGTTCAAAATTAGCTGCAACCCATTTTACAGTTTTAGACTCACAATTCCAGTTCCCATGACCCAATAAATTCGAGCATTTTAATCTATCGTATATCTATCTAGCCGCAGAGAACAAGTGTGTTGTGGTAATAATATCAAACTTTTATCTGTAACTTCATGGCAGTTGTGCCGTGGGCTGAATTTATTAATAAAGACAATAATTTTGTGCTTGGAGCCTATAAATATATTACAATAATATTCATATCTTCAGTAAACACAGCTTTGAACTTGTATTCATCCAAGATATTCCCAATTGTGACAATAAAACATTTTACATAAAGTACGTGAAAAGAATGTACAATCATGTTCAATATTATACATTCATTCTAGAGTTGGATTTCATGCATCCTTAAACCGCAAGGAATATAAACAATTTCATGATTCATGATAACAGAACTGGGTCAAATAGAAAAACATTGTTCAATTTCATCACATCAATTGACATTAGGTAATGAACTTCATATATCTACACTCAATCGTCAGCTGTTGGTATTCTCAAAACTAAGTAATGAACCATTACAAGAAAGATGCGAAACATAATGACCGCTGTTCTTACTTACATACCTTAACAAAGAAGATGTGTCCAAGCATACGTATTGAAGATAAATATCGCAGGATTAAAACTTTTCAAGTTGATCTCTTTACACGAATATTCGAGAATCGTTTTAGATGCAAGTTGCGAATCGTGTTGTAAAAGTATACAATCTTGAAAGACAACAGCTAACCTGTCGGATTTCAATCTAACAACGAGGAAATTACGTTTTTGAAAATAATGGTTTCATTTGTATGAATCACCTAATTTCATCTGATGTATTTTTCATGATAATAAGGATTTTAATTCCAGACAAAAAATGAAATTTCATTAATTATTGTTGAAAGCAAATTATGAACAATAAAATGCTGATTGCCTTAGAGAGCTACACTTGAATTGAGAATACAAATCGAAAGTGTTTTGATTTTCAAGAAGACTACATTCGCCTAACTATGTGTGTTGAACAATAAGTAAGGGTAAAACAAAAATATACAAACAAGAAACAAACAAGAAACAAAAATATACTGAATTCCCACTTCAATTTCATACTGTGAGCATACTAGCATTCTATAGATGCAATATAAGCATTCTATTGTGTGTATGAACTGTGACGCATCAGTTTAAAGGTTGAAATTTAAAAAGAAATTATCTGTTTTCGATAACACTTTCTCTTTATCGAACATCACATTGAAAGCTCAGTGTTTAAGGTGTCAAGACGTTCCAAAGAAGATGTGAGAGTATAGTGTATCAAAAGAATACTCAACAAAAGCAAGTAAATTGATAGCCTTTTTAAAGACTTTTGAGTAAACCAAACCATCAATCATATTATCTTAAAGCGTGAAACTTGGATCTCAATGAGAGTCTACAATTAGTGGCTAGATATTAGCTTGAGATAGTTATCTCCTTGCGACTTGGCAATCTTCCAAAGCGGTGAACTCAGAGATGTTAAAGAGTAAAGATACAAAGCTAAAGCTGCAATGGATCATTTGAATACGTTGCCTTGGAGCTCTCTGAAGAGGTTACACAAATCGAAAGTGCATGTTCTCATTTTTTTTGATGAATCCTTTGGAATTTCTTCAAGTTTCAAAACTCAGAAAATCTGAAATATATAGAAGAGAAGATATTTTGGATAATTTTCCAAAACACATCTTTAATTCAACAGTGGTTTTGAGATTAAATGACAAAGACATCTATGAATCGCCCAATGAATTCAAATTTTAATTAGCATAGCTTTTTGAAAACCCAATATTGTAATAGAATATCGTAACACATAATGCAGTTGACGTTCCATAAGATTCACATTGATGCTTCACTCTTAGTACATCCTACACGTACTTGTGTTTTTTGTAATAGTAGTACTAAAATCCACATGTTATTATCAATTGTGAGTATTGTAACGATTAACGAAATGTGAGCTAATAATACAAGGAGTGAGACACGTAATAATTATAAGACTCGCAGCTCGGTTTTACTCATGTTTTAAGTCATGACGATCACTCTACTTGAAGTGATATCATGGAAAGCTCTTTGATATCCGTTTAGTCGGGGCGTGTAACTGCTTCACCTACTCAAGTACTCTAATAAACGTTAAAACTCAGTCCATTACAGTAATTTTAGAGATATTTCTTCGACATCTCGTGCAGAATTTCACGTAATCATCACTTCGTTTGAATAGTTTCTTATAGAAGAGAAGTCAGATTTAATAGAGGATTGGATTTAGCACTCAGATAAAATGTCTAGTCATTAAGTATGGAATTATGATTGATTTCATCCTTGAATTGTTGCTCTACTGTTACGCGAATAGACGAATTCCATTCATTATGAATTAGGTCAATTACTGTAATACAATTAATTAGTAATCCAATCATGAAGTGATATACAATTTCGGAAGCTTTATCCATGCACTTGACGTTAGCGTGATGACTTTTGTTAATAGTTTGTTCAAGGATGTATATATTCACTACTTGAAAGTAAATACTATATTACGGCTAAGTATATATCATCCTTATTAAAGCACTACACACACTATACCTTATTCAATAAGAAAAGAAAATCGAAAATCAGACACTAGACAAATAAATTAACAATACTCTAGCTTCTCCTGGATCATATCAAAATGTTTTCATCGTCTATTTCGGCAATAAATTCAAAAATGAGATGATATTTGTTGAACAACCATATTCAATCTATAGATACGTGGTTGTATTAATAATTCTATACAATTTGATGTACAGGGTATTGTAAAGATACCATTTACCAATTTGCTCGTTCAGAATTATTGAAAATATTGGACCATTCAGGATATAGGATTATAAAAACATTAATATCATTTTTTTCATTATTATCATCATTATTATTATTACTGATGGTATTAGCATTATTATTATTATTATTATTATTATTATTATTACTGGTGGTATTCAACTGTATCCGTATGTTATAATACTGTGTTATAGTTGGCTGCTATAAAATTCAATTGTCACCGTATTTCTTCAACGGTATATACATTCCATAAGTTACAATAAAGTATTGTTATAGCATTATTTAGCGTTGCAGTACACTTTTACGGGTATATTATAACGTGCCGTAAACTAATGTCCCAGACAACCAGGACAAACAGTAACTTAAATCCTGCTAAGAAACTAGACGCTGTGAAGACGTGGTACCGATGAGAGTGTTCAAACAGAGGTAATGTTCAAAGACAACTAGATATCTGTAAGAGACACAAAGGGGCTGGCGACACACAAAAGAATAATGAATTGCACAAACACGAGTGTAGATAGTAAGGGTAAACTCCTTGCTTGACACCGGTTCCTAAATACGTGATACGAGCTAGCTAAGTGTCCATTTGGTGAACAAAGATGTGAAATACTCTGTATTAATAAGAGGCACAAAGCAGAAAGAGAAGTTGAATTATGTTAGTTGTCTAGTTGTTTCTTAGAGGTCGTTATGAATTATTGTGCGTTTGATGTAATCTGAAGGGAAAGATGAAGTGAAATGAAGTGCTCATGTCCTACTCAAACTTCTATCGTAGCCGGTGGTTGGCAACAAATTACTAACCATTTCGGATTTACAAATAACCTAATAATTGGATATGTCAAAGATATAATACATTTCAATGAAATTATCTCAATTTATTCTTAAATTCTTAAGTCTTAAAGAATCTTCTTAAATTACTTGAAATATACTTGATTTTTTGTACCGGTAACATATTGTAGGTTATATATTATTCAATAATTATTATGAAATATATATTTTTGAATCTCTTTTCATCATTGTAGTAACAATTTCTGTATCGTGAATGATGCAAGCACAGTGCCGCACGTAATAGCATATGTATATTATATATCAATGTTGCTTCACAACCCCACCAACAGCTAGGTTATATGGGAGATTATATATCAATGTAGAAAGTCAATCTCCATGATATTATTTTACTACTTTTCGAACAATATTCGAACATACTTTTCTACATCATTAGTTATACCAATTACTTGGTATAATTTATTATTTTGGTTTGAACTTGCTTTATTTGAGCAATCATTATACTGCATTTATTCTAATTTTATATATTCATCAACTGTCAGTTTTATACCGTAATATAACAAGAAGTGTCACCGTTTGTGTAATAGTAAACACTAACACAACATTTGAGCGAATTATTCCAAACATTCAATTGACATTCCTCGCGAATATTTCATTGTTACGGTGAACTGTACATGCTTGAAACAAGCTGAACATCTTTAAAGCACCTACAGCGTTATATAATTTGAAGTATCCATATTATTTAACGATTGAATTAAGCAATAATTATTATTCACAAATATCATGTAATTACTTTCGCAGTCAGCGTTACCTCTGATATTGTGTTACATAATTATTTTAATTATAAACGTGTCGATTGACTATAGCTCTTGATACTCTATTGTTTACTAACACGGATATTCTGCTGTATCAGGTGAAATAATTTGCTTACGAAGTTCAACTATGAAGTAAGTAAAACGGTTGAACTAAGAGAACGCGGGAAGCTCATTACATAAGTGCGGTGCTTCTCTCAAACGTGTTTTCAGTTGAATTGTTGTCCACAGATTAAATTCAAGAATCGGATAGCATGAACATTTTTAACCTCTGAACGTCACCTTAAATTACAAAAATCATTTTTTTCATCAAATAGATTGAGTACCGTAACATTTGTCTTACAATAAAGTTCCGTGGTTCTTTAGAAAGTTCATTTCTGTTATTTAGAATAAAACATTCTTTTGGAAAGCTATATAATGTCGTTTAGTAAAAAACGTATGGTTTCCGTTTTCCTTTTGTGTTTAGCGGTGAACATTTTTCTGTTACATATTTACACAACGTACGTTAATAGCGTCAAAACCATGGGGGCGTTAGAGTTAAACGCAAACGCAAACCTTGAAACTTTCTTTCTACCCAAACGTGGTGAGAATAACATCTTTTTCATCGAGACGTCGTGTGCAGTTAACGAATCATCGTTAACAAATAATGCGTCTAGACTTTTGTTGACGCCCCAACAAGCATGTGCTATTGAATCAGCTGCTAGAGCTCATCCATCTGCGTCGATCTACTTGTTCTACACGTGTCCGTTAGACAGTGGCAGTATAGCTAGGTCCAGTAAGATGCTGAGACAGATATTGTACGATTATAATAATGTTTATATATGGAATCAGAATATGAGTAGTTTGTTCGATAATACGCCATTGGAGGAGTTTCACAATAACTGTACCATGAAGACATCTAGGTTTCCTTGTGCTCACTCGGCTGATGTACTTAGACTGTTGACGCTGTGGAAATATGGCGGGACGTACTTGGATCTGGATTTCGTTGTTTTGAGGTGAAATATTAATTAGTTGTATTCGACTATAGAAACGAGATATGTATTTCAGTTCCGATATGTATACCTACATATGAATTCGGTTATTGAACTTGTTATTGGAAATATTCAAATTATTGGCCTACAAAAACCCATGTGATATGAAGTAAATAAGAATTGATTCTACACTGATACATTGACCTTTTTGAAATCAATATCGTATTACCCTCATTGATGAACAAGAAATGAGTGGAAATATTTAATGCTACATTAAATCATACAGATGTACTCAGGGTAGGTCTTAGTATTGTCGCCACTCTTATATATATCAATCAGTTATTGCGGTTGTCAGTTGTTATCAACTAGTTATCCATAGCCTCAATTGGGAAACAATGATTTTGTATCAAGTTTCGGTGTTAATTACAGTGAAAAATATTTACTGCGTATCACCTCTAGATAGCATGCAAATGACAACGTAACAGAAGAACTCGCAGAGAAAGTGCAACAGGAGTCGCTTGGATGCCTTCGCTAACGCTGATTATCTCTACATTTCAGATCACTTGCTCATTTTGGCTCTAATTACGCGTGTGCAGAAAGCGGTGATTATGTAGCTAATGGCGCGATGAGCTACACTTCTGGAGGAGTCGGGAAGGTGATCCTGGATATGTGCATTGAGGAAATACGCACCAACTTCAGAGGCGATACATGGAACCATAATGGTCCAGCACTGATATCACGGGTCTTAAGGAAACATTGTGGAGTTAATAAAGTAAGTTGCCTTAAGTTTTGCATTTTTCATCATACGTTTATATAAATATATATATATATATATATATATATATATATTTATATATACAGGTAAAGATGCGAAGGAAATAAAGGAAAGAGAAGAATATGCGAAACATTGCTTAGTTGAAGTAGACGTCCTAAAAAAGGATGAAAGATGTCCGCGTCTTGTTTTGTTTCATATTGTTTCCCGAATCAGGGATATGGATGAAAGATAGGATCGTTTGAACGGGGCACAACGAGGGCGATCTTACCACGCCAAAGAATAATTAAGTACGATAAATCAATAAACAACAATAAAGCTTAAGGTAGTAATTTCAGGGTTAAAATCAATTCAAACATTCACAGTGGGAAGAAAGAAATCTTGAATCTTCTTATTACCTCGATATTCTTCGTCTTCAAATCTATTTCTCTGTTCTTGTTTGTATTCATTATAAAACAAAATGATCATTGTATTTATTATATAATTGATCATTTTGTTTTGATTTTTCTCTCGTCTTATTGTTATTGTATATAATGTTCAATTTTATGAGTTTTTTCAATGATTTTCGCAGTAATTTATGTTCCATTTTTCACAAATAATTTAGAATTTCAATATTACCATCCGTGTATTATTTTAAAACCTCATATCTTGGTTGACAAACTTTTACATAAATTATGACTTTTATTTATTTAATGTTTCTAGACACGCGAAATGACGAAAAAGAATTGCAATGGCTTCGCAGTGCTCCCGTCAGTCGTGTTTTACCCAATCATGTATAACTGGAAGCTGTTCTACAACGAGACCTTGCGGAACACCACAATGACCAAGGTCATGAAAGGTCACGCCGTACACCTATGGAACTCTCTGATGCGGTGGGAAGGCGGTGGACAACTTCGTATGGGATCCAAACAACCCATTGTGCTACTACAGCAAGAATACTGTCCGGTTGTTTATAATCATATTCCTAATAACACAACAAATTTGCAGACGAGAATATAGTAAATTAGCGAAGAAAAACTCTACAAACGTGTCAAATATGATGAGTGATTGTAGAGTGAACATTTTATTCATCGATAATTTTTTTTATTCATATGGTTATATATATTTTTATAGCCTTCTCACCGCATCAGAGTTATATATTTTAAGTTATATATTTATATACGGATATTATATACGGCATATATTGCTATTATCTATAATGTACCCATAATAGTATATATAACCAATTTGAGAGGAATATCAAATGAAACTTCATTGACAACTTCACTGACAACAAATAATTATAATACCCACAAAGTTTGACATTTCCTGCATGATGAATATATTATATTATCTAGTTTACGGTGCAATATACTATACAGTCATATTGGTATAAAGCAATTGAGAAATAACTTCGCTAACAGTATTCCCAGCAAGAACATGAATAATATGAGAACAACTCTGTCTCGTCATTGGCACGTCGCTAGAGTTGTTGTATAATTACTTATGATTGGCATGTATGCCTTGAGGTGGTAACAAATCAATTTGCTTGTAACATGAACAGCTAGAGAGCCACTTTACGATCAAGAATTCCCTTTGCAATTGCAATTGAATTGATTGAAATTCAGATGGCAAGTCAAAATGATGTTGCAATAATTGTACTCAACACCTAATGACATTCATGTGGTATGACAGTACCTCCCTAGCTTCCATTGCGGAATCCAAAGGAGCTATCAATATCATTATCAAAGTTTTTCTCATAATCGTACAGGCTCATAATAGGCCATTCATGAATCATTGGTAATTAATCTGATTCATGTTTGTGTCATGCATTATAAAAGTCGATGTAGTTATAAGCCGTTTATCCATGTATGAACATTATATGAATTGTATTGACGGATATATTATTATTTTTTATGCAAATTCCATTTTCTATTATTGACGTTCTATTTTATCTACCATTTTTGAGATTTGAAGTCAATATGGTTCTAGAAAAAGTAAATATGGATGGAGCCAATTTGTGAAGCATACGAATGAATTTTTATACATATAGGGCCTATATATATATATATATATATTTATATATATATGTGAGTTATGTCTTGGCTTTTCGCGCACATGTAATGTTATATATATATATATATATCTCTTTAGAATAAAACTGCTCACTATGTAAAGATTGCAGTGTAGACCGAACCTTACACTATCATATTTCAATAGTACCAGTAATTGTTCAATGATTCATATTTGATATTTGATATTCAATGATTCATAGATGATTCATATTTTGTAATTTTTCTAATAGAAAAAAATGTATTCATTCTACTCTGATGAGCGAATCATATACTCCATACGATTTTCAATATTGTATGTGTCACGTGAGAATATGTAGGTTCATATTGGTGCAATGAATAAATCTTTGTTTGAGTGCTTCTCACTTTAAACTCTCATCACGAGTAAAATGAATGAATATCCATATTTCACTATGGTTGGGGCGAGCGGAGCATGGTAGACTTAGAGGACAAAAATAACAATAATGGCATTGTTCTTGTTTTTATTCAATAACCTCCGAAATAGGCTAGCAGGCTAGTAGGATTTTATTACTGGAATGCTATTGAAAACAATTAAAGTTTCAAAAAATCAATTTCATTTCCAATCTGAGCTCAGTTATTGATCTAGGTTGAATAGTGTGGTTATTTCGTTGATATTCTTGCGAATATCACCAATAAGCTCAGGCTAAAATATGCTCATGAATATACATTCGATTTAACCGACTTGATAAGTAGAATTAAACTCAACCAACGCAAATGTATTCACTTATTTATTATACAATCCTTAAATAGCAAAGGTCACGACCACCGAGTAAAACTTTAGAAAATACATTACACACAAAGTACGATCCCATAAAAGACACGTGACTTTGGAATATAGTGTTCCATTATAACGATCCCGAGTTCATATCCCGACCACGGAACGAACACAAAATGTATCTTCATCTAGATAGAATCTAATAATACAAAAACGCTCTGTTTTATGGAGCAAACTCCCTGGATACAGTTTACTTTCTAAATACTCAGGAGAAGTGGAAATCTCTTTTTTATATACAATTTAAAATTTCGGGTTGGTCCATTTAGATAAAATAAATCCTGATATTTAGATGTGTGGAATCTGTGATTCTCCAATTCAAGATGTAAAACTGATATAAATATAGGTCATCCAATTTGCAATGATAAATATCCTCGAATAATATCACGAAGTTACTTTATGGAGGTATCCAATCTTCTGATATGATTTTCTCATTCCATCTTGTATCGTTTCTGCATCATTTGTTAGTATAGCTTGTTTTCTAGTGTGGTTGTCTTTGTCTTTGAGCTTTGTGTTGTTTGAATTTGTTTGAAATCTGTGTGTGTGTGTGAGAGAGAGAGAGATTGAGAGAGAGAGAGAGAGAGAGAGAGAGAGAGAGAGAGAGAGAAAGGCAGACAGAAAGACAGACACGTATTGGGTTACATCGTTATTTATTAAACCAACGTATCGAATGATAATCGGTGATCAAAAGAGCTTTGACCTAATTTTGAAGTATTTGGCAATATTTCCAGGAAAATCTCTCGGTTTATTTGAGTTATATCTTTGATATTTACCTTTACGTTAAAGTGTAACATTTATCAAAATACGTTGTTTTTCACTACCGATACTTTTTTACTCTCATTGATCCTGACCCTTGAACAACTAAAAAGGTAAGTGCGCTGTTTTGTTTTGATAATGATTGTCCAATTCATTAGAACCAAGCTACAAAAGTTTCTTGAGTGACATGGTTTCGAATTAGTTCTTGTTTTCAAAAAAGTGCATTCCCTCGGTGAGCGATTGAATATATATTAAATTAAGGTACTTCCACCAACGCTTTCCATATAGGAAATAAATCCGATACTTACTTTCAACTCGAATTTTAATATACCGTTATAACTTATTTATTCGGTGAGCTTATGAGCCATGTATACCAATTTTGTTGACTTCTATTAGGTGGAAAAATTCTACATTACATTATTATTCTCTGAATGAACACATAATACTTCTTTTTCGAGTGTATTTTGAACTTCATTTTTGATACATAACATTCAAGGAAATATGTAATCCAAGTTATTATTATGTTATTATGATGTATGTTATACTATTTATTGCTTGAAATTGGAAATACTCAGTTATCCTTCTGCCACATGCTGTCGAAACACCTTAACCATGACGACAGGATTTCAGTCAAGATTTAACACCATCTTGCGGCAACTTGAATCACTAACATTTCAACATTTTATCATCATTGCTCTATATACGTGCGGCTTTGCACCACTCTTCTTAATGACCGGCGGATACCCCGATCTCCTCCACCCCTCGTGACCCAACTCGCCCTTCCAAACTTCTTGTTAGTCTCCCCAGCGAGAGGGGGGGGGGGAGCTCTAAGCCGACCCAAGACAATTATTAAGATGTACGTATCTTGACTAATTAATGTCTAGCACAGATACCAGCCCCCCTGGCGGAATGCACTAGACTCTCTGCTTCTATACTGCATGACTTAGTTGTAAAGACAAGATGATTGTGTTTTAATACATATTTATGACATAAACTAACATCATTTAAGCCTATGAAATTGGTTTATACAAATGTGTTGTGGAGATTATATAATTAGTAATTAAATCATTAATCAATTTGTTATTATTCACAAAATGTTGCTTATAACTTAGGTCCGAAGTCATTGCGTGATTATACGAGAGTTGATTTGCTTAGAAAATAGCAACAAAATACTATAACTGTGGATATTTTGCAACTTGGATTTTGAAGTAAGAATCTTTCACTTTCAATTTTGATAAAGTAATATTTTATCTCGCAAAAAAAGGTCTCTCTGTTTTAACATTGCCTTAATGTTGATTTTTCTCGGTTTGGGTATGTTTTACTGTATGTCGTAATGAAAAATTTAAATTTATCATCGTCAACATGTAGGCCTATAATCGGCTTATAACTAATTATGGAATTTTTCCAAATCTCTGATGATCTATTCAAAAGTGGGTTCACCAATTTTGCCCAAAATTATACATTTCCAGGTTGAATAACTCTGCGTGTCTACAAAAAGTTTCATGTTTATCAATCATATCGTGTGACCTATGAAAAGCTGGCCAAAAACAAACAAAAAAAGATATTGCACCGTCATCCGCTATTCCTCATCTGACAATATTTACTAGCCGTAATGTACTCACCTAATCAGAGTGGTTGTTCCACTGTTGAGAATCCATCTTGATTACTGCAGCACAGTCACAACAGAAACACCACAAAATTACTAGCGAGCCACATTCGATAACAATTACATGCAGTAGTACACAGAAACACGGGTTAACCCATTTTAATCATCTGCTATTTATTGTTGCATTACTTCTATTGTAACAAAATACAAATGTCATTGACTTGTAACAAGATTAGATCTGTTATGGATACAAATATACAATCAATGTTGAATGTGTGGACGGTTATTCAAAGTATTTTGTTGCCTAATTAAAAAATATCACCAAACAAATCGACGCTCAATCAGCCAAGGTAAAGCGTGGTGTAGATCGACAATCAGGGAGAACAATTCAGAATCTCTTAATCCAACTTATTTATTATGCAAAGTGTATCCATACAAAGCCAGCGATAGGTCTTTACTCGACCGAGTCCTCAGTTCCACTCCCGACCCCGGTCCAGACTACCCTATCTTCTCCATGTGTCATCGCCTAACAGTCAGGCAACCTCACAAACCAAACATTAAATCAACTGAGTATAAATCGTCACAAAGGTTAAAACCTACATTTTGATAACCAGTTTACTATATGATTATTCTGATTCTTTGGTTGTATAGTTGTCAAGAATTGTAAATGAAATTGTATGGAAATTATTATATTACAAGGATACTGTAAGTATGCATAAACGTGAGAACATACTCATCTTCACATAATAACATGAATGTGAAATTGAATAATAATTCTTACAACTCATGCGTGCAGGAGTAAGTGTCTTCCAATATTTCTGTATAGGCTACCTTCCCATGTCAAGAAGAAAATATTTTATCTCAAATAATTAGCGAAAAAAAAATGAGACATATCTATGAACAACACCATTTTGAGCATAATTGACATACCCAACCAAATATTTGACAAAAAGCGAAGATATTCAATTAATTAAATAATTTATCTTCGCTCAACTTTCATCGATGGAATTCAGTTGAACACTACGATAAAACGTACCAAAATACGAAGCGTCTGCAAAAAAACGTGATAACTAATTATATATTGCATGGCTGACTATATTGCGCAATGAGACGGCGTTGAGAATAGGACGTGATATAAAATAAAAACCAAAAATATTCGTATTGCTGATTATTATTATTAATTTCCCAAATACTAAATTGTAGGAGTATATTATGTCTTAATTATACGCTATTTATTGAGATGTAAATTATTTCCTTCATCAAAATTCTATACAGTATATAAATCTCTACTTTGTGAAAGATTGAGCCAAATAATATATGTTTATCAATTCCATACACAATAAAAATTATACCCAAGAATGTTAAGTTAAAGATTGATCAGGCCCACAGATATGATAGAGATTTCCATGTATAAATGAAATATGTTACTGAAATGATGGAAAATAGACATTTAAGTGATTTTTGAATGATTGATTTCTAGGATCGAATATTTTAGGTATAATTGCTCTGTAGGATCGCTTATCAAAGGAAATGAGATATTTGTTTGAATCAAATCTTTTAGGGCTGAGAGATTTTTGGAGCCGTGCCTTTTCGAAATTGCATATTTTGTTGAATAATTCAGGCTGGATTAAACCTCGAAGGAATATTCATCATAATCATAAACCCTTGAAAGCATTTCCCCTTGAAAAAACATGTTGTCAATATTCAACATGGGTGGAGGTGCCGAGTTTGAACTTATCACCTCGTAACTATCAGTAATCTTCTCGATGGAACGTTTAATCTTTGAGGGAGACAGAGAAAGAGATTAAGAGAGAGAGAAATAGAGATAAAAAGTGATGAAGAGACAGAGAAAGAGAATGAAGAGCAGGTGGCACATTTCTTCTAACAGCTTTTATATACCATTAAACCTGAACAAGATAGCAGCTGCATAACATTACAGAGGTTTCAAGATGGATTATTGGATCCATTACAGAATACCAACAGTTGAGACATGGTTTCATCGATATTTCTACAAGTTCTCACAGTAATAAATAGACATATCAATAAGACATTATCGTCATATTATAGAGAACAATTGGGTGAAAAGTTCGGAGAACTACGGAAGAACGAGATATTGATGGAGGAGCCAGATGTATGAGAAGAGATAGGAGATAAACGATTGTGGAAACCGACAAGGATGGTGTGAACTATTCCGAGTTGAAGAAGAAACTGAAAACGATGAAGAAGATGTAGAAGTGGATGTAACAGGAGCCCCCAGACTAACTTTGTCC
The DNA here is from genome assembly GCA_907164805.1 of Brachyptera putata. Classification (NCBI taxonomy): domain Eukaryota; kingdom Metazoa; phylum Arthropoda; class Insecta; order Plecoptera; family Taeniopterygidae; genus Brachyptera; species Brachyptera putata. The sequence goes on along the minus strand of OU015466.1, from coordinate 15,011,869 downwards.
AATCCGGATGTTCTTATATGTATTACGATAGTCTCATACCAGAGTTCAACAGTTCAAATGTGGAGAAGAATTAAATGTTCTACACATACGACTTGGTTAATAAATTGAAGAGACATTTTAGCAGAAAACAGGCAATATTTTTGAAAACGAATTATTACAATATTTTGTTATCCGTGCACAAGTCCAACAAAGACACTTATTTAGTTTTTCTAGTTATTGCTTCGATGTCCCTTAATATACCATTTTTTATTAGGGTCTCACACTTGGAAGCAAAATATTAATAAGGAAATATATATAAAACGGAGTTACCATAGTTAATAACGATTAAACTTTTCTACTAGTATCAAACTAAGGATCATTTTCTCACATATTTATGAGAGCAAAATTTAGCACGAATACTTGATCAATCATTAAAACTAATCAAACTCATCACTGATGTGCAGGTTATCACGGGATCAGTGGTTCTTTGGTCTCACTATTTTAAAAACCAATACTGATTGCGAGGAAATAACGATTATGAGCCTACAAAAAAACGCAGGTCCCTCGTTAGTTTGTCCACTGTTTTCCTATTGAGACTTGGGGTTTTCCTGTTTTTGTATTTCATATTTTTTCCTAACTCAGTGTTAGTGACTTGGCCCGAATCTATAGACATCCATGAGGCATTGAGACAAATTGAAAAAAAAAGTGAAAAGTTGATTGGTCTTCTCCGTTTCGTCTTAAGAGCGATCACAAAAAAGAATTACACTAATAAACTCCTGGTGGTATTTTCCAAGTAGGCCTAATGTGTGAAATTGAATCGTCATTGTCAGTCACGGAAAAAAAATACTTTAATAACTATAAACACGAATCTATCTTTTGAACGATCTTCGAACTATTTTATGAGTGAAAATAGTGAAATATCCCTAATATACATTTGAGGTAACATCGGCTTGATTCCAAATGAGTTTATAGTATGAACAATCAGTCTAAAAATAGTAGGGTCTAGTCAAGTTGAGAGACAAGATTTCAATCAATCCAAGAGATTATGTATTTCCATTGTCATACACTCATACCAAAGATAGTCAATTCGTTATTCTGTCATTATATGTATATATTATATATATATATATATATATATATATATATATATATATATATAATTATATGAATGTATTGTCACACTATATCTATAATGCTAAAGTTTGTTTTATGCTTTCCATTTTATTAAAATTTATATACTTCATTTGTAAATACGAACTTACACATTCAAACCTACTTGTCATCACTTCATATAGAATGAAATACTCGTTTAATCTGGCATACATGTAATCAGCATGCATTTGTCGATATCAATTAGATTAGTGTCTTCCTATCAAATTAATGAATATTAATCTCTATTAAGATGCTTACATTTCTTATGTTTGTATTATTATTATTATAAATGTCTACGGTTGTCCCGGTTGATAACGCAATATTCACGTGTAAACTGTACGGTACGCGTGTAATTCAAGCATCATAGAACGTCGACGTGACTCACCGCGTGCAGACACGATAAGCGTCGCGGCGCTACTGAGCTACTGATACTAGGGCGTCTACCGGTAGACACGATTCAGACCCGAACAGTCGCGGAGATTACCGAAGTTTGCCTTCAATGGTCTGTGACGTGGATCAGGGGTTTCATTCAAGACGGGTGGAAGTGTAATCTTGATTGGCTTTTAGAAACAGCAATAAGATGATAAATAAAAAGACTCCGGGTGGGAAAATTAATCTTTTTGAATAAGGTGGAATTTACTCAAAATATTATGATAAAATGTATTGAACCTCATTAAAAAATCAAGAGTGGAAAATACGTTATACGTTATAATTACAGTCTTGAAAAAACAGTTTGAACAAACTAAACTTCAATTTGATTCTAAGAAGATTATTGATCAACAGATCTTGGATTACTACCTTATTTTGAATGAAATTGTACACCCTCACTGAGTTTTTAGAACTTCTTTTTGTCATTTTGGATGTTTTTTTCATAGAGAATATCCTATAGAAATCGTGTGGCGTTGTCTTTACAGAAATGAATGTATGTACAAATAATCTATAATCCAACCATCCCTTATTGTAGTGAGAAATATGATGCTGCGAATATAACCTTGGTTGGGTTGTTAATTGGAGCAAGGGCCAAGGGGTACGATCGCCTCATTTTTTGTAATTTTTTGCGAAGAATGTTTAATTGGAAAAGATATAATAGAACATATAAGTTTATTGGCTTTGAGAGAATCAAAATTGCCATATTACGAAATCATTTATAAGGCCAACATATCATTTAATTTTCTATTTATACTTAAGTGTTATCAATTTATATTCGCGTTTGTTCTTTTGTTTTACCCTTATTACTTTCACATTATTATTCTTTCTCTAATTTTCTCCAAAATAATTCATTGTTTTGATACATTTTGTTATACTGTGTCCGTGTGGCAACCGTTTTGGCGGCAGTGTTTCATAAATAAAAACTTTCTCTCTCTATGGAAGGAGTAGACCTATGTTTAACGTGGTTATTTGCCCTGTGAGTTGTGAAAGCCTAGTTGGCTTTTGATTGGTTTACAAAATGACACAATGTGTTATTGGTTGATATTTGTATCAAAATTGTTTTCAAATTATTTTTTGAATGATTCATACTTCTTTTGAAGTTTTGAATAACAGTGGCTATGTAACTGATTAGTTCATGAGGAATAGTTAGGATTCTAACTTTGCTTCTTCCTAATTTTGCATTATAATGATTGGCTGGATTGAAAGCTGGGCCGATAATAATCTACGCCGTAGCCCTATACAGCACGTAACTTAGTTCTAGAAGTGTGATAGTGGAAGCAGCACTTTGTTATACTACTGATGACGACAGTGACATTACAGTAGTCTACTTATGCGACAGTTTCGCATAATGTAAAATGAATGTTAATGCATAAAGTGTAATGAATTTTATTTTATTTTATAGATGTATTGAAATGTCATAAACTCTGTTTCAATAATTGGAGAATTCAGTACACAATCTGCAATGATAGTACTGTTTTATAGTCAACGATGAAAATAATATAATATGGTACACGTTATGTTACCGATAGACAGGCAATTGCATTTATCCGTTCTCCCACAGCTATGTAACCAGTGCTATAAGAGCTGAAAACATAAATCATTTCTATGCTGCTGGCGTGTTACATATTACACTCATTTTCTTCCACATTCTACGACTTGGCTACATCTTGACAGTTAGTTTAGTTTTGACACATTATGACTTATGCGTGCATAAAGACCAGAAAGTAAGAGTGTTCATATCGTTTTCTTCACGCGGAATTAGTTCGATAGTTAGTTCAACCCCTAATTAAACCCTCAGTTGAACCCCCTTTTAATCTAACTGTTGGGGGGGGGAGTTAGTTAAGCAACATTTAAAAAAAGATAGTCACATCTTACATGAATAAGAGACGCCTTTGGCATGTTAAAATTTGGCGTCCCATAAAAAATAGGGATTTCAAACTCGTACCACTGTGATCTTATTCCATGAATAAACAATTAAAACATTTAAAATTGCACACAGATTGATAAAATTATGAGGATAATTATAGTTGGACCTATAATAATTGTATACGATCTTTAAAATCCACAATCATTCTTATTTGAAATGATGTGTTTCAAATTCAGTTAATTTGTATCAATTTCTTCAAAATAAGTCAAGACAAAATTATATATCAATGATTTAATATATCAAGCTGAAATAATATAATCTCACATTCAATCAACGCGCCCAATAAAATCATCATAAACCATGTTTAACACAACCAAGTTGTAGTTACTTCCTAAAACAAACGGGCATAAAATCGTTTTTTCACTTATGATAATAATCACTTTCCCTTCTGAATAAATATCACCATCGAATAAACGTGTATGTTTAGGAATGATCATTATCTGACGCAACATGGACAGTTTAACACGCAGTGGACGCGATGCTCGATGACGACGCAATGGACGCAGTGATCACTGGGACCTGACACTGTTAATTCGGTGCCGAAAGAGTTATTGGGGAAACAAAAATCAACGTTGATATTGGTGTTATGAGGTGAATATTCAGGAGAATTATTCTATGGTTAAATCAAATTAATTGGAAATACAATACAATGAGTCAATGCACCGCTATAAATGCATTCTAGATTTCGTTTTATTTGGTAGTATAATCACTTTTGATTGCATTAAAAAAACTAACGTTCTTGTATTGTTGATATTCAATAGTAACTTCAAGTTGTCAGTAGCTGAATTTTCAGTTGTTGCGAAAATGGAATTATTGAATTTTGAATGATCAATCATTAGAGAGAATCTATTTCGAAACTCATTTTGATACTTGAAAATAAGATGGGAATATAATATTTCAAACGATGAAAGTCATAAATTCAAAGATTAAAGGAATGCATAAGAAATTACGGAATGAATATGATTTATTGTTTTCAGAGAACAATAAAGAATAATTCACAGCATGTATGACGTATTAATTTTTTTTAAATTTCATTTCAGGTTATTATTATTATTACCGAATATTTTATTACATTAATGTGCGGCAGTACAATTGTATGTTTACAGTACACACTTATGGTTACAGTTATGCTGCACATCAATTTAATTGAGAAATGAGATTGTGTATCAATCAAGGATAATTTTACGAGTAAGTGCTGCTAATGGTCTACGGTTTTGAAAACAGTGAATATAAAGGGTTTGAAAGTGTTTTCTGTATTCTGTTATTACCAATGAATGCCAAACAGCTCTACGTTACACTCATGTGTGTGGTTATCGCTGGCTCAGAAGATGCAGCAAGTAAGTTGAGATAATCTGGTAATTACAATGTGGAAAACTTTTTACAAGGCAATGATTAGCCAACTGAGCTTTGCGTTAGGCCCAGAACTTATTAAAAAATGTGTAAAAGCAAAAGTGGATAGAGATAACGGAAGCGGCTTACAAATAAGTTTTCAAACCTTGAACATGATATAAATTTTGAAGTCAATAAAGTAAACTGTTATTCTTCCCGAAACTTGTTCAAATTGTTCACCATCCCTTAACATTATAGAATAACATTTGAAATTTGTTAAATTATGATATTATTTTTAATCGTTCATTTGGGTGGTAATATCGCTCTTGTGGTGCCCCGTTCAAAACGATGTTTTCTCATGATCCTTTGTCATAATTGTCAAACAACTTTTCGAAAAATGTTATGTCAAGGTTTCGAAGTCGATAGGAAAATTGAGTATTCTAAAGGCTGTACTGATTTTTTCAACAGAAGCTCAATTTTTTCCAAAAAATGAGCTAAAAAGTAGATTGAAATACCATAGTTTTCATCAAGTCCGTTATCTTTTATTCTTTTTTTTTCAGTGATAAAGTTTTTCATTTCGATAATTATAAGCACGTCAACTTATAATAATGCCTCCCATTTCCCTGTCGGTGAGTGTCTAAAGCTATTGCTTGAAATAAATACAATTGTCTAGGGCCAAAACAATTCACAATCGCACAATATTCGAGTATCGTCATCGAGCTTCAAAGATGGTTCACCAGTGGCTGCGTGGCGCTAGTGTCTATCGACAACCCCGGTCCTGAAGCTACAGCCACCTTGTCTAGAGTCACCAGGCTGTTGAATAATAGGGGTATTGCGACGTGGCAGCAGACCTACAGCTCTTTGAAGCCGGGCGTTTTAACTTGCAACAATAACAGACCGTTATATGTCATAACAACGGTTAACGAGGACACAAAGAAGTCTCTACTTAGGTCGAAGGTATACAATTGTTATTATACCTGCTGTGTAACTATTTTCGCAATTACTGAACAGGCTAGCTGCGTTTTTGGCTTGGTGAAGCTGTGAAAAAGTGTATCTATTTTTTATAATGATGTAATGGTGTTATGAATCATTCATCTATTATTGGTTTTCGTTAAGGTCTCAATGATTTACTCATTGATGTTCATTCTGTCTCGGACAAAGGTCAGAGAAAAGAGATCAAATGTCAATTCTACCTCCACTCTTATGGGCAACACTATGTTTTCAGATTATTTCGTATCCCCGCTGGATAATCTTCCTATCTTCCTCAGAAGCGATCAATGTTTTATTCGATCAAGTAAACATCCCGTTTGATTGCGAGCTTCTCATAGCAACAAAAGATGGCAGCGATCACGTGACCTTGACAGAGATTTACCGAGTACAAGATGGCTACCCTCTCATTAAGGTGGTGTACGGCCACTGGGATGCCCAGACTGGTCTGACGCATCCTGATAAATTCATCTACAATCGGCGTAATAATATGCATGGGCTCGTTATCAGAGCAGGAACAGTACAAGTGAGTGAAAAACTGGATTGATTTTGAACATAGTAGGCCTACTGCTACTAACATATTATGAATTCAACTTCAGATCTATATGCCTATTAATTGCATACCTTAATTAATTGCATACCTTTTCAAGCTATTTTATTTGAATTCATTATTGTTCTTGTCGTTCATTTTTACTCGGAACTTTTAATCTTTTTACCATTTTAAATTTTTAATATTCAATTTTATGTTTTTGCTTCACGTTTTTCAATTTATATTCATCGTTTTTTTGATTTCATCTTTCATTTTGTATTATTCATTGTTCATTTCTGAATTTTCAATCGAATTTTAATTTTTTCGAGTTTCAATTGTTTTCTATCAAACAATTATCTAATATGCCCTCCGTGTACATCGTCAGAGTCCTCCGATAATTATCCTGGGACACGGGATAAACAACAGTCTGCTGAGTGTTGACGGTTTCTTTGGGCAAGTCTGGCGAGTGCTAGAAAAACGCATGAACTTCACGTAAGTTAATAATTATGTCAGTAAGAAACACTAATTTTTGAGTCAAATATATGGACTAATTTTTGGTTGAATCTCATAACATCATTTGAGTGTTCCCATCACCTAATAGAAATATAGTTGGTATTAAAAATAATTCAAAATTCAAAATTATTCAACAAATGAGTCACAAAATATCTCAGTAAAACAAAATCTCAGTTTCTTAGCACGTAGCAATCATATTTACTTCAGCATAATCATTTATGTTCACTTCCATGCAGAACTAAGTTCCTGATCCCAGCTGACAACGGCTACGGGTCTCAAGCTAGCAACGGCTCTTGGAACGGAATGATTGCAATGATTCTACGCAACGAAATCGACATCGCAATCAATGAGTTCCTGATGACTCCAAGCAGGTCTGCCACCATTGACAACATTCTGCCAATCATATTCACAAGGTAAGTGGATTAAACCATTTTACATCTTATATCATGGTTGAAAAGCTGAAGCTTTAAGGAATTGACGGGAGGGCACCAACAGGAGTGGAACCTCCTGCTTAATTTGATTCAACACGGGAGACCTCATCAGGCCCGGAAGGATTGACAGATTGATAGCTCTTTCTTGATTCAGTGGTTGCTGCATGGCATACTATTTTTTCGAACGTTATAGACTAGGATGCCAAACCTGAGTTTTTCCTCATAATATTGTCACTACATTTTTACAACTAGACCTAATGTTATTCACTATTCATTGTTTCAAAAAGTTTACATTTGAAAAGGTGTACTGTCACATCTATTTTAATTTTACAGTTATAATACTTTTATGGTTCAATTTTCATATTGTCCTGATTGTCCAATCAGACTTATTGTTCATTTACTTTCTTGTTTTATTATTTTACTTAACCTTTTCACAAAACTTTACTCACCTGGTGTTCATTTTACCGACTTCTTTCCTGTATCCTCTACATAGCATCTTCAGTCACCCACAAATAACATCGTATTAACTATTGCTCCCATACAGTAGTCGTGTCTTCATCCGTGAACCTACGACACTGAGTCTAAACTGGAACAACTTCCTCACGCCTTTCTCATCACGCCTGTGGGTAGCTCTCGTCGAGTCCGTCATCTTCGTCAGCGTCGTTCTGGCTCTCATCTATCACGTCAGTCGTCGCTATGGTAACGAGGAATCCGTCGGAGAGTCAAGGTTCGGCCCCGGTGACTCGTTCTTCTTCGTGGTAGGAATGTTCTTCCAACAGGGTATGTATGCCAACCCTAGTGGCTCATTCAGCTAAGGCATTGCTTTAGAAAATCAAGTCAAGTCGGGATAGGTTCGCGTCTCGCATTAGATGAGGGTTTTCATAAACGTCCTTTCAATCATAATCAATAATCGTATCAACATCACCAACTCTTTCGAACCCACATAAGACCTAGCTGTTGGTGAGGTCTTTGATCACCGTTTATAAAAAGAAGTATATAATCCAGCAGGTATTTCTATACGTGTACTTTGAAACAATGGTCCTGTGACTGTCCGATATCCCTGTCCCATACCCTTTGTCCCATGTACCATATCGAGAAGGCTGTCGTGAGAAAACGCAATTGAATTACTTGAGCATACCTGTATTCATTTATGCTACACTCAGGATATCAAAAACTTATAATCGTTTTTTTTTTATATATTTAAGGTCACGATGTAACACCCCGTTCAATGCCCAGCAGAGTCGTTTTCCTGCTGGCTGGCATCGCTTCTGTCATAATCCTGGCAGCTTATTCAGCTGCTCTGGTCTCGTACCTCACAATACAGATCACAGAACTCCCATTTGATACCTACCAAGGCATGCTGCTTGATGGCACATACAAGCTAGGAGTTCAGGCGAAGTCAGGCAAACTCAACTTGCTAGAGGTGAACGTTGTACTTTACAGACATATTCACAGACATTCAGAAATATGAATCTCTTCATATAAGGGCTACTTGAAGAAAAATATATGAATGTGTGATTGTGTCAGGATATTCCGAACTGTAGTCCATTCAAATATGTTGTGAAAAATGATGCATAATCAGTGAAAAAATATTTGCACATTTTTTTCGATTCTGACGTTGGCTGAGGCTGACGCCAAGTTTGCCCCACCCACTAAATATGGACATATCTCTTTCGGGGTAGGGTTGCAAAAATCTAAAATATGGGTGAAAAATGGTGCATAATTGATGCAAAATATTGTGTCGGTTTTTTTGCCATTTCAAAGGTGGGTGGGGATTTCGTTAAGTTAGTCCCACCCATTTGAAATACGAATATCTCTGTTTTAGGGTCAGTGCAAAAATCGATGTTGAGGATGCAAAATGATGCATAAATGGTGACAAAATATGTTGTTGTCGTAACTCTCAATTCCATTTGGGTCAGGCTAACTCAATGGACCCTATCTCACTTACTGTAGGTACTCCACTCTATGTTCTTGATGCTACGTGTTTCTGTTTCAGAACACAACGGATTCACTTCTCAAGGAACTGTTCGTTAAACTCGTTCCTAAAGTTGACATGCCCTTAACAGTAAAAGAAGGTCTACAACGAGTATGTACAACGAAGAAATACGCTTTTTTCTCCGCTTATGACGTAGCAATCGGCTTGTCCAATCTACTGTCGTGCCATATAGTACCACTAACGCATGCGTCGTTGCCCGATTCGTCTGGTATGGTGGTGCCAAAGCAGAGTCCATACAGAGCTATTTTCAATTACAAGTACGTGCCTAAAGTGCTTTCGCTACTTTCATTTATGTGATTTGGAACTCTGTTCCAGATTGGGTATTCCTAGCGATATATAAATACAAGAGTAGTTCTAGAGGACGAAACAACGCTGCTGAGCATCTTGCAAGTTGAAAGCTGCCATTTTAGTGAAAACTCAATGGTCTGTTTTTCATATATCTTCGATTCACTTCTAGCAGAGTATCTGCAACTTTCAACCTGTAGCCTAGATCGACCTACCAAAACCTGCCATCAAAATGGCGGCCTTCAACTTGCAATCACCATCCCAACTGTGTATCTTATATCGTATGAGGTCCTTGAGTATTTCTGGTTTCCCATCGATAGAAGAATATTCAATTTCCTAATGTTGAGTCAAAATAGTTGGGCTAGGTGTGGTTGTAATGAATATCATACTTCTAGGTTCAATTTTTCTATTTTAAATCAAGGTGATGTTGTTCTGGCATGATCCTCTGGATTTTCAGTAGTAATGTTTGAGATATTCAGAAGTGGATTTGTATGCCACTCAGGAATTGAAATTTTGATATCAGAAATAGTTTTAAAATTGTTTCCGAACAATTGATTTTTCACTATAGCTAATCCAATTGGGGTGGTATTGAGGTTGTAAGATCGACCTTATGGTTCCCCGTCCAAACGATCCTACCTTTCATTCAAAGCCTTAATTGGGGAACAATCATTTTGTATCAATTTTCGATGTTATTGAAAAAATATATAATCCAGACCTTAACAAGTAATTTAATCATTTCTTCTTCATTTCTCTCGGCAGCCTACAATTTCTCCGTCACACTGGCGTGCTGGACCGAATAAGATCGGACACGTGGTCTCGGAAGGTGTTGAACCCGAGTGCGTCTGTTAACGAAGTCACTCTGGAAGCGATGACGCCGATCTTTACGATCATGGCGGTCGGAATAGTGTTAGGAATGATCGTGATGCTAGGTGAGAAGTGTGCATGTTTTTGCAGACGACGCTTACTTCACAAGGATAATATGACGTCACGAATGTTGAACTATTGGAAATGTTATGGAAATAAGCGTCCCATGGCATCTTCATTGAGGATTGGAAAAAGAAATTACAGGTAGATTTATGTTATTGTGCTGTCGGCCAAGTCAGAATTATTTTTTATATGGGGTGGTTTAACGACGCACTGTAGTGATGATTAAGATCTATTGACGTAGGTGAATAATGAGTGAGGTGATGTCAAAAATTGGATGAAAGTTTATTTTAATATGTGATTTAGATAGAGGGGAGTAAGCGGTCGTAGCCTATTGTTAAGAATCTATCCCAGTGTTCACCTTGATGACAAAGGGAAGTCTCGAAAAACCCCTGTCAGAATGATCGATCAAGTCGGGAATCGAGCCCCGGTCTCCTGAATGACGGTTCAGCGTGATAGTTACTGGTCTACCCGTGTCTGTATGAGAATAGATCAATAAATGTGTCATGAGCCGTCTGGTTTCTTGACACAAAAATATTTTTTGTAATACATTTTCTACAATTGGGCATATCCTGATTGATTCTAATACATATGCAGCACATATCTATATAATATCTTGATATCTGCAAAATATCATGAAATGATTTTATAGTTTTTCATTCATATTTTTGTATGTGTAAAATATATCTGCAGTTCTCATAATATTTGAACTCGAATGTTTTTGACCGTGCATAAATTCTTACTGAATATCACATTTTCCTTGAATCCAACAAAAGCGACCATAACGGAAAAATGAATTACCCCATCGAATATTAATGTATATATGTTGAACATAACAAGTATTATTTTTATCTTATTCACAGTTTAACTGTCCATGTAGTTTGTTGATTGTATTGATGTTATGAATCGATTATCTATGTGTATTTATATCTTTAAGCTGGCTTTCAATAATCAACAAGTAATGCGTGTGAAAAGATTATGATAAAATCACGAATTCATTTTTGAATTATCATGAATCACACTATATTGTATACATCCATATGAGTTTCGGATGTTTTAATATGGGAATTTACGACGCAATACCAAACAACTCAACTAACACAAATCGATATTATTTAAATATCAACTGGTTGTGATTTAAAGTAAAACAAAACAAAGTAAACAAACAATGTAAAAGTTTGACTTTCAGTCCTTGAACTGAATAAATAACAACAGGAAATAATAGAGTGATGTCACGATATATATCTAATCACTCACCCTAATACTGCTGGGAAATCACAGCGTCGCGACGCTTCGTTCAGTACAACATGTGTCACGACGTTATGTTCTAGTAATCACACAGTTGACTGAGATATATTGTATTGATTGTATATCAAACGCGACAATTAAAACAAGATTCAAATTGCATTATATTGTATTCAATTATATACTATATAATTGAAAAATTGATCGAATTCAAAGAGGATTGGCAATAAGTGAGACTTCTCAACTTTGTTTATCTTCATCGTGAAATATGTTGATTATATTCCTGATTGAGTATATATTATTATAAATTTAGTCGTTTCTGTGTATGATATAATATATATTGAGACATATTTAGGATGAAAACCGTTTCGAGTTTTAACTTTAAATGATATGTCGATCGCAAGACGTTAATCATTGAGTATAAAATTTATGTCAGAACCTAGATGGAATTGAAATGTGAGTCGATTCAAATATATTCTCTAATATATTGAAACAATATAAACCAAAATATTATACTATGTCTATAAAATATGTGAAACAATTTTGGTGTCGTGTTGTAAATTTCTCCTGATATATTGAAGATGCAATCAACCTATTCACTCTGAACTAGACGGATGTGTTTAGAAATAGATTGAGAATTGTGTATGTGATTCACACTTTTGAAAACATGTAAGACCAACTGATGGCTGCTAAACAAGTGTATCTTGCACTCGTCTTGGCTCTGATTGGTTCGTCCGCACAAGCATACGGTAAGAACGAATACACTTACATTGTTTCCCTATTGTATCTCACACAAATCCCATATTTGTCTATACTCTTGCCTCTCGCTCCTGTATACATTATCCGATACATTTAACATATCTTACAAAAAATCGAAATAACAATTATTAGTTCACTGTTTCATTTTGATGAATTAATGCATTTTTAGATGCCCTAGTTTTATGTATTGATCTAACAATTATTTAAAATTGACATTGTTGTTTCAAACACAACCAATGCAATGGGCGAACGACAAAAATGTACCTTCACGGAAATGCTATCAAAGTAATAATACCTCCAGTGCTATCAATTTAAATTCTCCTGTAAATAATATCTGAATTATCACAATTATTTCAAAAATTGATCATTGTACTTCGTATATCAATATAGCGATATATCTAGTGATCTTTCGCTCCTGGTAAAATAATTAGCTTCTGCTTTAACTGCTTTGACTGCACGTTACGTGATTGATAGTCAAAGCTTACAAACATTTCTTGATAATGGGTTCTTGGTTTGGTTTGGTTGGGTGATTGATAGACAAAGGTATATGTGAAGACAATAAAGACAACAAAGTCACTTGTTTTATAGAATCCACTGTCACGTCTGTCATCATCGAGCTTCAAGAATTGTTCACTAGTGGATGCGTGGCGCTAGTGTCTGCTGATACCCCCAACATTGTGGATAGAGACACAGTAGTTCGAGTCACCAGGCTGTTGAATAATAGAGGTATTGCGACGTGGCACCAGAGCTACAGCGCTCTAGCGGCAGGCATTTTAGCTTGCAACCATAACAGACCGTTATATGTCATAACAAAGTCTGACGAGGACACAAAGACATTTCTACAGAGGTCAAAGGTATTTACCGGAGGCATAATTTGTCCATCACGTAAAAACACTTGTTGGGTTTTTCTGGTCATCTTCGAGTCTAAAGGTCACATACAATATATTCAATTCAAGTTGAATTAAGTAATCATAAACCAAGCTACGAGGTCCAAATAAATATATGTTGGATATTAAACCATTTCTATCTATCATACATGTGAAGGTATAATAAAATAAAATGAACAATATTAAAATGGATCAAAATTATTCATTGCGAAGTCGAAGTATTTTATGGGAACATGCACATAGGAGCATGAAATGAGTAGATATATGATTCAATGTAAATAATTTGTATGAACATATACAATGGATGAAGTTTGAATAACCTTCCCGCTCCACTCCGTCAACACATAGTTACAGTAAACCAGTTGTTTTATTGTTTACTCGACGTATCTATACGCCCACAGGAGACGTCAATGCTTTCGGATCGATGGAAAAAATGTATTTATTCTGAAGTGGATATATATTCAGTTAGCAATATTTCCCTTCACAATATTCACTTCTACCCCTAATTCAGATACATGTAACTCTGAATGTTATAACAGTTCATGAAATTTTAGTTGACAATGTATTGTTTAGTAGTTAAGAAATATCAAGGTACCTCTCAAAAGATGCTCGTGATCAAGCCAGACTTTTGTGGGATGTCACCAAAACTTTGGGCATACAACTTGTTTTTTATTGTTGACTCTTATTTCTGATTCTAGGTTTCATCTTATCCCCGCTGGTTAATCTTCCTATCTTCCTCAGAAGATATCGATGTTTTATTCGATAAAGTAAACATTCCATTTGATTGCGAACTTCTCGTAGCAACAAAAGATGGCAGCCAACACGTGACCTTGACAGAGGTGTACCGAGTACAAGATGGCTACCCTCTCATTAAGATGCTGTATGGCCGTTGGGATACGCAGACTGGTCTGACGCATCCGGATATGGTGCTGCATCACAGAAGGAATAATCTGCAGGGTTTGGTGATAAGAGCGGGAACAGTTCATGTAAGTGACAACGAAAATAGAAATGGATTCACTGACTGAACATTTTTAACATTAGTGCATTTTAACCCTTCCACCATTAAATTATATAGATTCGAATAGTTGTTGTAATCATTGTACATATATTATATTGTAATATAAAGGGATACATAATTCAAGTATATGCTGAGAAAATTATTCTTTTGTAATAGTATTTCTGAAATTGCATGTGTATTGCTGGTCTATATAATTATGATACCTACACAAATTTACCATTGCAATACAATACAAGAACAATAATGATATACTTTGAAGTTATTCAAAAGTAAAGCGATAATCTCAAGATCATATTACAGCCATGTAATCATCACACAACATGATAACTCAAAACAAACACTTTCAATATCGCAACAACAACATATCATTTATAGACTTGTACTGTTGGAATCCTTTATTGAACAAAATGAATTTATCTTCATGTGTCATTTTTCCTGTTTCCTCAGAGCCCCCCGATAATAATCCTTGAACGCGAAGTAAACAAAAGTCAGTTGAATGTTGGCGGTTTCTTCGGTCAAGTCTGGCAAGTGATGGAAAGAAGGATGAACTTTACGTAAGTTAACAACTAAATCTCTGCCCAAGCAAACCATACGATAATACGTTGAGTATCTATTCGCGCATTCAATAATGTTTCTATATATTAACACGAATTGTGAAGTGATAAAAGATGAAAATAGTTCAAGCCAAAACCTTATGAATTCCTCTTCCAAATTATTGTTTTGCTTAACATTATCTAGCTTTCAGTCCCTTAGCATTTGACTTGTATATTCAACTCAGCTTAATCAACATTCACTTTCACTTCCATGCAGAACTAAGTTCCTGATCCCGACTGACAACGGCTACGGGTCTCAAGCTAGCAACGGGTCTTGGAACGGAATGATTGCAATGATTCTACGCAACGAGATCGACATCGCAATCAATGAGTTCCTGATGACTCCAAGCAGGTCTGCCACCATTGACAACATTCTTCCAATCATATTTACAAGGTAAATGGTGTGAAGACAAATATTTTCTCCAGTTGAGAAACTGCATACCAGTAATATATATATATATATATATATATATATATATATGGAAAAAATACATCAGCGTTTCAAGTAACCGTATTGTTCTCACGTGACTTTGCAGCAGCCGCGTGTTCATCCGCAAACCTACGTCACGCACGTTTAACTGGACCAACTTCTTGAAGCCGTTCTCGACTCGTCTGTGGTTTGCCCTCTTCCAGAGTATCATATTTGTCAGCGCTATGCTGGCATTCGTGTACCTCGTCGGTCGTCGTAGTGGCAACGAGGAAGCTGAAGGAGTGTCTAGATTTGGTCCTGGTGATTCTTTTTTCTCTGTCGTCGGACTATTCTGTCAACAAGGTATGAGAATATACCTTAAATTTCATAACAAAACTGATTTATCTTTAAATCTATACCTATGTGCTGCTAAGCGAAGATTCAATTCTATTTGATCCGAAACTTTCAGTGTAGGGCAAATTCAATAACTTGACCTTTTTTCTCCAGGTAGTGACATAACGCCATTTTCTACACCTGGAAGACTGGTTTTCCTTATGGCTAGCATTGCTTCTCTCGTTCTTATAGCAGCTTATTCTGCATCTCTCGTCTCTTTCCTCACCATACAGACTACGAGGCTCCCATTCGAGACTTACCAAGGCATGCTGCTTGATGGTACATACAAGCTGGGAGTGCAAGCAAAGTCGGGCAAACTCAACTTGTTGGAGGTAAATAAGTTAAGAGTCTATGGGAGTCGATTTAACGGAATATCAGTGTTTGGTGATGACTTTTGAACGGTATGAGATATCAAAATTATGAAACAAGGTAACACAGATATTTTTAATACCTTGAAGATGGTGTGATTAATACTATTTATCTCAAATCATCTGATTGTCAGGCGTATACTCTTGAAAATACACATTTTCAACCGTATACGCCTGACAATTATGCGATGTGAGATAAATAGTTATTACTAATAGCATCTTAAAGGTATTAAAAAATCTGTGTTTCCTTGTTTTCAGAATTTCGATATTTCATACTGTTTAAAAGCTATCACCAAAAACTCATATTCCACTAAATCGACTCCCATAGACTCTTGAGCAAAATAGATAATCGATATTAAATACACAACTTTATGTATTCAATCTTTGCCGTTTACAACGTTATAAATAGAATGTTATCCCTGACGTGAGATTATAATATGATATCCAAGTTGCATATATGTTATAAATATATGTATATGCTATTCGAACAATGTTTATGTTTTGATAATGAGGTCTTGGTCGTGGTCATACAGTGTGGCTAGTACTCCAATTACTACTATACTTCAAACATTACTTCACTAAGCATTGGTTCAGTTAACTAAACTTTGGTTCAGTTTACTAAACTTTAATACTTCAAAGGAATATATTTACAGAGTGCAAAAATTATGTCCGTATGTTAATTAATTAATTTGAACTTTTCAAAGTTGAACAGTTTTATTTGGTGTCTCCTTATAACTAGTTGATTTGTAAATACTCATAAAGTAGTTGTGAATTAAATATATTTTTAAATGAAATAACTAAAATGCATGTCATAAAGTGAGTGAAAAATATGAAGAAGTATGAAAAGAATGATAATATAATAATAAAAGATGGTATCCATAGTATAATAATAGAAAAGTAGATATGGAATATTGAATATCTCAGCATTGTTGATAATGGAAGTTCTAAGAAATATATCTAAAAATATAACTTTTCATATTTTTATATTATATATTTTTCAATTTTTTTGTCACCATTTTTTGTCATCAGTTTCACCATTTGAATTTTAAGTTTTAAATTTTGTATGTAGACAAATAAACAAAATAAACATGACTCATAGCTAGGTTTTTTTTCATTGGAATTTTGTCGAAATTTTCTTTCAGTTATTATTATTTTTTACTTCTCGAAATTTCCACTAATGAAATTGTATTTTTCAAACCTTTTTCAAATGTAATAGATGTAATGAGTAGACATCTTCACATTCTCATTTACATTGAATGAAATTTGTCGATGTTTCAGAATACGACCGATCCACTTCTCAAAGAACTGTTTGTAAAACTCGTTCCTAAAGTTGACATGCCAACAACAGTGAGAGAAGGTCTACATCGAGTGTGCAGAAAGAAAAAATACGCTTTCTTCACCGCCTATGACGTAGCTATTGGCCTGTCCAATGAACTGCCGTGCCAAATCGTACATTTATCACGCGCTTCACTACCAGACAGTTCTGGAATGGTGGTGCCAAAAAACAGCGCGTACAGAAAAATATTCAATTACAAGTAAGTGGAATATCTTCATGCCTATTATGATCTTTGAAGTGAATTTTTCATAAAATATTTTGAAAAAAAATAGTAGATAACAGTACCAAAATGAACTAACTCTAACAAATAAAAAACCTTTGCTTGAAACAAAATGTTCATGAGGGCGATCGATATTGACAGATATAGCAACTGATCAAATGAACCGGGAAGGTCCCCTAAACGCAGCCCGCAGAGCAGCGGTCGCGCCAGCACAGCAGCGGTCGCGCTCGCACAAGCAGACACGGCCTCACCACCTCTGTAATTGGTAGAGCGTGACAGCAAAGGTTTAGCTCAATTCCGATCAATGCGTTTTGCGTGGCTTTGTATTTTAGTCAATTACACCACTAAATAAGCGGAAAATTATGAAAATTTTCTGGATAAACAAAAACGCATTCCATTGAAAGTAAAAATCCCTGTGAATTATAGCACAACATAATTGCATCCGTAATCATATAGTATCAATTTGTTTTCTATTGAGCACTGTACACGCGATATTTTGTTGTTCACAAATGAAGAGTAATTGTTAGAATATGCTATTGTTACAATAATTAGTATTAAGACAAAACACTAATAGGGCTTACACGTAAAATAAGTACCATAACTCTCATAGAAATAATGTTTTTCGAACAAACATATACCACGGGCCTCTTATTTCCTTTTGGAATAATTTATTAGCAATATAATCGATGTTTACAGCCATGAATAATCTACATGACTGTAGATAGACGCATTTTATTATTTGCAAGTTTTCAAGTAAATATTACTAGAAATAAAATCGCGGTGTTCTGGTTTTGGTTTTGGTTTTTGAAAAATATGTATGAATAAATAATGGTTTTTGAGAGAAATATATGAATTAATACATTCTCTTTAGAACTTTAAAGAACTAAATATATATAAAATGTTATATTTCCGGTATTCTAAAAGTTCATTGTTGAAAGAATGGAAGATGCGATATTTTGTCATCCTAAACTCTGAGCAAGAAATTTTCAAAAATTATTTTTATATATATATATATATATATATATATATATATATATATATATATATATATATATATATATATATATATATATATATATATATATCGATATATACGGTCCGAAAAATATGTCAAAAATTATTCTCAATCAGTTAATACAAGAGAGTAACTGAAATATAAGTAACTGTATAAAATATTCTTTCTCTAGCTTGCAGTTCTTGCGGCACACCGGCGTGTTGCACCGACTGCGCACAAACACGTGGTCAGCCAAGATGGCAAACCCTCCAACAATATTCGAAGAAGTCACCCTGGAAGCTGTCACACCTATCTTCACAATCATGTTGACCGGTGTAGCAATCGGCTTCATATCCATGTTGGCAGAGATTGGTATCTGTTACTTCTGGCATCGCTTTGGTAGAGATCTCTTCACAACATCTTCACCTGTAGGCATAGAAGAGTTGGGTGATTCTTCTTCCGCTTATTTACCTTCTATCTCTCCTTCTTCTTCTTCTTCTTCAACTTCATCTCCTGTTTTACCTCCCACTCCACCACCTACCGTTCTCTCTTTCAACGACTCTTCATCGTCAGGTTCACAAAGAACTAGAAGTTATCCCTTAACACCTTTGCCATATTAAACAAAGCAAATTAGTTTGGAAATGTAATCGTTTTGCCAACTTGGTTGAACATAGCATGAACAGATTTGTTTTTATTATAATAATAGACTCATTTGATTTACATGTTTTTGCACCTCACTTCATTGTGAAAATTACGTCCGAAAATTATTAACATTAATACATCTTTGTGAGAACATATTTGTACTCGTCATATCTTTTGTTACAGAGTAATACTAAAAACATTCCATTCTGATTCTGACATTCTATTGCTAGTATTAGAAATGAATAATATCTATAATGAAAAATTGATAACTATGAAAACGCTCTGTATATCACGTTGTTGATAAATCGCGGGTGCTAAGCGTTAGAGACGACTTGGTGACAATTCCTGTAACAGTAAGAAATGTTATGTATTAATAATGGTTTTAGCCATAATGGCTCATTAATAATGGTTCTTAGTAATACGGTTGCATGGTTTTCCGTTTCCGTAAATCACATGAACCAATCAAAAATGTCCGTTATGCCCGTCACGTGTGCCATTCACGTGTTGTTCCGTTAAGGAAACACTTGCAACCGTGTTAACTATGAATCAAGCTCAAGTAACAAATACTACAATCCTTCGATAAATCTAATGTATGTCAAAGATATTTTTCAGTCACACATAGCAACGTGCATAGTTCTTACGCACAATTGAGGCGAGAATAACTCCAACATTCAATTTTAACAAAAAGTACAAATTCTAATGAAGTTTGATATTAGTGAAAGTGAAAAATATCAACTTGAAATTCAATGGTGTTATATAGCTGTGAGAAATTTCAGAGGACAGTACTTGAATATCAGTGCTATGTATGCCGAATTTTTCATAGTGCACATGTGCCAAATTTCAGCTTGAACCGAGGAAAATCTTGTGAAGACATTGTAGACCTACAGAGAAGCAACAGTTGCAAGAGTCAACAAATGCACAATTGAGTCACTCGCTACGCTCACTCAACTATAAATATTAGTTCTTATAGTTGGACTGAAAACAATAAAAGACTATCATCACTTTATTTCATATATTTGTATAAAACAAATTACCGTTTATGGTTTTCGTATAACACAATTATGAATGTATATAAAGATTATTGTGATTGAATATCATTGTTGCACAATTACTATATAAAGTAAATAATTTGAATAATTGATGTGTTGCTTGTAAACTTCCCTCACCTTTACGCATCCATGGATAAAAAATAATATTTCGTTATCGATAAACCATCAAATGATAAGCCAAAAACAGAGAACGAGATGGAATATCTGGACACGAAATAGCACTTATAATGTTGTATTATTATAATGATTGAAATCTGCAATGCATTTATGCATATCGTGATATGGCAATACTCAGTAAAGTGCATCGCTGCAAACCTCATTTCACAAGTCACAACATTGACATTAACCCCGTTTGTGTAGGTAGGTCAGTATGTTTCAAGTCTACGTGTAATGTGGGGCATATGAAATAGTGGAGTGAGATGTGGTTCAATGTATATTATATTTGAGGGTGGTGCGTTTTCATTATTATGTTTGAAATTACGATAATATATTGCTATAATATTTTAATTCAAGTGATACTAGTAATAGGCTTCTATCAAGATGGTCGCCGGACTCAATGAGCTCACGTTTTGCCTTAGAAACTGAAGTCAAGTGTGATTGGGCTTTGAGCTCCGCATAAAACATATGTTTTTGTGAACGTCGTTCATATAACCCTCACACTCGTACCCCACAGAACCTATATATAGCATTGGTGTGGAGGCAAACAATATTTTAATCGGTTTCTGTAAATTGAGAAATTTTATCAATTATAACTTTCACATTCATGTCATTATCCTAATTATACTGTATAGGCCTATAGATACATTTTAGCGTTTTAAGAGTAAAAACGTTTAAATTAGGCCTACTGAAAATAAAATCAACATTCGTTTGGACCTTGAAAAATGAATAAAATCATGGCTTACAATAGATACGATTGCATTTCTGCAATATTACTTGAGAAAAAATCATTTACAGATTTCAATTCTTGATTCTATATCATGAGTGTATAGAAATATTATAGAACTGAACTTATATCTGATCGATTGAAAGGAATTTTCTTTCATGAGGATTGAAATATTAAAGTTTAATATATTATTAATACTGCTGACCCAAGACATTAAAATCACACGACATTTGTTCACTGCTTCCATCCATACTGATTGAAATATACTAGATTTAGATATGTGTTCCTACCGTCTCGTTATCTTTGAAGTCAACAGTACCACGTATTGAGATTGTCCATTGTGTTCAAGCGACGAATATTATTTTATTATTTTCATTTAATCACTCACCTTTGAAAAAGGGGATCGATAAAACATTGGAAAATAGTAAGGAAATTATAGATTTATAGAATTATGACAATTAAAACTATGATAGTGAGTATGAGTAAATAGTGGATGGTCAAGGATACATGATGAGATACTAATACAAAGTATACAAAACATTAAAATAGGTACTAACAAAAACATACACATGAAATTAACTAAATAGTAGGTGCGACATTTTATAAATATCTAGCAACAACCATTTCGAATAATAAAACTGAGAAGTCAACATTAAAAGTCGATACTAAAAGCAAAATTGGCCAGTGGTTAAAATTTTCGAATTTTAACTAAAGATCTTCTACTTCCACTTACTTTGGAATGATGTCAATGCACGTATGTTTGCAGTATGTTAATCAAAATCTACTTTGATCTTCTTCTTCTTCCATCCAATTGAATACTATACAATACATTTTTCATTGTGAACCTCTTCAAAGTATCACTGGTCAAGACGTGTTACATCATTGCATGGTGATAAGGCTCCTAATTACTAGGTGTTTACATGGAATAGTTAAGTGGTTTTTGATTGAGAGCAAGTACTGGTTACACTAGTTGATCATGGAGTCGTCGCCGTCCATATCCGTCATCAGTGAGGAGTGTTTGGTGGACGTGACGTCACGAAAATACAGGCAAGTGATTGGCTTTGAGGAATATAATGAGGTAAATTATTAAAATGCATTACGAGTAAACGTGAGAAACTTGCTACCGTCAAAAACAGAGTGATTGTAGTTTGTAACTTGGTTTTGTTCATGTCCATGTCTTTCATATCAACTTTTGATTTATTATAATGAAAGTTCATTTTTAATTTTAAATAGTTTTGACGCATTATTTTTATTTGTAACCAAGACTACTCCGAAGTCTTGAAACAATAGAGAAGTTCTGCTTTTGAACGTTCTTATTAATTTCAATACACTTTGAGTATGTTCTATCAAATGTTTTTACTTCTCAAGGAAAGTTGTACCAAGTTGTACCATATAATTAGCATGATAGTACATATTACAAAGCATTACTAGTGTGAAAAACCTGAGAATCTTGCTACCTTCTGAAGAATCGTGATTGTAGTTTATAACTTGGATTTGTAACTTTTTTCAGGTTAACGAAGAGAAAATCCAAAAAAGAAAAAATATTAATCATGGCGATACTAATTCTAATATTATTAATAATTATACTTGCAATTGCAACCACTGCCATTTTCTTCATGAAAGGTAGGACGTTCACATAGTTGTGTTTGTAGCTTCGGAGATATGTTAACGTCTTATTGAAGGGAACGTCAAGTCGTTAAGTTGTTTACTTTAACATGAAGAGTCTTTTTTATTATGAACTTGAGCCAAACTTTCATCATTTCTTCTCTTCCCATTCCAAAGATTTGAATATTTTTATAAGTCAGTTAGAGTGGAATCTGAGAATTGATGCCTACCTATGATCATACATTCAGGTGTCTTGTATCGCAACTCATGTACTGCTATACTCAAAATTCTGAAAACTTGAAATTCCCGAACATTATACACTTTTAATTTGGTACAAACTTGACAATCAAATATACGTATTTTCGATCCTGGCTTATGGTAATAAACGTGCGTATTTGCAATTGCGTGAAGAGAATTTCTTGAAGATTGTATTATTGTTCATTTTGATTTTACTTCGATTCACTTTATTCAATCTTTTTTGTATACGTCATATGTACTCGTAGTTTATATTTCAAATTTTATTAATTTTAATTTCTGGTAGTTCTGCAACGAAAACTTATGCTAACATTATTATTTATTTCCTTTCAATACACAATGGATACGAATAATCCGGTGAAATATATTAATATAATGTATTGGTAAAATGTATTATTATAATTTATTGGTCAAATGTATTAATATAGTGTATTGGTGAAATGTATTTATATAATTGAATTATTTCCTTATTCAGGTAGCAAACGTTCGTTGTGCACTTCTGAGCAATGTATACAGTCAGGTCAGTCTTGGACATTAGTATTTTAAGAGAAAAGAATGGAGTTATTGAAAACCGATACTTCGAAATGAATAATCAATAATAAGAATTAGATGATTTTCCTGCTATTGCCAATAAACAATTGTTGCACAAATGAATTGTGAAGACTAAATTTCGTGAAAAACTGTCAAGGAATATATTTTTATTTCATTCTGAACTGAAATGAAATTTTAATAGTTGATTGATGATTGAAATTGTAAAGAAAAGTATTGTAAATTTCAGCGGAAATGTTGCTCCAGTCAATTGACGATAACATTAATCCATGCGATGATTTCTATGCGTACGCTTGTAACAATTGGCATAAAGAAAACCCAAAGAAAGAAGCCGAAGTTTCTCACAGCTGGTTTAAAAGACGGGCCACGCAAATCACACAACAAATTAAGGGTAAACGAAATAAGTATTTCAATCAAGCGCATGTATAGCCTGAGAAAATGTGTTTATCATTTCAAAGTTCTCTTTATTTTTCAATCTCTACTTAGTATTTTCTTTACGTATAATATGTTATATGCACATGATTGAGAATCTTTACATTTACTTTGCTGTTTGTCTTACTAATTTGAGCAATCGTATATCAAGATCATAATAGCGTTGAGTTGAAGTTCAAACAAAGTAACTCCATTTTCATTATTTGTTGAAGAATTAAATATCAGATTGATGTAGTTATTGCCAAACCTCAAAGGAATTACATCTGAATTAACCAAGTGTGTATATTTCAGATACGGTTCTGAATCCCAAAAGTACCAAATATGGTCTACATTTAATGATAACAGAATGAAATGTCTTCGTTATCCTCAAATAAGGAAGAATAAAAATCTAAAGAATCTCAAATTTCTCTCTAAATTTTGCTCATTAAAACATCCAAAATTATCGATTCAAAATATATTTGATTAATACCCAAAAACAGCCAATACGGATATTATTTACCAATGTTATTGATACTTTTGATAATAGAAGTTTTCTTCTTCAGATATCCTAGAATCCAATGACCACAATGCGCCTCATTCAGTAAGAGAAACGAAAGAATTCTACAGATCGTGTTTAGACACAGGTATACCACATGCTGCATCGTAATTATTATGGGCATACACATTAGTTACATTACCTAACACATTAGTACATTAGTTACAGATTTTATACAACTCAATGAACAGCTGAACAGGTCAAGTAGCTATTTTGAGCAAAATTCAGACATGTACAGTAAAATGGTTTGACAAGATCTGTGAAAATTAAGGACGTTATTTCAAATTTGAAAAACTCATCCTGTGGCTAATTCGCTCAACCCTTCACAATTTAAAGCTGAATAATTTATTTTCTCTACAAACAATGTTATGTATTCATTCTTGGATCTTACACGTAACCTGACTGTGTCGAATTCTCGGACCTCAGTAAACTATACTTTTAATTATTCACCTTTATATTGAACGTTTTCAAGTGATTTTTTAGAAATTCCGTGTTAATTATATATTATTATTTGATCCTACATTTTTTTGTGTAGCAACACTAAATGCTATCGGACTGGATCCAATGATGGCTACTTTGAAGTTGTTGGGGTTACCAACTGAGCTACCGAGTGAAAGAACTACGTCAGACTTCCATTTGGCCAGGACGTTAGCTTTGACACGGCGTCTGCTAGGTATCGATATACTACTCTCGCTTTCAGTCGTGCCCGATTCAAAAAATTTGTCGAGGAATCTGCTATATGTGAGTACAGAACAAAATATGCTCACTTTCTGGTTTCAAGCTTATTTTGAATAATGTTGGGTGGTGAGTTCTCTCTTGTGGTGCCTCCTCCAAACGATCCTATCCTTCATCCACAGTCATAAAAAGTTGAATAGTGTTGATAATACTCAAATAATTTCAAAACTATTCATAATAATTAGTGATGTGATACTATTAAGAATAATCTAATCGGTATTTAAAATATTTAAGATATTAAAAAGATATTTTTATTTCGACCGATTAGCATTAATTGAATGATGAATATTGAGGTTAAAATCAAAATTAGTGAAAGAATGAACATTTTGGATCATTTGATTGTTTTATCAAGTTAAGAAACACTTGCTAGTTTAGCTAGTGAAACGCTCTTCACGTCTACTTTTAAATGTCCAACGTCTAACTTTGTCCAGCATCTCACATCTAACGTCTAACACTTGACGTCGAGCACCTAACGTCTGACGTTAACCTCCAACTTCTCAATCTAAACGTCTAACATCTATCATCGAACGTCGAATGTCGAAAGTCTAACTACTTCTTGCCTCTTAAACAAATCAACGAGATAAAATGGAGTCAGCAATATTCTTCTACTTGTCCTAATTAATCTCATGAGGTCTTCTGGCATGTGCATCTAGGCAGAATTATAATGCAATGTATTTACGTGTGTTTAGGTGAACGCTCCATCAGATGCTCCTTCAGGACTGGCAAGAGTAATCTCGACCAGCCAGCACTGGAGACGCGTCAACAACGTGTCAAGAGAAAAACGCTTGAAGGTCGTGTTGGATTACTTAGCAAGGGTCATGAGTGAGGTCAACAAGTGGTCACCAGTACCACTTCAGTATAACTATACTGAGATCAGGACAATTGCGTTCAAGACATTGTTGTTCGATACGAGTCTACACTCGGTACGTTTAGAATTTACAACCCTGTCATCAAAAGCTGATGTTGTTCTTTTGCTTTGCATAGAAATTTTATATGTTTCCCTCTTTTTCTTTTTAAAAGTTACAAATAACGACCCACCCCTGTGGCTTGGTCAGCTTACTCACTAAGTTGAAACTGAGGTCAAATCGGGCTTAAGTTCGAGTCCTGCAAAAAAATGTCGTTTTTGTAACGGCCCCTATCACCATTTCATCGTTTCATTATCACCCGCTCATTACCCCCTCCCTCCCTCAATATATCACCCTCCCCCTTCATATTACCAAACTGTTGGTGTGGTCGTTAAGCACAATAAAAAAATAGTAGACCTGTTTATCCTTTCAGCTTATCAACAATTTGAAATCAAACGATAATATAGGATATTTAATGACCTTCCATAATTTGCAAGAAGTACTCGACAATAACGATAGCGTATCAACAAATTCAAGCAATCGGGTAAGAATGAGAACACATATGTCTACTCTACAGTCAGTCAGAAGCCTGTATGTCTATAGCTAGTCAGGAACCCATGTACCTCAGGTGTGGTAAGATATTTCGTGATACAGTTTAGCTGCATAAAAGTATTAAAAATAAGCCTGTCAACTAATTCTTGTCAATTTTGTAAAGAAATGTTTAATGACAAAACAGTGAGATGTCCATTTCTCAACCAAGGTACTAGATTGTACTCACACAATATTAACAAATCAGTCGTAAAGAAATAATAAATCTATCTGTATTAATTTCAATATCGTTGATCATTTTAATATACCTACTTGCTCATCTGTACTTGTGAATATTTAGATAGATTTAGAAGAATACATCAGTGTTTTGTACGAAGGCTCCAACATTAAAGTACCAATAGATATCAATCAAGAGATCATCGTTGTATCAGACATCGATTACTTCTTCAATATTTCAAGCACACTGGCTGATGCGCAACAAGTAACAATACGTGAGTATTGAATACTTATAATATTTCACTTATAAAATTTTCCGAGATTTAGGATTTGATTTCTTCATTGCTTTTTATAATAATCTATATTGTGAACATCTAATGATATAAATGGATGTGCTAATGTGAGAAAGAGGCGAGGTGAGCAGAATATGTGTGCAGACGGTATGCTGATTCTATTCACTTGGTAGAATCCTTGGCTCTCAAACACGAGGTCCTGGTTTTATATCCTAATTTGGAGAATGATAAGAAAAAGTTTTGCTCCACCAGGTTTAAGAACTTGGTGTGCTTGAATTAGGGATCTATCGTTGTATTGTATTAACTCTAGATAATAGTGATTTTGTTGCAGAGCGGTATATTTGGTGGAAAGTTGTAAACGCTTTAGCACGATATACAACAAGCACAATGAGAGATATAAGATATCAATTTTATCGACACTTTTCTTCTTACACAACTCAATCAAGGTGAACTTTTAAACGAACATTCT
This sequence comes from Brachyptera putata, assembly GCA_907164805.1. Lineage (NCBI taxonomy): Eukaryota > Metazoa > Arthropoda > Insecta > Plecoptera > Taeniopterygidae > Brachyptera > Brachyptera putata. The sequence goes on along the minus strand of OU015466.1, from coordinate 14,984,109 downwards.
ATTGCTAATAATGACTGCAGTATCGAGTCCATTATTCATTATTGAGTCAGATTAGATTGAGTTTGATTATTATACATCTGCTCTCACTTGCCATTCTTGTTGAACTGATGAAGTTTTGAATTTACACAGGTCAGAATATTGCCTCAAGATTGTCAGACGGTTCTTACCAAAGATTCTCAGCTACGCAATATCAGTCAAACATCCCGTCAGTCATAAGATACCAAAGGTATTGTCTTGAAATGGTGATTTATTTGCGAGCATTCAGATATAACAAAAATATACTATAGCTAGACCAACTTCAAAGAGTTAAATAAAACCCACTCCAATGGGAAGTACTCCAACAATGTAGGAACACAACCACTCAGCAATCGATTTTAATTGTTAACTTTTTCCAAGATCCACCAAGACAGCTGATAGGATGTTGATATCAACACTGATAACATGGAAGTCACAACAAGATGTATTGAGGGCCCGTTGCCAACGCAACCCACAATTAATTTTGGTATCTAATAATCGAGCATCCTCTGCAGAGCCCGACACTGCCTTCTCTAACTCGTAGTGATTCATGTTTCAGATTAGAACAATGGTAGAGGATATTCGAGAGGGCTTCAATACGCTTGTAAGAGATGTCACGTGGCTGAAGAAGGAAACGAGGCTTCAAACGTTCACCAAAGCGGCGGCCATGAAAAGCTTCGTCGGACATTCAGAGGACCTGCTCAACCAATCACTGCTCGACGAGCATTGGCAAGGAGTGAGTGGGAGAGAGAAAGATGCAATTGATTAATAAAATACACAATTGATTGATTGATTATTGTTTGCTCAACGACCCCACCAACAGCTAGGTTATACGGGAGTACGAATCAGCTGTGATTATGACACTATTAATTGCCCTTTTATTTGGTAAATTATACAAGTTGAAAGTTATTTGAAAAGTATCGGTAATTCGCTTTCGATGCGCTTAAGCTAGTTAATCTCCATGAACTGCGCCTAATCTGCCAGTTTTGCAGAATAATATATAACACCCACTATCAATTATTACTTTTTATCAGTATTTGACAAACTTTAACTGAGCTATTTATTTCTTTTCAACAGTTTGAAGTCAACGCCAAAGATTTCCTACTAAATCTCATCATACTCCAACAACAAGCTGTTTTAGAAACGATTCTGTCGGTTCGAGAAGAAAACCAGAATCCAAATGAAACTATGTAAGACACGTTCATATTGAAACATTGTGCCAATCTTTGACCTACTAATATTTACACAGGATCATATTGAGGTCTAAAATACCTTCTTGTCCCCTTTCAACATTCCAATCGGATTTTTCAAAAAATGCCTGCTTCTAGATGGGAAAATTTCGACACAATGGAAGTAAATGCTTTCTACTCGAGGACAATGAACGCTATTGGTGAGTACAGGTGATCTCTTACTGAGGACGTTTACGAATTACCTTATTTACTTGTAAACTTGGTCTTGCTAATTGTACAGAAGTAACGGCACAGTGATCGTCTGAATTCACTACATGAGAAGTGACTTATGGCAGTTCACAGCAAGCATACATGAAATCCGTGCGCATGAACGTCAGTATTGGTTGGTCATTTGAATCTGTATTGCATTTAGCCTATATTTACGTATTTCAAGAGAATCAGAAAAGATTGTCAATCATTTCTAATCAGTACATATATCCAATTCTTTCCAGTTATTCCAGCCAGCATTCTCCATGCTCCTTTCTATGACAGAGGTCTCGAGTAAGTCTACATCTTTTTCCATTGTATTATTACCAGAAAACAACGGTAACGTGGTTGTTAAATAAGAGAGTATGAACAATTTATCATTAGGCTAATTATTCACTCGAAAACGGTTGAAGTGATTGAATTGAAACGTTGTGAATTTGTCCAACGATAACATCATTAGACTAGTTGAATTTAAATTTGTTCGAAAATGTTTCCATTTATTTATCGACTATTTTTGTGAGGTAGGGCCTATGACGGAATTCCAAACTGTTCTCAAAAATGGATTGAACAATTAAAATTTACCACAGATTTTAAATTCCATTATGTAATAGAACATCTTTGAGGATAATTAAAAATTGATTGGATTCTTCGTTTGATCTGTAAACCACACAAACGAACCACTTATATCCAGTGTGTAAACTTGTACCTTAGCAACACTCATCTATTCAGTTTTCGCCAACATGCAGTCAAATATATTCTCTGCATAATAAAGGTATATATGTATTACAGAGCATTGAACTATGGTGCTATTGGGACTATTCTTGGACATGAATTAACGCACGGATTTGATTCAGAAGGTAATTATTAATAAGGCTTTTCCTGCTTCAGTAACATGACTTCACTTCGCTTGCTAGGACAGGGCTGTAGAAAATCAAGTCAAGTAGGGCATGAATTCGAATCCAGCTTGATGCACGGTTTTGTAATGTCCTTTACCTTTTCATAATTTCATCGTTTCATCATCACCCGCGCAGTTTCGTATCCCATATACACCCTAGTCTTGATGGTGTCATTTGACACAATTTTTAAAAAAAAATGGTTATTAGTTATATAAAATGGTGATACTTCAATTTCCGTCTCCCTTCCTCCTGCCCTCTCGAGAAGATAACCAACGCCCCATCGCTCAACAAAGAGCAACAACAAACGTAGAAGTATATTGAATATTACACGGATTTTATTTTGAATAATATAGGTACAAATTTACCACACAATGTCAACTCTCAATTAAATTATATTTTATACGCATTGTTTTTAAAATCAAATACATAACAAAGGGAAGGTATACACTGGAAGTATATGGAAGTATCTTGTGAGTATATCTACTTACATTTGTATAGAGAATGATAAAGTGAAATTTCACATCAATAAACACAAGAACAATGATAAATTATACTACAAAATTTCAGTTCAAGTAACCAAATCCAGAGTGAACAGAAGGAAAATTGTTGAATATTGTGTATATCTATTATCAGTAAACTCTCAAGAAGTAACCGATTGCACTCTGACAGATAGCACAACATTTAGCTTTCGGTTTCCCATTACATTCAGTCCTTGTCATAATCATCTTCGTCATACAGTCAACACATATGTAATGACCACATGGCGAGATCGCCCTTGTTGCTTTCTTATCTCCGCACATTGTACAAGGTATGCTCGTACCCCATTCGTCCAGGCTCTCGGACATCTCCAGCTTAGTGGATCCCAAGTAGAGACGTAATAGCTCAGCCTCCTGAACGACAACGTCTACTGGATTCAGATCGGTGGCTAGAGTTGGTACTTGCATCCACTCACGCCATCGGTTTCGTTTCGGCACCATTGGCACGTTCTCGATGTTCACTTCGTATTCAACGACGTCGACACTTGTAGACGACACTGGATAGACACGACATTCAAGTAATGTTAGTACAGTATTGTAAAAATCACAATCGCCAAAATTATTCACAAATCATGGGGAGGTATGGAATTTTCGCTAGTTTTACCTCACGAAACGAATATGTATATAGGTAAAACCCTCAAAGCTTACCGGATGTTGACTTGAATATCATACTCGGTGCCCGGTATTACCAAGTTCAGCTAACCTTTATCTGAGAGTTCATTAAACAAATAACATGGGTAACTATAAACTTTAAGCTGCCAGTTAGAGCTACTTCCACGTTGGTAATACCGGCACTAGGTTACAAGAAATTATTCTATAGACTTACAGTTATCGTCATTGTCTCCGGAGTCATCAACGCAGTATGGAAAGGCTAAACAGAAATCAATCAGAACAAATCAATGTACAAACGGTACAATGTAGAACAAACAATGTAGAAAAGCATAAGAGATTGGTGAATATAAAAAATACTCAAGAGCGGTAGATATTAGTGAGAATAAGTTCTTGATAATAGCTTTTAAGCGATAAAAGAAATCAAACTGTTAATGTAAACGAACCAAAAAATGTAGAAACCTCTAAATTAATTTACATGAAAGCCTATTTTATAATTGCCCTCAGCTAAAAACATCAATTGTTCAGTCTTTGAAAACTACAAGGAATGATTTTAATGGCTTTAAAAAATTCTATTATTACAAAACAATTTTAACATGTTGTACAGAACTTATTTGTAAATTTTGTGTCGTTTACATTATCACTGATATAATTATCACTGGAATCTAATTGAAGATAGAATCTGATTAAATGTCCACACTTATCGGCAGTGTTTTATATTACCGTCGGTCTTCTCATCGTCGTCATCGTCATCACAGAAGTCGTCAAAACCGAATGATCTCGCCAACTCCCGATTGAACTCTTCCCCTGAGACAGACAGAATCAACTTATAGATGCCAAACCGCGATACTAACTAATGGACTGTTCATCGACTGACTTGCTCGGATTATAGAAACTTTTACATCTTCTACCTTCCATGTTTGGAAAATGCTGCCCTCGATTTTTTTGTATTATCAATCCCAATCAATCATTTTTATTATCAATAATTATCAATCAACATTGAAATTTTGGCACATATTTTGTAACTAGTTGTTCCCCAATAGGCAACATGCATTAAAGGCAAACATGCAACGTAAAAAAAATGTTATGTGAAATTGAGTCATCACTTCGCTCATCTAATGAATTATAGTTCTGAAATTGAGAAGATAATTTCTGGTTTTTCCTAAAATTATATGTAAAAGATGTAACCGAGTGTCATTACTCATGCAAATTTAGCCCCCGAGATTTGACGTTCTTTAAAATGAAAAAAAAAATGCTTGTATTACCTTCATTGTTGTCTTCTTCTTCACTGTCCACGTGGAAATCTGCAAATAAAATTAACAACAAAATGAGGAAGACATCAAACCAATGTAAGAACGTACCAATAGGATATAAAATATTTTATGTTAATTATAACCAAGTGAGCTATATAAGAAGTGAGCTAGGGATAGAGAGATTAGGATTCAAACTGGGTAGAGAGAGGCTTAGGTGGTTCGGTCACATGAAGAGAATGGGATCCGAGAGAATGCCAAGGCGGGTGTTCGAGGCGGCTACAATGGGAACAAGGAGAGTGGGGCGACCGAGAGAGCGGTGGATTGGACTGATCAAAGAGGATGTACTGAAGAGAGGAGGAAGGTGGAGTGAGTTAGAGACAGAAAGACATTGGGAGAACAGAACAAGGTGGAAGGAATTGGTGGAACAACCAGAAGTAGATGAAGAAGAGGAGGAAGATGAGAATGAAACGCCAGGCGTGGCCAGCCGGTTTCTAGGAATCCTGCGGCCCTAGTGCTGGTGGAAACACCCACTCCCTGACCCAATGTTATATTTGGGAACAGGGTCAGATCATTATTATTTTATAACCAAACCCTACGTATTAATTAGTAAATTGAAAGAAAGTTTTGAAAAAATGATTGAATCAATGATACAATATACATAATTGTGTTCTCCCCTATTATATACCTGAACATTTAGATTGTTTCGGATTTTTTACTAACTGATACACTAACTACAATATTCTGAATAGTTATTCTCTGTAAGTATATAGTCCTACATCTCACTCTCTTGACAATTCCATGTAAACCATTGCATGAAATTCTAATGCTTAAATCAACCTATGAATTGGAAAGGAGATCTTATCATAGAATCATTTTCTCATAAAGTAGAGAGCATCGCGCGCATTAATGAGGTTTCTGAATGACTTACGTCTGTGATCGTCGTGCATCACGCTCTCGGACAAATTGTAATCAAATTCACTGCCCGAATCATTATCTCTCGCTTCATCCGCGGTATCTGGAAACAAAATAGTATCAAAATGTCTGATGATATCATTGTTCATTTTGTTTATCTATCTTTTAATTAATCTATCACTCAGAATATCCTTCACTTATATATTAACATATTCTTCAAGGGCAGAACACAGGGTCACTGTACTAAATTCTTTCGCACCTTAGATTCATCACTTCAGATCATCATTATGTATGTTGCAAAACGAGAATGGTGTATTGTGGCAACGAATGTTTCATAGTCTTTGATTGGTCGAAAAAAAGTCAAAGCGTATTGCATCTTCTGTACATTGTAAAGGTTAGATCTGTGGACTATATTCATCCCATTTATCGCTTGCGATGTTTTAGATGTGGAACGGCCAATGACAGGAAATAACTAAATTAATGTTTAAAATGACTTCAATAGTAGGTATACCAATTATTCCTGATTTGTATTACTTTCAGGAAGGAAATACGACAGTGCTGGTGGGAAGAACACTTCGTGGGAAAAGACTGTAATTGCTGCATTCGAAAAACGAGCCCAGTGTTTTGTGGACCAATACAATACTTACAACGTCACTTCAGGCAGAAAAGTAAGACACTAAGATAGAAATAAAAGTAAGATATTCACTCAGTGAACACTATGAACTTGTGGCAGATCCCACTTCGATTGTTAAAAGAGCAACATAATTTATACATTTAACATTTTTGAAAATATGTTATCGGTATTTTCGTTCTGTCTCCTCCAGATTGTTCATTTTATTGTTTTTAATAAAAGTATCGAATCAACCATGAACATCCACCAATAAAAAATTGGCTTCTATGCTCATTGGATTGTTTGACTAAGAAACTATTTTATTGAAAGAAGTGAATTGAAAGGAAAGTAACAATAAGCCATATTGGATGAGAAAAGTGTAAGTCTATCGGGACCTGACAGAAATTGTCTCTATATGTTCCTTTATATGTTGTACGCGCTCCAAAGCTCAGAACCAAACTTTAGAACCAAACATTGACCAACTTGAGTGGTATCAAATTTTGTATCAATACACTTGGACCTGCCCAATTTCGAACTGTGTAGTTTTGATAATGTCAGAATGAGCCATTTTTGATACATCAATTCCCACCATTTCCCCAAAACTCCGACAGAAATAACATTCAGGGAAAACATACCTTTAATTTGTTTGACGTGAATTGGCTGGCGACTAGTCGATGGCGTTGCATCATCACCGGTCGGGCGACTGTTAGCGCCAGTCGAGGTACTAGAGGTGGCCGTGCTGTTTGGCCTACCAGTAGAGGTCACTGGTACACTCTTGACCCGACTAGTCGCAACAGAACCCTTGCCGGAACGTCTGATTGTGTGACTAGTCGAGGACAAACCAAGAGCTGGGGAACGTGTCGAACCTCCACCGGTACCGCCAAGATTCGGTTCGGAGGTAGCTACTGCATCGCTGTCCCCATTGGCTACGGTGCCCTGACTGGACTCGGGTTTGTCCTTCTTGTTATGTGACCTCGATCCTACAATAATTTCGAACACTTGGGGTGGATTGCAAAGACGAAGTTTAAACCCCGGCCTACCTTGGACGCCGTCTAAGTACAAAACTGCATTGCCTCTGTAATGCCATTTTTCATGGGCTTAAACTTCGTCTTTACAATCCACCCTCGGTTTTAATATACTTCTTAGCTTAGTTGTTACTAAATACAAATAAACGTATGAAACAAATTACATATCTTCCTCCGCCCCCACAATGAATTACATGCGAACTTCACATACGGTGAAACGAAAATGTAGGCCTACATTTGTATGCATAACTTATCTTTCTTGTACGCGTAGCAGAGTTGTAGAAAATACTAAAACTGGCAACGCATATCAGAGACATAAACTTTCTGTTTAAATAACAATAATATAATAATTTCTAATGAAGTAATTACAACTCCACTTATGGCGGAAATCATGGTGTACCTTACATAATCTAGCTGTTACTTTGGGGTCTTTAAGCAATCAGTCGGCGCGAATAACCTCGTCGTTGAAGTTCCGTAAAACAACACAATTCAATTCAATTCAATTTAAGCAGTCGGTCTTACTTGGGCACACCAGTCTCACAACCATTAGATAAGGTTATGAGGTATAAGGTATGCATTCAATGTTTGCAGTGACGTACCTTTTGGGTTGTTGGAAGGCATGTTACAAATTTGTGTCTAGAATCCTGTTCGTTGGGTTTGTTTGAATATGTGCACTTATATAATATATTATTTATAAGTGAATAAAATGATTTCATGGAGTCATTTCATGGAAATAATTTAGATGGTAATCGGTTTTTGTTGTGAAAAGAGCGTCCAAATTTTTTCAAGTCAAGTGATTTTGAGTTTTGATACGTTGCTATTCAACGAAACAAAAACACAATAAAACAGCTGATATTGTGGTTGAAAATGATACATTATCAATAATAAAGCTCCAAGCCATAGTTACTGTGTTACCATTCATAATTTATATTATTACTTATCGTTCTATCATACTGTAATATAATAATATGATCGAAGATTCAAAATATAATCTATTTACTTCCTATATGAATTAATAATTATATAAATATTAAAAATGTGTATTCTTTCATATATTCATTTGATTATTTTATTCATACTAGCTCTATACGCCAGTAAAAGTTCCAAGAACGCTGTTGGTATTCAACTTGAAGAAGTTGTAAAATGTAATAGCAAAGTAGCGTGCCCAAATTGCAACAATGAGATTAATTAAAAATGCCATGTTGTTACAATTTTATTACTACAATTCACCGACCACATTTCTTCTAAGGAACGAATTCTGTTGTTACTTTTACTGGTGAACATTATCATTTATGATGGCTTTTCAGATTGATGGTAGAGCCACGTTGGCCGAGAACATTGCTGACAACGGAGGTGTCAGAGAAGCGTACCTTGCGTATCAGCGTTATCAGTCAAGACACGGGTCAGAGCCGTTACTCCCAGGGCTACAACATCTGTCACATCATCAGCTCTTCTTTCTTTCTTACGCTAATGTAAGTTCTTACACGTCATACCATTTTTAGCCTGCCATGTCTCGATAGTCTGGTGATAAAGTTGTGATTTACGTGTAGTTAAATCCACGAAATAAGGTTTTCTAATAACTAAATAATTTCCAAACGTCGGTAATTATATAATCTCGTTTCAACTCCAAAGATATTTTAACGATTTCGAAAGACCCATTTACAAACTAAATCTCTCCTTAAGAAATTAGAATACATCCTCCCATTCTGTCTCCATTATTTGACCAAATGGAAATTAGGTCAATTGTGGTCAACTTGCCACTTCTAGAGCTAACCATTATAAAATATTTTAAAACATCTCGTCACACTAAATATGTTTTAGCAAAATTGCATCAGCAACTGCTTTGTAGTGCAATTTTTAGATAGGAGTATACCATCATATTCTGTGATAATTTATTATTATAATGATAATAAACATAATAATATCTAATAATAACGTATTCTGTGTGAAGACCAAGATGCTGTTACCGTACATCCATCGACCTGTTTCAGTTGTGGTGTGAGATTTCCCCAGACTCCGCGTATGACGACTTTGTCTTGGCAGACGAACACAGTCCTCCTAAAGTACGTGTTCTTGGTGCTCTCAGAAACATGGCTGAGTTTGCTGATGCTTGGCAGTGTGACATCACTACTAGCATGTACTCTGCAGAGAAGTGCATCATATGGTGATGCGACTTGTGCAAAAGACATAATAATACACTATTTGAAGAATACATGTTTGAGTAGAAAAGTAACAGTGCGGGACAAGATTGATTGATGTTTCATTTCATAGATTGAAAATTTGTAATATAAATATATATATAAGTATAATACTCAATGTAAGATGACCGAATTCAGAATTTTTTCGGGGCAGACTAATTATATCTCAGCCTGTCAGCTCCGAGTCTTGCTTCTCCTTCTCCCTTCTCTTCCTCACTACTATCCTCCGCCTCTTCTTCTATTTCTACATCATCTTCTTCTCTACCCACGTATACAGTATACCCATTCAACACTATTAGAACTATAATAAAGTTCAAGAATGTGTCTGGTTTAAAGGTTATCAACATTAATTAATACAAATAAACAAAATGTACATAGATAATAAATAAACAATAAAATTGGAATGTATATTTTATTTCATTCATTATTGTAATATCATAGTTGATTAGCAACAGATCAATGCCAATTTTAAATTCAGTTAGGACATTCAACATTTTCAAATTTCATTTTTTTTTTCAATTACTGTCTACAAATTCATTACAAATTCATAGTCATTTTACTCTAAATTTGAACAGAAAATTTGACAACAATTTGAATAGAAGTCAATGTTCAACGCCAAACCACAGAATCCTGCAACAGATTGATTATCCTCATCATCGATCAATATGCCTTCAAACAAGAGAAACGGTAATTACCCAATCACATGAATTACGCTGTGATTTAAAATTATTCATCAAATTACGTACCGTAATGTCTTTATATTTTACACTTCTCTTATTTTACATTCAATTTGCTGTACCAACACCAATCATGGACTAGACGTAATTTAAACATTATTGTTGTTAAATTTTAATATTCAGGATGTAGTCCTGGAAAAAGAAGTTCCAGGGAGTTTCATATTTCGTTACATTTAATGGGGTGGCAGAACCACATAGCCCTGCAGGTAATTTTTGGAATTGACGAGTTTTTAGATTATAATTTGCAAGCTTTTGTTGTAGTAGTGTAACTATAGGATAAGTGAAATTGACGTTGGACACTAACTATTGGCAGTTTAGTCTGTAGTTTAGTTTGACTTTTTGCCTATTCAGTATATATACTATTTCATTTTAATTACAATTTAGTTAATTATAAATAGTTAATCATGAATTATATATATCAGTTTCATGGGATTATTCGAAAAATTACAAATAGATTGTTTGGAAATTAAATCCAATCAGACATGGTAGATCTTATCAATATATATGTTGGACTCAGCAAGAGGAAGTCAGCGCTCTCCTCTTCAAGCATGTCGAGCCACCGCCCTGGACGGTCGTCGAGCCACCGAGGAATGTCGACGCGTCGTCGAACGATCAACTCGTTCTCTAGTGCAGCAACAGCAACCCGTTCAGTCAAATGAAACTTTATTGAAGTTAATCGAGAGCGTCTGCAACCCAGTGCTAGTTCATAGCATTCCTGTTACTCATTCACAAGGTGAGATTATTTTCCGTAAGCACTCCGAAAGTCCGATTATTGACAGATTGATATCAAGATGCGATGTCAAGTCAATCCTAAAATCGTAGGCAAGTAGAGTAACGTTTATGAGATGAACCACGATTGAAGAAAGCTTATAAGCTTCCTTTTTCTATGGATGAACATTATTTTTGAACACTGCAGAAATATAACATACATTAATTATAATATCGAATTCGGAAGAATTTTCTTTTGACAATCACGATACAATTATTCCAAACCCTCGCTTCAACTTGGATACGGGACGACACTCCTTCCTGGGCCAAACAACCCGGATGTGGAACGATCTGCCCAAACATCTCATGGATACAACCCAAAATAGAAATATTCAATTACATAATCAAATCTGCTGTGTGACACTATAGGCCTACCTATTACATCCTAACTATCAATTATCAATTTCAATTTCAATTCCTATATCAATTTCAAACTCACTGTAATTATAAATATTGATTATATTATTGCTGTATAACCTTGCTGTATAACTATCATAACATTACTGACTAGCGGCCACTGGAATTATAACTTACTCTAAGTGATTCCTAAGCTATTTTAAATAAATAATAATAATAATAACAATTACAATACAAACAACGATTACATTAAAAGTTTACTCTTTTTAAATGTCCTTTTTAAAATTTGAATATTCTAATCTCGTCCCTAATGTCCAAATACATATGATACCATTCATTTCCTATCAAGTAGTTGATAAAATGCTGAATGTGACAATCTAATATTAATGAGTTTTTATAATATGACGAACCCCTTATTTTGCCATTTGTTTTAATTTCTCATAAATTATATCAATTCAGTTCTAATGCAATAGATTAATCACATATTAAAAATTACTTGCACATACTTTCGGATAACAGCATTTCATTACATATGATTTTAAAAAATCGTGTGTATTTTATTTCTCAGAACAAGTAATTCCTGATGTGGCCACCAGTAGTACAGACATGGGTAACGACAACGAAGACTCAGGTCACGAAATTGATGAGTTTAACGTAAGAAGTGAGAACTTGGACTTTGAATATTGCTGTGAGTCTAATCATCGTGAAAGTGAGGATTTGAACCTCGAATGCGAGCCTCTAAACCTCGAGTGTGAGACCCTGAACCTCGAATGTGAGGCTTTGAACCCCGAATGTGAACCTTTGGAACTCGAATGTGAGATATTGGACCTCGAATGTGAGGATTTTTACTTCGAGTGTGAGGATTTGGATCTCGAGTGTGAGGATCACGATAGAGAGGCGCGTGAATACGAAAGGGAATACCGATACTTGGATGTGGAGAGTGATGACGAAAATGCAGAAGAATATCTAAGTGCTTATAGATTCATCGGTGACTCTGACTCTGACCTTGAAGATGGTGATAGTGGCATTGGGGACTTGAACCGAGAGGACGAGAATGAGAGGTACACTTTTGGAGCTCAACTTGTGAACGGTAAGGGATATGGACAATCAACTTTTCACAGTTTAGTCCTTTGTTTTTGCTGACGTTTCACGTGTTTAGGGAAGGCGTACAGATTATGTTGATTATTAGAATTCAGTGGTCACTTCTGGAAGTATAGGCATTTAAGGTTCAAATAATGAGAAACACAAATTTCAAATTGATTCAACATGTATGTAACGTTTTCATCATTTTAAGGATCTTTAAAGGATATCTCAAATATTAGAGGTACAACCTGTGTTTATTTTGACAGATTTATTCAAAATAACATATTTAATTTCAATCAGTAGTTAAAACTTTTTTTATATTATTGTCAGTAAACTAAGGTCAGGTTGTATCAAACATCTAATCCTAGTTTTATACCAAACTTGAGTTCATCAGCTTGTAAACTAATGTTGTAGTTTCACTAATCCTAGGTTTAACACTATTCTTCAGTTTGAAACGTATGTAAAATCATCAGTAGACCCTAAGAGCCGGTTGTACCAAGTGATGATTAGTGAATTAGGCAAAAATCAGCAAATTAACCTGTTGTTACCCTTGGATACATATGCTATTTTTGTAGCTTAAGTAATGATTAACTAATTAATATTTAAACATAAGTTGGTACAATCGGCTCTAAGAAAATTACCAACTTACTATATAGCTTGATAAAAAATGGACGCGTCTGAAGCAGGTTACAACCAACCTCTCCTTACAGCAAGCAGTGTTTTCTCGAATCGAAGGAGATATTAAAGTGACGAATATAATATATAATGTCTTGTTTCAGGAGCACATGACCGATTTGTTAACGAGCAGGGAGTGAACGAGTGTAAGTAGTTCTTCTGATACCTCCATAACCCGTATTTACTATGAGTATTCGCTGTGAACTAAATCGGGCCGTAGGCTGGATCAGTGGCTAGCACACTGAACCATCATTCAGGAGACCGGGGTTCGATTCCCGTTATGGTACAGAGGTTTTTCGTAGTTTCTCGCTTTTGTTTAGGATCATACTGGGATGGTTCCATAACTCATAGGCCATGACCAACTTCTTCCCATTATAAATAAATTAATAGAATAACCCTTCATTTCATCTTCCCAATTATCATTTACCAACGCCAATTCATCTAGTCATCATTACAATGCGTCGTTAAACCCAATATAAATAATTCAGCTCGTGATATTAATGTTTTGCTTTAACAAAGCCGTTTGAAATATCCCATCATTCAATGTTCTATTTTCAATGATTTCTGAAAGGAAACCTGTGATAATCCTGTGACAAAGATCCAAATTGATCTCCGTGCTAGTTTTTGATGGTGCTTAACAATACGACCCCACGAACAGCTGGGTTATAAACTTAGATGAGGACTTGGATAAGCGGGTGACAATGTGGGTGGCAATGAAACGATGACGTGATAGAAGGTGAATCAACTATACAAAAACTCATTGCTTATGCGGCATTCGAACCCACGCCAGACTTGACTTCATCCACTCTATGCTTCATGTTCTCAAACGGTGTCTTTGCTGACTAATCCACGGAGGGCGGCTCGCTACATAATAAGTCATTCACTAGTACAATTGAAGTGGGACTAAATATGAAGATGTAAATTCTGTCAACAGTGGAGCCTACAGGAACTACTATACAGTTTATCCCACTGGATGTCGAAACGGTACCGGAAGTGCCGAATAAGAAGCGATGGCGTGATTGGATGCAAGTGCCAACACGTTGTACAGCTTTGTCCCAAGCGGACGTAATTATCCAAGAGCGTGAGTTGGTACGTCATTACCGTAACTCGCTGCCAATTGAGAGAGCTGAGGATCTGACTGATGAGTCCCAAGCGAAACACCAATGTACTATCTGTATGGTGAAAGAGGCGACGAGGGTGATATCACCATGTGGTCACCCTATATGTACAAACTGTATGACACATATGGTGACACATCGTGAGACTTATGATAATGTGCCAAGAGCCAAGAAGTGTGGTGTTTGCCTTATGGCAGTGGGCTTCTTCTTGAGAGTGTACTGATTGATGTTCTATTGTACATACTGAGTTCATTTCGTGTTATCGTGTTTAGTTGCTGCTGTTTATACCAATGTTTTTAATGTTTGAACATAACCATAATAAGAGGAATATATTTGTCATACTTACGAATGGTGAGATAGAATAAATGAATCTCAAGAAACTACTTGATAGTTATTTGCAAAATGGAATGAATAATGAAATGAATAAATGAAAATTGAGCTGTAAAAACTGAGTGAAAAGATCTTATAATTGAAGCTTAGAAGAGAAAGGAAAAAATATTTATAATTGAATGCCTCATCAAATATGATTCGTGAAATTTGATTTGAAGTTTTTTATGTCTTCTTCAAAGTACTGTATCTCGATATGAAATTCCTAAGCAACAATTAATCTGTACTGTAACAAATAATACGGGAATGCATATTTGAGAGTATCAAGTGAAATTCATTACTAATAAAATGTTGAGAACCAAATATTAAAACGTAAATTCGGTAAAAAAAAAAAAAGAGCTGGTAGGAGATGTAGTATGAGCATCTTCTAAAATTATAATTTGTTCTACATTTTGCAATAAGAAGAAGCCATAATGTGTTCATACTTTGGTGAAGTTCAATTCAATCATCTAACTCACATTTTGTTCAACATTTATTTATTTTCCATTCGTGATTTCCATACCACTCTCTCGCATGATAATTGGCGTCACTTATTTTTAGTTCCAACACAGATTGAACTTGAATCAATTTTAAATGTAATATTCATTCAAATGATAGAGAATGGCCTACCATAAAATCATAAAACATATACATCCTCCATGTCCATGAACAAACTTTTTTCAAATTGAATACTGGGATGAAAAAATTTTAATCGGTCACGATCAAATAATGTTGAAAAAAAAAGTAATATAGCAGAAAATATCAACTACTACATAAATCAAATGTAATATGAAATTATGGAATATTAAAATAATTAATAAGAAATCAATTAATTAATCGATTTATAAATGAAGCCAGTCGTAAAACACTTCTAGATCTTGAACGAGACGACTCCTTGAAGATGGTCAGCTGCAGCTGGCCGAAACGTCGAGAGACAAGGTTCTTTTCAGAACCGCCAACTCTCACGGAAGAGCAATCAGCAAAATGAGAATAATATGACATCAGGCATCGGCCCTCAAAAGCCCTCAAAACCTTCACATCACCATCACATATATTTATATATAAATATGTATTTATATATTTCATAATTCATAATGATTTAGGAAGTACCAAGTAACGTGGTGATTGAAATATAAATATTTCTACTCGCCAACGTGGTGATTGAAATATAAATATTTCTACTCGCCAACGCGTTTCGATAGGATTGTAGTACCTATCTTCGTCAGGGCTAGAACTATAATAATATATATATATTATATATATATATATATATATATATATATATATATATATATATATATATATATATATATATATATATTATATATATACATAAATATAAATAAAATGACAGCAACATTCCATTTTATATATTTTAAAATTCTTTTATTTGTAGTTTTTATAGACTACATTTTATAGACATAACCAATCGAACGGTACAGCTCACAGATCAGTGGTACAGCTCAATAGAATTTTGTTTCGATGGCATTAGAAACCCCTACAACCTTATGCAACTTATAGAGCAGCGATGTATTGAGAAGTACCTAAGAAGCAGGGGTTCAAATATTTCAACTCGGGTGCTGCGCATACGGCGTACAAAACGAGAGACAGAAAAACAAGGGTCACTATATTGAGGGACAAAAAAGCAAAGTAGACCTTCAAATACTTAGGGTGGATTGCAAGAACGAAGTTTAACCGTGGTCTACTTTGGACGCCGTCTAAGTACAAAATAGCATTGCCTCTACAATGCTATTTTGTACTTAGTCAGTGTCTAAAGTAGGCCGGGGTTTAAACTTCGTTCTTGCAATCCACCCTAAGAGACACTTTCGGCATGAGGGTTCGTTCTTGAATCAAGGGACCGCATCTGGGCGTGAGTTCATTTGAAGCAGTTTATTGAAGTATAGAAATATGAATTATGAAAGAATTATTAGTGTCACAGAAACAAAGTACAGATATTTTCAAAGTGAAGTTTTTCAGCTTGGACACAAATCCATTCAGGACACACTATATTGAAGTACGCCTACAGTTCCCATATTTTCACGGGATAGAGAAGCAAAGCAGGCCTACATATATCGAGAGCACGGTGATCGAGGGCTAGTAGCAGTCATGAGTAGCAGTAGTACCCTGGGAGCAGAGCACTCAAAGGCAAAGATAGTGCTGGAAGGATTTAATGCAATTGGCTTCCGACCCACTCGAATCACCAAATGTTACATTTCTGTACAGGACTATCTTTCGTCAACCATTTGCAACGTTCATGAAGAGCTTTGCTTGAGTAAACTGTTGCTGTTAAGTGTTTTTGAGTTGCTAGTTGAAGTTTCTACTGGTATTATCCAACATTAATCTACAAACAGTATTTCAACTGTAAAGTACTGCTACCGTACTCTTACCGACTTTGTCAGGAAGTGTAAGGTTGGGCCATTATTAAGCCCATACTCGGCATTCTGCAAGGTTTTCTACCACGCCCTTACAATAGGCCTGTCAGATACTGCAATCATGGACATGGTACAGTAGGCATTATTATAAATTGTGTAGTGAGAGACTGGCTTACATAGCCTGCTTCGTTTTTACATTTTAGAATAATATATTCTTTTCTATTTGTAGATGGTATCCAATTTGCAACAGCAAAGACAAGTAACAGAGCAGTATAGACGGGAAGCTGCAATCAAACGTATTAGCGTTTCACAAGCTGTACAAGATATTATAAAATACATTGAAGATAAAGAGCAAGACGACTGTCTCTTGGTTGGTTTCAGTTCGCAGAAAGCGAACCCATTCCGTGAGAAAAGTAGCTGTATTGTTTTGTAATTGTTCTATCTTTTCCAACCTGTGATGGTATTTACATCGGTGTCGCTCTGACATGAAGCTTTATAATATCCAAGTCGATCACAATGTCATAAAATCAAAATCATTACAATGTATTTTCTTATGTCGTGTCTTCATAACATAACCCAACAACCCAAAAAATGTAATGCATACTAATTATTGTGCCTAAATGTTCAAAAATTCTATGAAATGTACCTACTAACAATAATATTAGATCTGTGTAGTCCTATTTCTATTATTTATTCCTATGTAATTTTCAAAGGAAACTATACACTAAATAGTTGAACATTGAAAATAGTGAATAAATAATCATACTACAGTACATGTTGTAAAAAAAATCATTCTAGCAATGCTGGTTGACCCTTGGTTTCTTTTCTCCATGATCCAATTATAAACAGTCTGCTAGATAACAAAGCTAAGCAAGATTTTTACATGAAATGTAATGGAAAGCTATGTATATACTCACCTTGATTTTGAATCTATTCAACTTGATGCCTTCAGCTGATTTACCTATTGGTTATTTCAATCGTTTTATAATCTAATGGGTTTTACTTGTCGATCTCCTTATTAGTTTTTGTAATAGCTTTAATTGATGTAAAACACAAAAATACACAATTTGTATCTATTCGGCTCATCTGATTTATATAAAACATTGGAATTATTTGTGCATAATTCGTGCAATTGAATTCCTTTGAATTTTTTTTCGAGACGGCAAACCAACACATCCCTCAAGGAATCTTGATCTCTAGGCATGCCACATACTCAACTTTCATCCAAATTAATTCAATATAAATGTTATAAAATATTTAAATGTACGCATACCGTTTGTAGATGCTGACCACTGCTGTTTTCATATTTTTAAATGCTTGAATAATATTCGTTTTACTCTTCATTATATAAAAATGGTTTCTCCATTTATTCCTTCAAAGACAACCCACAATTCCTTCACATACAAAATTAAATTTGTTTTCAGTGGTTTAATCTCTCCTAGTTAGTAGGCCTAGTGACAGATCGCCATCATTCAGATCAAGTTCGTTTGCAATGTGGAACTAGCTAGCCTAATAATGACAATGTTGATTTTGTATAATATGGTACTGTAATATATTTAACAAGTTGCAACAAAGACAGTGCGCCTACTGCCTATTCATATTTATTCCAATACCGGTAACACAGTTCTACATTGCTTACGATTGTTTTCATTTTTAAGTGTTATCCATGGAAGAAGATAATGACTGTAGGTAGGCCTGAGCCATTAAGTATATAGGTATGTGCCTCAACTTTTCAATACACTACGGTAATTACATGTTTAAAACATTTCATTATCAGTTTACCTGGTGATAGCATACTAATAACAGATAAAAAAGGGTTGATAAGTAGTGGTGATAAAGGGGTGATAAATGAGGTGGCACAAATAGAGGGTAGGTAGCACTTTGTTTCACTTTCTTCAAGTCATTTCATTTCACGTAGTAGCCTATACCTGCAGTAACATGGCTGATAAAGAGCCAGAAGAAAAAAAACGCCCCAAGGGTCTGGATTACAGTCTACTCATCTGGGATATAGACGAACAAGTTCTAACTACTGAGCAGTTCAGAAAAGAGAAGCTAATAGAACGTATTCCAATATCACAAGCTGTTCCAGATCTTATGAAGTTCGTCAATGAAAATCAAAAAGGAGATGTTCTCTTGGGTTTCACAAAAGACACCTTAAAGTTGGATCCATTCCGTATTCCAGGTTGTGTTATTTCATAGGTACTACTAATACCAACTCATTCTGTTATTGAATACAAATGAGTATTTTTGTGTTCGTGTATTTATTTTTTGATGCTAATAAAAAAAATACGCAATCAAGTAGCAATTCTTCCCATCTTTGACGGGTTGTGACAGTTCTGTCTCCTACAAAATTCTTTGAACATCAGGTGAATAACGGCATTTTATTGTACAGTATTTGTAAATCTGGCATTCAAGTATTGACAAATGAAAGCTTTTTTTTTTTAGGATAATCTCTCCAACTTGTGGAACTTGTGGAATTTACAATTAAGCTACAAAGCTTGGAGTTTACAATAAGCTGATAATATATGACAGAAGTCATTCAAACATGCATGTGAGGAAAGTCAATACTGAGATTTCATATTTTGTGACATTGGATACTACCATTTTCACGTTGAAAATTTTCGAATGCATGAATTGCATAAGGAAAATGATTATCGATTACTTCCCAATGACCCTGCTTAATGATCCACCAACAGCTAGGGTTATTTGGAATTTCCTTGAAATCAACCCATTACGCTATACGGTATATACATCGAATTGATTATGGAGATAGCTCTGTCATGACAGATTGGCAAAGTTTAGTACATGTACGCTACATGAAGATTCTGAAGGCTTTATACAAACTGTTCTATCCTGTATTACACAGCGTTAGCGAAGGGCTGACGCCTTGCTTTGCCTTGCTCTATGCTATGTACAAGAGGAATACAAGGTAGGCCCGACATATTCAATGAGAGAGCGTACGCATGACATAGCCCTTCACTTACACCAATTAGACAAGATTCAACCATTTTTAAAAACTCTAATTTTCCATATGCTGCAGCCTGCTGTACAATATACTAAAATATATTATAACAAAGCTATCTCCACAGCCAATGACGTAGGTCTACAGACTGGTTTTGAGATTGTATGATGAAAGTACAGCACGATTCAAGAGAATGTTAATTTATAGTAGGCTAAATGGTATTTCTTATTCTTCGGGCATTGCTTTGGGTTACTTGCTACAAGATACTTATTCGACCAATAAAAGAAAGCCCCAAACAAAGTGAAAAACGTTTTCAAACTTGAAAAACATAATTTATTGACTCTTTAACAATGTTAATGAAGACCTACGGGGTTGTTCTTCATATCGCTCAGCATTTGGCTATATTCTAGCCTTTCTTTTACTAGGCGTACAATGTGTTCTCTATCATCTTACAACGTAACTCCGAGTATCAATGTAAATCTGTGTCAATTTGCTTCAATTTGACAAGTCGATTTTGTGATTGAACGAATCAATTTATGAATGAATGAATATTAGGGTACAGTACGTATAGCCGCTTCAACAGCGAAGGCTATTTTTATTTGTGCTGCGATTCAGTTTATTAGTGCTCGAATAAATTGAGTTGGTTTATCGATTTTTTTGTCGAGTACGCACAGAACACACACAGTTCCATCAAATGCATGTATCAGTAAGCAAAACCAAGTGATATGTAGTTTATTATAAAAATAATATAGGTAATTAAATTATCTAATGAATGAGTTGGGGCAAAACATATTACAAAACATATGCTTTAAATAACATAATCTTTATTATCAATCATATACTTTTCAAAAATAAATCTACTTCGAAAATTACTAAACACAATACGACTTATGATTTGGTTGAAAGCATTGACCAAAAATAATTAACTACATATCAGTAATTATTTTCAGTGAGTACAGGACCTCTAAAAAGCCCACCTTGCTAACATCATGTGTTCATTGATGGCTAGATTTAGTACATTCTAGAAAACATATTAAATGTCAAAATAACAAAAAAAAATATTAACAAAATACACAGCCACTTAACAAAGGTACAATCACAACTTCATACATCAGTTATAATTCAATAAAGGAAATAGAAAAATAAAATGATACCACTCACAAAACTAGCAAATAATAACTATCATAAAGTTATATGGTAGAACTGATTCCATACGTCCAACTTCACAATAAACGGCAACTCAACAGTTCCATCACTCGGGTATAATATATAGTTTATACATATATACGGTATATATAGGCTTATATATATACGTATTACCGGTACCTTCAGTCATCTTCCCCATGGTGTAGGCAAGAGTTAATACTCAATAAAGCAGTTTATTCAATTGGTTAATGATTGTTCAGAAATGTCACTAATACCGCTACATAGAATACACTCGTTTCAGTCAATCAACACCGTAACTGCTGTATTCTGTTATTGCTATAATGGCAAGTGAATACCATATACTACGCAGATATAAAGGTGATTTGATTTCAAAATATTAACAAAGTCACTCTCATAGGTGATTCAATATCCAAATATTTCATACGTATAAGTCCTAATGATTAACTAGCCTAATGAATAATGATATTTTGAAGTTTTAATCAATTCTCTAACAATCTCTCTCTCTCTCTCTCTAGTAGTTTCTGAAGGAGTCTAATATTGCCAAAAGAAAGTTTTGTAAATTAAAAACTGCATGGATATCAGAATCTCTGCTCATCAATATCATCAATTGGTAACCTACTACATATAAACCTACATGAATAAACTGCTTTATCAACTTCAAAGTAAGACTCAATTTCTTCTCACCAGAAGGAAGTTTTCATTGTCATAACGGTACATGCCGCCTACCTTTTAACCTGTTAACGATATTGCATATCTTTAATGCTGGTCCTAGTTTTAAGTGCATGTACTTCATCATCATGTCCGAGTTGAGCAAGAGCAGCGCCTTGCCGTCAATCTCGTGCCGTCGAAACAGATCGGCGTGCGTGCCAAGTATGGGATCGACGAATGAGATGTGTTGGATGACTTCCTCGATGGACCACTCGCCAGGGTCGGCGGGCGCTTTCGGCGGCACTTCCGAGTGTGTCGTCGACGTGGCTGGTTCCAGCTCGGCTGGCACGGACTTGCGAGGTTGTTTCAGAGGAGGAGGAATGGTTGTCTGTGGGTCAAAATACAAACTTATTCATGTTCCTACACAGTCCTAAGCACTAAGAAAAACCCCTGAATACCTAAGAAAGAAAACCTACCACAACCCTAAAATAGATTGGCACAGCTTACTAGGCCTATATATTTACCAGCAAAAGAATGGGACGGTTGGCTTGATGTAAGGTAAGTTCAACTCGAGTTATTCCCACTTGAAAATCAATAATCCCATTGCTAGGTAGGACCTAATCAAGTAGGCCTAATATTACAACTTTACAAGACCAACATACCAATATTTTCATTTTGTAATTCGACTTGGTCAAATTACAAGTCCAAATGATGAATTATTACATTTTTAGAAATGTGACTGCGAATTTTGAGGTTTCGATCATTATTTTGGCGTTACATGCAAATCGAGTCTAGAATATTTTCAACGAGTCCGAGTTCGTCAGAGACTCGGAGTCGAAATTAGATACTCGCACACCTCTACCTGTATCATGGCTAAATGATCTCTAGACCCTTGCCAAATATCACGAAAATGAATATCCCAACATCCACAAGAATATGAATTACCTGGTTTATGATGATCTGAGAGTCTGCCGTCCACCGCCGTTTGTTCAGCTGTTCGTTATCTTCTCGTTTCACGGTTGTCGTCGTCGCCACATCAACAGATTTCAAGCACTTTACACATTTAACATCGGGCCGAAGGCGGGTGAAGAAGTTGACGCAGCACAACAAGTCCTCGAGCAGCGTACCAAGGTAGCTCCACAGAGCCGACACATTGAGGATCACGGGCAGACGAACGGGCATCGTCTCTCCGACAAACGAGCCTGGAAAACCGAAGAAATTCCCCATGAGTTAGGGCAAACCGTCGCAGAGTGTATATGAAAATAGCAATCGGTAAACGATACAATATTGCATGAATGCGCAAGGACAAACCATGTGCATCAAGGGTTGCCATATACAAATTTCTCCTAGAAACCTAGTCCTAAGCTACACAAAACATTTCGAAGTAAAACGGAGTCATATTTAATATGATTCTAATTTTCACCTAGGCCTACATATTCTAATTTGATATTGATCATTGTTCGATATTGAATCGAAGTTCCAAAATATCAAACTGAAGTCAGAAAATATTGAAATTGAACGGAAATCCTAATTCTAATTGAATGGGGATAAAATTAGCTTTGAATACAATTTCCGAGTGTTTCGATTTAGAGCTTGCCTGCAGTCAAAATTGGTTGGTGGATCAAAATTTGACTAATGTGTGTTTAATTTATCTAGGTTTCTACTTACATTAATACCATATAAAGAATAAAAACTAGCAAAATATATGTGAGCATTCTTACAATATAAAGAATACAAACTATCACAATTTATACACGAGCATTCTTACCAGTAACAACTACTGTTCCGTCACCCTGCCTCAGAAGTCCGATAAACTGCTTTTGGTCCACTGCAGCGTCAATCAGCGATTGAACAAACTCACGGAGTAAACGGCCGACCGACTTTGCGCTGAAGTACATCGGGAGTTCCGATATTTTGCGCGGGTCAAGATAGGGACCACAGTGACAACCATGGTTCAAGAATACACATGCTGAAAAAAACAAATGCAAGTACCGGTACTTTAGAACATGCACAAACGTTATAAGACCCAATATATTTCAATAAGCGTAGCAAAGACTTCCATTTCACTTCATACTGAAAAAATGGACGTTTTTTTTGTACGCGGCATACACGCCAAGTGACCAAACGACTTGAAACTATCCGTATACCATTTTATTGTTTCCGAAGTGTTACTTTCAAGGATGAAAATACTTTTCAACACATTTTACTAATTGAAGTTGCATCCCACAGTGTGGAGAAATAAATAGCAACAGGTTCCACCATTCCAACCAAAATCAATATGCATATTTAATGTTTCATGTAATCTTAGATCTATAATAATAACAGGGCAAGAAAAAACTTAGAAAGCTACTTGGATAGGCCTACATTAGAATAGGATAATCCCCACACATTTGAATGGAAACAGTATTGAACCAAGTTTGCCCATCATCTTTTTAGAATACCACTGACCGTATGACTGGATTTTCACACAAAATAATAATTATTAAATAAGTAGTATGCATAGGCCTAGTAATATACATAATAGTCAAAATAAATAGTATCATAATGATAACGTAATAGTCAAAGTAAATAGTATTATAATGACAATCTTACCAACTTGTGCCACCTTCTGTGTGGTCGAAGTGTCTGGCTCAATGATAGTCATAGTTCCATTTGTCGAGATGCCCTCTCCGTCAGGTACGATACTCATGTCGACAGTACTGCCATCTGGCGACAACGGTTGAGTCTGATCCAACGGTGAGCCGATACCGACCAACGGTGGCGGTACGTTGAAGACACGAGCTTTATAACGGCTTGCACCGTGAGCCGCTGTGAAACAACACTCGACATTAGAATGTGACACACTTGACAGATGTGACAGATATTACGGATAATTATTATTATAAAACAAAAATAACAAGTTCAATCTGCTTGACAAGTCCAGGGGCAACCTAATGATGGGATTTTACACATACATTCACATTTGGGAACGTTTTTTTCACGTTGATCTACGCTTTTTACATACATTTCTGTTCAATCTAAACAATCTCAAATTGGGCCTACTCTTCAACAAGTATTGGGACAAACATTTATTCAACTCGGAACTTTTTTTGTCCTCCATAGACAGTGAGTCATGACTTGGGCATTAGTGATTCCATATAGAAACATAAACAAAATCGAATAATGTCTATGTCAAGAGTCAGAAAAAAGACCGGATCCTTGAGGACAAATGAATAGGCCTAAATAATAATTTCTGAAATTGAAATGATGATTTCTAGTTTTCTTTAGAATTAGATAAATAAATACCATCACTATTTGTTAAAATCTACTTTCAGAACCTTGTGATGTCCTTTACTAATTCCTAACACAAATCAATTTACGAGAATTAAAAGCAAATGTACTAAGTCTCTTGAACAATCTAAAATTATAAGCATATTATGAAAATATACATAACGAAAGATGCTTTACATTTCTGTCCGGGTGGTTGTAGTGGGTGACCACTTTTGGCGCACCACCCAGCAGCAAAGATATCCCTAGAATCGCAACGACACCAGTAGTCGAACGCTCCCCTCCATCCATCAAATGTTACATGGATCATCTCATTCTTAAGAGCACCTGAAACATGATAAAACTCTCAGTTAACTTGACTGTCAAACTACCATAATAACAACATTAATCAATATAAATGGAATAGACCAATGAAAATTTTGTAAGGAAAATTATCAAACAAGTAATAAAAAGTGTAGATATGAACAACCCAAACGTAAACAATAGATTTTCTTAAAAAAATACAAAAAATAAATGTAGAATCAAGTGCTTAGTGGTTCTAATGATAATCAGTTTAGAAGTAAGGTAGTATTCAGATATGCCTAAATATAGGCCTATACTTTCAAGTGTGTCATACCAAGCACATAAATTTGATTCAAGTTTGAAACCTGTTATATACCGTATTATAAATTCATACTTCAAAACAGTCATCAGGTTTATGGTTCTAAATTTCAATCCAGAATGCCTGGATATAGATAGCTGACATAGGCCCCTATATTATATGGTGAGTCTAAAAAATTGTGTTATCTGATCTGATCAGATGAGAATGCTTACCAACTGTAGCTGTACAGATCAGCTGGGGATTCTTTTTGTCAACCGCTTCAAGCTTCTGGCCAACTTGGAACAAATTATTCATTGGAGTAGGTGGCTCCTTTTTGAATACTTTAGCTGGTGCCATTTCCGCACCATTCAACGTTTTCACCAAGAACATGGGCCATGACGAAGCATTCATTCGGAAACCTAAAGGAGGTTGCAACATTCCTCCATACTTTTCGCAATGGCCTATTGGGTGTATCTCGTTCGAATCGACCAAACGCCAAAAGTCGTTTTTATTATCACTTCCATCAAGTCTCAGTCGGAGTCTTGGACCTAAAATACCGACAACCGAAGCAATACAAGTAGATGTCAAGTTACGCGGATCAAATGCTTCGAGTTTCATACCAATCTTGAATTCATTGTTTGGTGGATTGATGTGCTGTTTAAATATTTCTGGAGGTGCTGCCACGCTATTAGTTTCTTTCAGATAAATGTCCCAGTCGAATGTCGCATTTACATCGAATTGTCCCATATCCCAACTCACTCCAATGTTGGAAGACAATGGAGATGCCAGTGCCTTCGGAGCATTTATCGCTAGCAGACGTTTCTGTTCGTTCGTCTCGAGAGTACGTTTCTGCTCGTCCCGTTTCTGTTGTGCAGCTTGCTCCTTTTTCATGTGCTTGTTCAGACAAAACTGGCTGCAAAAATCTTTGATCGTACCGCTGCCGTCGATTGGTTCCAGGCGGCATGGGCTAACTCGTATAACATTGTCGCAGAGAAAGCATGCTCCCTAATGAAATAAAACAAGAGGCTACATGGTAGTTAAGACTTCAAGCATGCTTTACGTAATTAGCACATACAATACGATAGGCAAACAATAATTTGACAAATAGCATGGCAAAATTAATTACTATAAGCCTACCTTCAAGTATGCCTTCCTAAATTCTGACAAGCATGTTTCAGAACAGAACTCTTTCTTTCCGTGCTGAGTTGGTAACACATATTTCAGTGGTAATTTTGTTTCCCCACACCAGGTGCAGTTATTTTTATTTTTTGGTGGGCGACCTGGACCTGTCAACAAAAAGGAAAAACAATGTTTCTTAAAAACAACTGGTATGATAGTTTAAAAATTGGGTTATTTTGTCGTGACTTTTCCCTTGCGAATTGGTGTTTGCACTTCAAGTTTTTGGTGTTTCCTCATAGATCTCAATCATATCCAGGCATACCTATTAGAAAAAGCCTAGCCACGGCAAGAATTAGTGGTTTGTATAGGCCTAAATTTTAAACTCACTTCATTATGATGGTTTTTTGAGCAATGTCTATATTTTGACAGATGTTTGTGTTGCCTACTGTCATTGAATTTGAATTTTTGTTTCAAGAATCAATCATTCATATAATATAAATGTTTTTGGTTGCAGGTTATGGGTTATGGGTTATGGGTGCGGTATTTTTGTTTTGTAACCACATAGAAAGTGTTTTTGTGCACTTTCATGTTGTGGTACAGCTTTGCCAAGTTTGTGTGGTGGTTTTGACATTGTCATATTAGAGTGAGTTTTCTAATTGAATAATTTCAATTATTCTCATGCCCAGGCTTATTCTAATATCGATATCTATGTCTCTATATCTCTATATCTATATCTATGCCTATCTATATCTAATATCTATATGTGATCATTAAACTTCTTGGATACGATCCAATATCGAGATATGACACTCCAAGTATAGCCATGACATAAGAGTAATATCTCGGTAGCTCAGTGGGGGAGCAGCGGACCGGCAATCTGAAGGTCCCGGGTTCGCTTCCCGGTTGAGACGTATCTTTAATGACATGGCTAAAATATCACATATATACTTATATATACGGCTGTAAATATATATATATATATATATATATTCAATATCTATCAGAAAAAACCAAATTTCCTCCAAAAAACAAAAATTAGTTGCGGCGTGGTTGCGGTAAAGGTCACGACAAATTTACAAAAAATCGTATATACATAGGTACCGAGTACAGTGCCATCTAACCGCTACATTGCATGGCATATATATTGCATGGCCAACATGTTCCAACAAGTTTTTCCAAAGTGAACAGTAGGCTTATTGGAAAGAACCATCCACTTGAATACCAAATTTTGCTTGCGTTCACTATCCACATGCAACTGTGTGCATCACTTCAAGGGTCAAATTATTTTCAGAAATATCTAGTCAACTGCAATAACATATTTCTGTATGCATCATGAGACGGATAGTCTTAACTCTTACTAGACACTTTCCCTAAAGCGGTGTGCTGTGTGCATGGCCATTGAGTTAACGGCTTTCTATTTTTAACTTTAAATATTACAGAACTGGCAAAAAAGGGATGGATGCCGCAATTGGAGCTACGGAAACGTTTTTTGACACAGCAGGCCTATGATGTGATTTAAATTTAAATTAGGCCTAGGCCTTCTCTACGAGAATCAAAATTTTCGTCAATACTGTAGGCCAGCCTGCTGTCTCAGGCCGTTACAAGCTATAGCTTCCACTCATAAAAAAAGGAATGTAGGCCTACTTGCTGCAGCAGCAGAAAAATTACATGTTCAATATTTAGATATAAACTAATCTAGAGTCCAGGCCCTAGGCCTAATCTAGTTTTTACTTTAAAACCCAATGCTAAAATCCTACTTGAAGACTAAACCGAGGCAAACTAATGTTACGGTACGGTATGCAATAAGTCTGCGCAATATAGGTCTGCGCCACAAATAATTATTACTAGGCCTAGGCCTACCATAGGTAGCAATGGCCTAGGCTACGCCATTGGGCTACGCATAGGCACCAAGTCCTAGGCCTAGGCCTAGGCATTGAGTTTGTAGTAACTACAAACTCAATGGCCTAGGCCTAGTTTTCAAGTGCTGACCACTGACCATTGTTTAACCTAGGACAAACAGTTATAATCATGCACATTTACCTCTGCCTTTAACGGTTGGTCCGGACATGTCAGCTAAGTATTACGCACCAACTGGAATTAAAATATTATTTTATAATTATTGTCTACACCTGCACTTAATTAATACAGAGAATATGAACAGCCTGCCAAAGGCCATCTTACTTTACTTGACTGCCAAACAAAAGAATGCTTTACCGGGTATAGGCCTAGACGAACAGGTGGAAACGTCAAGTACAATAAGAAGTGTATTCTAATTACAGATCTGCAATCAAGTAACAAATGTCTAATATTCTTCACATCAAAGGTAACGCTGTTATTTTAGAAATTAGACTCAAAATGTGGTAAATTCACATGACGCACTCGATTAAAATGCATGTAAACACGGCCATGTTGTTCTTGGAATATGGAAAATGACAGATACTATGGTGGCGCCACTGGCGCCATCCGCGCGTGACGGAAATTATTTGAAGCATAGTTTGACTTTTGGTTTGACGCAAGTGTTGAATTTGAGTTTTCTCTGATTGTGCTGATCTTATAAATCAAAGAAAGCTTTGGACTGAAATTGCTCAATATTCCACTTATTTCAGTTCTGCCACTTGCATCTTCGTCAAGATTTCGACAAAACAGTGTTCGCTGAAGTATTTGTATTGTAGGCCTAGTCAGCAGGCAGCAGGCATCCATAACCTATGTGATAGCATTGAATTTGTAGCTACAAAATCAATGGTGATAGGCATACTTTTCAAGTGGCTTGGCAACTTCTCAATTTTCAATAATGTTCTGTGAAAAGGCATTTGAATTAATTAAAGAACTTGAGAGATCACCTGACTTGTTGCCAGGTTTCAATGATGAGAAGGTACGCTTGGCATTGGAAGAAATGAGGGCGTTGTTTGAACAAAATCAGGATGATGTAAATTCAACTGTGCTAGGCGATGCTACATACATGTCCGGCGTACATCTTCGCCATACAGCTTTGGAACGTAATCAGAGATGTATCTTAGCATATTTGTACAACCGTCTCCTGAAGATAAGGCAAATGCGATGGGAATTTGGTAGTGTTCTTCCAGCAGATATTAAGTACAATCTGTGTGATCCTGAGATACAATGGTTTGGTAATTATAGTAAGCTCTTGGCTACTTATATGAGATCTATTGGTGGCAATCATGGTTTAAATTTAACGCAGGACATGAAACCTCCAAAGTCTCTCTACATCGAGGTTCGTTGTTTGGTCGATTATGGAAAGTTTGAACTGGACGATGGCGAGATCATATTACTTAACCGCAACACTCAGCATCTGGTACCTCGATCACAATGTGAAGCCCTTATTAGGCAAGGTGTTTTACAACATATAAACTAATCAAGAACCAGTCTAATGAAAATGTAGATTCTTGAGAAGATCCAAGACTTTCAGATTTAAGGAATTTAGAGTGTCAGTTGTAACAGGAACAATGGCATGATCACATTATTGAACCGCAACAGTCAAGCCATGTTGCCGTGAGCAATGTGCAACTTGTTGAGCAAGGTGTTTTACAACATGTAAACTACTCGAGAGCAAGTCTACTTACAATGTCAATTCTTGACAGGACATTACCAATATATATATTTTAGGATAATAGTTATGAAGGAATGTGATGAAATACTTGGTACTTGGTACTGTAACAGATTATTTAATAGGTAATGCAGTATTCTAACAAAACTAAATCTAGGTTCATACAGACTTTGTATCAACTGTATGTTCAATAGCGTGTAATTTAATTGTTTGATATCTATCATGTTACATTTCAATTTTAATGTTTTATACTTGAATAATATATAGTAGGCCTATATTGAAGTGTGTTACATGATTTTCATTTCAACAGCACACAAGATACCTGGTGCACTAACCAAATTGATGGTGAGAAAAATTTAATTTTGGTTCAGTTATTTCTAAATGTAGCCTACTTCAACCACAAACACACTGTGCCACATTGTTTAGTATAGATTTAATTCAAGACTAATTTGACCCTATAACTATTCTTTCTTCTTTGATGCATCTTGCTTAATCCTGTAGTCGGAGAGTGCAGCCTTGATCGCATCTTCTGCAAGCACTGGAAAAACAATGACCAATCAGTATTGGTATCAGTATGGGTAGTGATGTAAAATTTCATGAAAATTTTCATACAAATTTTCAAGAGCTTTAAAATTTTCAAATTTATTTTCAAGTTGATTGTTTTTGGTTTGTGTGTTTTT